>SSNS01000077.1:2105321-2305281 GCA_006937985.1 Aphyosemion australe
TTTTTTATTGGGCCTGGCATGAAATCAATTAAACCTGTCTGATAATTTTCTGGTTGATTAAGCAGCTGAGGGCATTGTTAATCACTTTCAGCTGTATTGGTGTTCATGGACTTAACGACAGGTGCACTAAAGTGGCAACAATTACAAAACCCTCAAAACAGGACTGGTTTAACATGTGGAGGTCATTTCAAGTTTCTCCCTCTTGATCTTTTTTGGCTGGTTTTCCACTCGTGCTAGTTTTGGCTTGAGTAATTATCTCTACTGGCAGCATGAGGCGATTCCTTAACCCTACAGAAGTTGCACAGGTTGTCCAACTTCTCCAGGATGGCACATCCACACGTGCTGCAGCAAGAAGGTTTAATGTGTCTCCCAGCACAATCTCCAGAACATGGAGGAGATTTCAGGAGACTGGCGGTTATTCTCTGAGAGCTGGACAGGGCCGTAGAAGGTCCACAACCCATCAGCAGGACCGATACCTGCTCCTTTGTGCAAGGCGGAACAGGCTGAGCACTGCTCGTGCCCTACAGAATGACCTCCAGAGGGCCACTGGTGTGAATGTCTCTACCCAAACAATCAGGAACAGACTTCATGAAGATGGCCTGAGGGCCCAACGTCCTGTAGTGGGCCCTGTGCTCACTGCCCAGCACCGTAGAGTTCGACTGGCATTTGCTCAAGAACATCAGAATTGGCAAGTCCGCCACTGGCGCCCTGTACTTTTTACAGACGAGAGCAGGTTCACCCTGAGCACCTGTGATAGACGTGAAAGAGTCTGGAGAAGACAAGGAGAACGTTATGCATCCTGCAACGTCGTTCAACATGACAGGTTTGGTGGTGGGTCAGTGATGGTCTGGGGAGGCATATCCATGGAGGGACGCACAGACCTCTACTGCCTAGGAAATGGTGCTCTGACTGCCATAAGGTATCCAGATGAAATCCTTGAAGCCTTTGTCAGACCCTACGCTGATGCAGTAGGTCCTGGTTTTCTCCTAATGCACGACAATGCCCGGCCTCATGTGGCAAGAGTATGCAGGCAGTACCTGGAGGATGGAGGAATTGAAACAATTGAATGGCCTTCACGATCCCCTGACTTAAACCCAATAGAACATCTGTGGGACATTATGTTTCGGTCCATTAGGCGGCGCCAGGTTGCTCCTCAGACTACAAGAGCTCAGGGATGCCCTCACATAGATCTGGGAGGAAATGCCACAAGACACCAAACGTTGTCTCATTAGGAGCATGCCCCGACGTTGTCAAGCATGCACACAAGCTCGTGGGGGCCACACAAGATACTGAAAAGCATTTTGAGTTGCAGAAATTAAGTTTTTGAAATAATGGACTAGCCTGCCACATCTTCATTTCACTCTGATTTTAGGGTGTCTACACAATTGAGCCCTCTGCAGGCTGAAAACTTTTATTTCCATTAAAAGACTTGGCATCCTTTTGTTCCTAAGACATTACCCTGTCGTTATTTGTATAGATATCCAACTTCATATTGAGATCTGATGTATCTAATGTGTTTCTTTAAAGTGTTCCTTTCATTTTTGTGAGCAGTGTATATTCTGTCATAATCTAGGACAAAAAGCTATCCACAACGATATTAGATCCCAGAGAAAATAAAGCTTTTGATTTGGCAATAGACTTTATCTGTTTTAAAAGACTTGATTGATTGCCATGTAGACTAATAAACACCGCACGGTGTGGCTTTATAACTTAGTCACTATGAAAAACAAACCGTGGGTGATATGACTCAGGGCTTAATTGTCTTTGTAGCCTACTATAAAGCTGATGTTGAAAAGTGCAATAATTTATCAATGGAAACAATGTAGGACAGGGAAAATCATTGGCTAGCGCACACATTTCCGTACGTGTATTCATAAGCCAAAATCTCATAAGATTTCATAGGTCTATTTTATTGTGTACTATACAGTATGTAGGCTCCTCAAATATTATTTTGGGCACTGCTCACCGATTCACTTGTTTGTTTTAGTTGTCATGGTGATGTGGGAGATATTGATGTCTTTACTGCTCTGCATTTTCCAATTTGATTTTGTTATATTATTCTGTCTTCACCACCACAAATTTCATTTTTGGTTTTATGTCTATGCTATTCATGTTCTTGTGCTGCTGAAACACCTAAGTACAGCTAGATACAACCCTAACTCTTCATATCTACAATATTATACAAGTGAATTATTAAGTGATCAATGAGAAAAACACACAAGTCACAACATTATCCAATATTCTGTAGAGACAGGCCTTTATTCTAAAAGTTAGTCATCTGTGTGACATTCACAGTAGGCCACATTGTTTCGGTTGTCCATTATTTCCTGGCAGAATTTCCACATATCTTCTATGCTGGAAAATCTGAAATTGAAGGGCTCCAGGATTGATTCCCTCTCATCGTCATCTGCTAGATCTTCTCTCAACCTCAACTGCAGAACAGCCTCAGCCTGGTTCTCCTCCTCCATGAACAACACATCAGGCAGGTCCACTGTGCCAGAAAACAGTTTTTTATTGGCCTCAACCCACTCTGCTGCATCCCTGCAATCCTGAAGAATGTGATCTTCAACAGAGTCCTACAGAAGACAGAAAGATGTCTGTACCAGAGTTGCTGCACAGACAGTATCTGACCAACAGATGCCGTGAAAAAGCGTACCCCTTCCACTGGTGTGTCTTTTTTGGCAGGTCTGAGTGAGACCTCAGCCTGCTGCTTTTCTTCCTGAAAATATAGATAAACATAATGACAAGTTGTAATACTCAAATCACAAGCTCCAAAAAAAAAGCTGTTGCCCCCCAAAGCTGGTTTCTGACCAGAAACAAAAGAAAAACTCAGATGGAACTCAAACAAAATTAAAATCTGACCTCAGATATGTTTTTGCTTTTTTGCAAATATGTTTTTAAAAATGATCTAGGATTTTTTTCTCCAGTAAATCACTGAGTCATGTTTAGTGTTTAACCTGCTGTCTGACAGAGAACTTAAGATAATATAGTTTATTTGAAAAAATCTGACTTATATACACCAACAGTAGATCATAATATAAATAGCAGGTAATCCGCGCTACATCCAGTTGAGTTCCGATGTCGGTACCAGATCTGCTCGGGTGCCAGATTGGCTCGGGGTCCTTCGCCTGCCGATGATGACGTCAAACTACGGCAAATCCACTCGGATTTCACACATAAGTTTTGGAAAGAGTTTAGCAGTTTTGTCTTGTTTCTTACCGCCTAAATATTTGCTTTATAGCTGTTTTTGTTAATAAAACATCATATTGTCGTAGTTTTGACAAAAATGTGAAACTACATAAAACCAACAGCAGACTTCCAAAAAGCACAACAGTTTTTATATGTTGAAAAATTGTAAATGTATTTACAGAATTAGCAGCCATTTCTGTTTTTATGTGGAATTCTGTATATTTTGTTAGTTCTTAAATCCATTCATTTTGTTCAATAAAGTTATTTTATTTTTATTTGCCCCTTTTCATCAAAATCAAGAGCTGCTAAGGATCTGTTTATCAATTGGTATTTTTGCTTTTATTTTACGTTTCCTTTGGCAAAACAAACATATTTTCCCCGAAAGTGTTTGTTTTTGGACTACANAACTATCATTCCTACAGCAACAAGAGACAAACTGGTCAACAGAAGACAAAAATGCCAACATTTTGAAGTGTGTACTAACGTTTTCTAGTAATGTCATCAGTTTGCAAAAAATGGAAAATTCTAGTTCAAAAGTTCCAAAAGTCATAAAACTTAAACTGTATGACTGTACTAATGAGATATCAGTCCACACAAAGATGTCAAAACACCAGTTCTGTCATGTAAAGTTCAAACTTTTGATGAACCAGGTAAACTTCGAACAATGTTCCTACTGTGAAATCTATAGAGCTCCAAACAGTAATATTGTCCAATCCAATATTGTCAATGGGGAAACCTGCTGTCACCATCTTTAGCTGATTTTGTCACCAGTGGCGTGTCTAGGCCTTTTAGAATGAGGTGGCCCAGGTGGGGCACTTGTGGGTGGCACGTATTGCTATGCCTTTCTTTTTTGGGGGGGGGGGTTAACGCCTCACAAAATATATATTTTTTTTTTTCATTCTAGTGATTTTGGGAGTTCCAAACTGTGCCATGACCAATTTTCTCTTTGTCTTCTTCTTTGAGCTGTTTTGTGGTGGTTAGCAAGCCACTTCCTGGTGCATTACTGCCACCAGGTGGAGTGGAGTGGAACTGGGATTCTAAATAGCCTACTATTTATATCAATATGAAAAAACAATAAAGAATAAAAATAGAAACAGAAATGTGCTGTAGGCCTAGCGCAAGAAACAATGTTAAAGGTGCATGCTGCCATCAACTAGCCTAGTGAACTAGACCAATTCTTGCTTTGCAGAGTTTGGTCTAGGCACGCTTCATTGGAACCCTCGCAGCCCAAACCACTGCTGTGTCTATCCAATCACAACTCGCTATAGTTTTGGTTGGGCCAATCACAGCGCTCTATATCATGGGCCAATCACAGAGCGGGAGTAGCCGATGACGTCAGCGCAGCGGCCGCGAACGCCGCGAACCCAAGCAACATGGCGGCAACTCGGAAAACACGTTCGTTTGAAACGGCTTTGTCATCAACATTGGATTATTTAGACTCCAACGTGCGTAAGTCTGTCTGATATACTTAGCGGCTTCTTATTTTTATCAAACAAAGTAGTGCAATGTCCCAGTACACCTGATATTCACATGTTTTTATACAAAAACGACAGAAATCATTGAAGCTAGATGCTATTAAAGCCTCCCGCTTTTCCGTCGCCGTGATTACGTCATGTTGTTCGTCACTCTGATTGGTCCTAGCGCTATCCAATTGCGTGCTGACATTTTGAAAGACAACCGTAGATCCCGCCTCACGACTGAGAGCCGTCAGTGGTTCGTGGCCAGACTATATATACACATATATAGGATGGCTTGCCAGGCTAGCCATCAACTGTTTTGGAGTTTGTAACCCCAAGCCGTTTGTGGACAATGTGAAGTCATTTTAAATGGAACTCAGTGGGGTGGCACCTGGGGTGGCCAATCAGATTTCAAAGGTGGCATGTGCTACCCCAGGCCCCTCCCTGGACACTCCCCTGTTTGTCAACATTGTTTCATGTATTCCTACCAAAAGCCAGAGCGTACTAATCCCATCAGAGTTGCACATTTTGATGTCCTTTCTGTATGAGTTCCTCCAACGCTATAAACGGAGTAGAAAAACAAAAATTGTGACAGCAACTTTAAAACTGAATGGTTTTGGAACTAAAACAATTTGGTCAAGTTGAGGAAAATATTATTAGTTAAAACTGTATTTCTTTTGTTGATCTGGTGATACGTAAACATGATTTTTGTGTGAACAATAGACACAATAACAACAAAATAGCTTGACAGTAGAATGAAACAGGATCTCCTTCATGAGAGTCAGTGAGCGATGTTTCTCCCCTGAGGGACTCATGGTAAATGAACCATTGTAACGGCCTGGTATATATCCAATGGGACACAACCTCAGGGAGCACTGTCAAACTGTCACAACACAGGCAGGCCACAGGACACTGATGTACACAAACCAGCTCCGACAGTCTGCAGAGAAGCTATAAAAACACACAAGGACCACTTGAGCTGCAGCCTCGCTCTTTTACTCCAAAGAATAACAGAATTACACACAATTTAGCTGAATTTGCCAGCTTATTTTTGTTTAAAAATTAATGGAGAGAGGTCATGAATATTTATAATACTCTTATTGCTCAACAGCTGGATGAAAGGTGAGCTAAAATGGACTGCATGAAACACATTTTGTGCATAAAAACCAGCTGACTGTCAGCTGACCGGGCTGATGGTGACGATGCTTTCCGGTGATGGCCCTTCTTGCTTTCTCCTGGTGTCGGCTCACTGTTGCCATGGGAGACGTTTATGTAAGCCATGCCTAATCCTGTTAACTATTACTTCAGCTGCTGACTGGTGTACATGCTCAGCATTGCTGCACTGCAAAACATTGTCTTGGATATTTGATTTTTTTGCAACAAAAGAAAATGAAAAAGTAGAACAGATTGGAAAAAGAAAGTACACAGGACTGTGCAAAAGTCTTAATTCATCCCTCTTTTTGAAATGTTATGCTTCAAAGCACACCCAACCAAGAAATAAAGGTTATGATAATAATTTGAAAATAACATTAATTTTGGGGACAACAATGTGAGGTTACACTGGTTAACCTGTTATTTGACTATGTATTTTTTAGATATTTTTTTAGTTTAGGACTTCTAATTCAATAAGAAAAAGGGTCATAAACTGTCTTCTGGGTTAAAATGGTCTTAAACAACAGACCTTTAAACCTTTCAAAATGTTTTCATTTAGACTTTGGCAGATTTTTCTTTTATTTGAAGTTCAGTACCTCATGATGTTCAGATTTTTTTCTGTTAAAAAAAGTTTACCATCGTCAGTATATATAATAACTAAATATTGGAGCAGAAAGAACAAAAGCGCCCCCTCTAGTGGCTGGCTGCAGCACAAGTATTAAGCTCCGCCCCCTCCATAAAAACAAACAGGACTTTTTTGTTACTAAAGAAAATACACCCTAGGTAATTTTTTCCCAGGTGCTGCTTCTGTTGAATCACGTGCCTTCCTACTGTTTATTCAAATACTAATTTGTCTTTAAACATTTAGTTGTAATTTATTATTTGAAACATTGTGTGCAATTGAGCAGGAGGGACTTTCGCTCCACGTCTTGCACGATTTGCCTCAAAAATACAAAGGGGGTATTGTGTCATTCGTTTTCAGCTATGGAGATGCAGCACTGGAGAATTTGTTCCAAATTCTTTAGTTAAATCAATGAAAAATATATACAACACAATTGGACAGAAATAAAATAATAATTTAGCACCAATAGAAAAAACTGCACAATGCTGGAAAAAAACACATAGAAAAAAACAAGTTTGTTTTCTAAATGGTAAATGGCCTGTATTTGTATAGCGCCTTCTTAGGGTTCTACAACCCCCCAAGGCGCTTCACAACACAATCAGTCATCCACCCATTCACACTAATATAAGGTATTCCAAATTGTAAAAACTGAGATGCACATAGCTATGTGTAGCTAGCAGCTAACAAAGGACTAAAACAAAACAAGAATCTTCCCTCAAGGCTTGTTTTTCTTATCTGAAGATGTTTCTAAGTGTTTTATCATCATAGCTATGCAGAAAAAGACTAACTAATGAACACATCTTAGAATCAGGCTTAGGGAGAATGTGATTCAGCTGCTGTTGGAGACAAAATAAATATGGCACTTTTCCTGTTACTAACTTAAATTGAGGTAGTTGTCATTTTGCCCCACAGAAAATGTTTAAAATTTAAGCATGCATGATAGAAGATACAGTATGTGATGTTAGTAACCTAAAATGTTTTAGTTTTTCTTTTTTAATGATGGGGGGACACAGCACATCGTTTATATTGATACTGGAAATTAAGAGTCAGACAATATTGGTGTATCGGTAAAAAAAAAGCCAATATCGAGCATCTAAATACAAATAAAAAACAGGACTTTGCTTCACTGAGTCTTTTTCTTCTCACCATGTCTTAAAAATCTAAGAAAAATCCTATTTTTTGCACTTAAGATGAAATGTGGCTCTAGAATGGAGATGTGGGTTTTCACAAAGCTCTATAATGAATGAAAATAGGTTTTAGTTCAAATTGGTGTAAAAAAATTTTAATTATTTCAGTAGTAGTACAATTTTGCTGTTCTGAGATGTCGTGTTGCTACTTTGTCCCTGCATGTGCTGGAGAGCAAAGCAATTCTGACTCCTCTGAAAAGCAAAAAAAGCACAGCTGACATTTCCTTCTTTGCTGTGCACATGAAAACATGTTTATAGATTAGCGGTTTTGTGATGATGAGAGCAGTTGTTAAAAGGACTGTTGGCTCTCAGCAGCCAGCGCAGCACTGCAGCGCGCTCATGTGAAACGATTCAGTGGATTTGAACCTCTGCAACATCTCAGCTACTCTGATTCAAGCTGGCTGAAACCACACAGCTTCCCGTCCTTCCCATGTCTGGACTGTGGGCATCTGCCTAATGACTGCTTGAACAGTGACAGATTGGTTGTCCAGATATTTGTTTCTCTGCGACGCCAGAAGCCGGAGGGCAAGGAAACCTGCTTTAAATGGTGCACCGGGCTCATTAGAGCAGAGAAAAACCAGCAGCAGTCAACTGGGAAATTTGTGCCAACTCAGCATTAACCATAAGGATGTGGGGGGAAAAGTTACCCATTGAAGGTTAGAGTTTGGACATGCATGAACCAAAAACACAAAGAAATTCACAAATATATTAATTAGTTAATTATTTTGGTGAAAAGCCTTAAAATGTACTGCAGGTGTTGGATATGATCCTTAAAAAGGCCGTCAAACCCAACGTGCAAGAAGCATTTTTCAAATACAGACCTAAATATAGATATGCACCAACCAGCAACATGATGCAACTGTTACTAAAACATCTCTGTGCACACACACACCCTCCCATCCAACTTATATTTAATAAACACTTTCTGCATCAACTTAAAGCAGAAATCTGGAATGTTTTTCTCAGAGGGCACCATCTAGTGGTGGAAAAATGTATTGCACCTTAAGCCTCCCTCTCTACTTCCATGATTTCGACTGGAAGCAACGCCTCTCGTTCGTGAACACACACCTCTAGATGGGAACCAGAGCTAAATCACATTGTTTTACAAATGCTATTCTCACATTTTGCAGTATATATATATTTTTTTTCTTTTTTCCTAAAGACTTACTTGTCCATGCAATGTTGACAACTCTGCATCTGTCTAGGTACGTCCACAAATGCTTGTGCATGCTCTGATATTTATACGTAAGCAGATGTCTAACGCTATTGGCTAATGCAGAGCGGCTCTCAAGACATATTGCATGGGACTCTACGAGATGGGGGGCGGGGTTAGCGCAAATAAAATGGCGTATTGCCTACATACAGGGTAAAACGATCACTTTTACAGATTTCTAAAAAAAAAAATCATACATAATTCCTGAAAGGGGGAAACTCAGGATTGTTGCTTTAAGGAACTTGAAACAATTCTTTACCAAACATGACAATAAATGAGTGCCTTATTAGAGTTTCAGAATGTGTTTTAAGAGTATAAATTTATGCAAAGTATTGTTGCTGACCATGTCCATCCCTTTATGACCACATGACATCTTCTGATGGCTACTTCTAGCAGGATAATTCATCGTGTCACAAAAACTCAGAGCGCCTCTAACAGGATGGTGAGTTCGCTGAACTCCAACGGCCTCTGCAGCCACCAGATCTCAATCCAGTCCAGACCACAAGGACTATTAGGGACATCTACTGGCAATGATGGTGAAATCCATTAAACCAAACCCAATGAAAACACAATACTAAATCAGAACAAACACCAAATACTAAAACCAGAAATATAACATAATTATAGCCTAGATTTGCTTTGAAAAATAGCATAGCAGAAACAGTTGAAAGACCTGAAATATCCCCAAGCAGGAAGAACATCACACACACACACACACACACACATCCTGCCCAGATCAGCAGGAGTAGTTTGACATTGTGCAGTTATGTGATGTGAGGAGTGACCTGAGCATGTGGAGGGTAAACGGACTGACCCTCGTTTAGAGTTCAGACAAGTCCCATGATGATAAGAGATTAATGAAGCTGCACAGGAAGTGTGATCCCTACAGGACACGCGCAGCCACGGGCACACGAGCACGTGCATTACTCTCTCTCTTAATGCACTTGCAGGGATGTGATGCCTGTGTGTTCATCACTAATATCCAATCAGAAATTTGGTAACATATAAAGCGTCGTCTCCATGTTTCATGTGTGCAGCATGTCTGCCAAAGAGTCTAGTGATGAGATCACCAAGCCTCAGAGAGCCAGGAGGATGTCGCATTAACACACAGACTTATTTCTCACCTGCAGTTGGGTCAGCTGTCTTAGACATCCCAACACTGCCCCTTTGTGGTTAGTAAAGGGCATCACAACCTAGTTCCAGTCCTAGTGTTCACTCCTGCTCCTTGAAGATCTCTAATCCTGCATGTTTTAGATTTATTTTTTTCAGCTCTGACATCTGATTGAATTCTGCAAAAATTGAGAACATACAAAAACATTTAATTCAACCGCTGAATCAGGTCTGGGGAAGGGAAACATCTAGAACACGCAGGATAGTGTGGCCCTTTAGGACCAAGATTGGACACCTTGAAGAAAATAAAAGAAGAAATACAGAAAGTCTAAAAACAATAATTAGAAATTACTTTTAAATAGAAAATTAAACAAAATAATTGCATGAAATGATCATAAGATAAAAGCTTTGAATCTCAATTTATGAAGAAGTAGCACATATGAAATGTCTCCACTACAAATTACCAAAATAAAATGTACATATATTCTAAAATATTCTAAAAAAAAATTGTGTTGTAGTAACAAAAGAAAACAATCATTTACAACTGTTAAAATGAAATTCTTTTTGTTTCTTTTTTTTTTGTTATGTTTTTGAGTCTTTGGCTTCATAATTCATATTTTGTGAGGCTGCAGAACATCATCTTTAACAAGCTGCATCATATTATGTCTCATGCTTCATGTTAACCTCCATAGAATTCTTATTTAATGTTTTAAAACATAAATAAATCAGTTAAATCTTTACAGTTTTTACCCTTTTACAAACCTATTATCAAACTTCCTTCTTTAACAGGAACCTTCAAAATAAAAGCATTACAAGAAACACTTAAATGAAACATTAAAAATAAATATAAAACTCCAAATATCTTTATTTATTAGTATTTCAGCTGATAATAGCTCACTTTATGTGTTTTTTCTTGACCCTCAGTTGTAGCCTGGCAAGCCATCCTATATATGTGAATATATAAACTGCAAAACAAGAATTTGGTCTAGTTCACTAGGCTACCTCAGTTGCACAGGAAGGTCTACACTTAGCTGCTAAACCAAAAACTTCAATTTAAATAATCATGCAATGCAAAATTCATGAAGGTTCATAACACTATGAACTTGTATGAAATTAAGGAGATTAGAGCCACTGTAAAACACCTTGGTTACACATATGTATTAGCTGTTAGCTAACAATGACAGCCACAATAGTATAACTTTTACACTTCAATAATGAAAATTTGATATTAGTCCTCATCTTAGAACAGGCACTTCAATTTCACTCTGATGTTGATGTTACCTTAAAAACTTGTTCAATTGTTTCCATTTTGTCCATCTCTATTTTAAATTTGTGTACAATTATCCAAGGAAAAAATAACTTGAATTCCCTTACAAAAATAAGGATTTTCAGATAAGTTGAAGCCTGGACATGCTGATCTCACTCTTTAGAGTTCACCTGCTTATTAACACAAACCAGCCATTCACATAGAAAGAAGTCTAGATTTGCTGAAGCATGTAATTGATAGCCTAAAAATCTAGACAGACCGTAACAGGAGCACAAGTATTTTTCTCTGCAGGTCAGTCTAGCCTAATGACAAACCCCACCCATTGCTTTCTTAAAGACATTTATGAAGCCAAATGGGCGGTTCCCACCACCACCACCTTGGCCGTGTCACACATCTTGTCACGCCCAGACAATTCAATGGGAAAAGAACTAACCTCGTGGATCTTTGACTACGGTGGACCAGCGGAGCCATAATGCACCATGTAGTTGCGAAGCTCCAGCGTTGGCTGGCTTGCCGCGTATTTCCGTTTTAGCTAATTTATTGGTTTTTGTTTCTTGCTAACAGATAGCAAAATGCATTAATGGCATTTTTTAGTTTTAAAGGCATGGCCTTGGTTTGTTTAAATCACCATCATCCATTTAGGGCCAATTCATGAGTTATAGTGAAGTGTTTGTTAGCGCTAACAGTAAAATCAGTGTCTGTTTGCTAATCTGAACTTATGAAGCAACTTTAGAGAGCAACTGGTAAATGGTTGGTAGAAAGAAGCCCATGTGCACATATGATTCCCCTTGGAGGATGTTGAGGGCCATGACAATATGGCTTTATCACAGCAGTACTCAGAGGCTGAATCTGCACTGCACTGCCACAATGGAGACTGGAACAAGCACTACTTCAGCCAAGGTTTACAATCAGGAAACATGTCTTTTGCTATTAGTGCACGCTTGAAGAGTGAACGTTGTAGTTTTATAATTAGAGCAGAGTAAAGATGCTCTGGCAGTGGGAAAACTGGCTGGACTCCAAATAAAGGGAACTAACTTCAGCTTTGCCTGGTACATATTGTTTGGTTTCTGTGATAATTTAATCTTTTGTTTTTGAGTAACAGAAAAGTAATCACATCAACAAGCAACCATGTGAGATGATGCATATTTAGGGGTAGTGTTCATAACTTTTACTATCAATTTGGCTACTCTGTGATCACCCTAAGGGCCGGAATATACTTGCTGTTTAACCTGGCGTTGGCGCAGGCAGCGTCTTTGTTCATATACTTGCTGCTACAGCGCTGCACTGCATGTAGTACCGGAGTGTTCCACTAGGGGGCAAACGAGAGTACTCAGACCGGATAGAGAGCCAGTACAACCAAAACAAACATGGCATCAATAAAAGAGCTCAAAACTGGTTAATTTTGAAATTACGACAGAAAAAAGGACAGCAGCGGTATCGTAGATGGTGTGAAAGACCTCTAAACCAGAGACGGTGTCACCATGGTGAGTGTGTCTCGCTCGGTTTGTCAACTCCACCTACTGGTTGCTCGTTCATTACAGTGTTTGGGCGCGTAACGTTGCGTTAATTTCAGAGGACGCGCACAAACGATGCTTCAAATCAACGCAAGCTACGCGTGGCAGCCATTTTAAACACGCGTATGCGTCGTTAAACAGCAAGTATATTCCGGCCCTAATATCAACCCAATATAACTATCTTGTGCCAGCGAGCAGGCCCCTTTCAAAGTTTTTTCAGGAATTTTCTAGTTGTATTATAGTGCTAAGTTCACATTTTCTTCAAGGAACTTCTCAAGATCTGGCTGAGGAGTTAACGAGCCTCTGACTGAAGCCGTTTTTCTCTGTCTCTCTGCTGTCAGGAGCACACTTATACATGCACAGACAGTGCTGCCAGGCTGCCACACACAGCACAGCAGGATGCAATATGAGGCAGTCTGCAAAAGCAAGACTGATCAGGACGTCTTTGTTTAATAAGGGAGATATTGTGGACTTCTCTGTGCTCTTTTGCCCCGCCCACATGCTCGGAGATGCGCTCATGACATCACTGATATGTTTGCGCCAATTTTTCGCACCAATTTTAGAGACCGCCCATGTGCTCAATTACGTCCGCATTCCTAAGGCACTGTGGAACGAGAGCGGCCAGGCTGGGGCCGGCGGAGCGCAGCTGTGTGTAAGTGCCATAATTGAGGGAAAGAGGGGGTTTGTGTGACACTGACTTGTTAGCACCATCTTAACTCATTCACAGCCATTGACGACTATAGTCATCATTTCCATTATTTTACGGGGCGGGCGTCGGAACGAGCCCCCGCACCGTGAGAACAAACATCACGTGTCTAAAGCGGATCTTCATCCGTGTATGTCACACATCACGTGATCAGGAAGCGGAAAATCAATGGATTACGAGTTTGTTTTGGGCCGCTGCTGTGAAAAAAACGATGCGCCGAACCAGAAATGCTTCTGCAGCAGCGCTTGGGTACCAGATTGTGAAAGAACAGATGGTAAATGGTAAATGGCCTGTATTTGTATAGCGCCTTCTTAGAGTTCTACAACCCCCCAAGGCGCTTCACAACACAATCAGTCATCCACCCATTCACACACTGGTGGGGATGAGCTTCAATGTAGCTACAGCTGCCCTGGGGCGCACTGACAGAGGTGGGGCCTGCCGTACACTGGCGCCACTGGTCCCTCCAACCACCACCAGCAGGCAAGGCGGGTTAAGTGTCTTGCCCAAGGACACAACAACAGCGACAGACTGAGCGGGTTGTGAACCTGCGACCTTCCAATTGCAAGGTGGCAACTTAACTCCTCTGCCACCATCGCCCAGATAACGCAAGAAATACGGCAATTCTTCCTGATGTAAGAAGTGAGTCTACTCTTTCTTTTGGTAGTTTTGGCGTTTACATGATCATAGAGCACAATGTTCTGTGACTCTTCAAAAAACAGTAAAAACGCTCAAAAACGCTGGCAGTCAGGGGCTTTCTGATCAGAAAACGGCTGGCAGTTAATGAGTTAACCAACAAAAACAAACCACCGAGACACCATTTCCACCTAAGCACCTCAACTTGAAACAGTGAGTGAAATTTATTTGAATTTAAATAAAGTCTCATACAGTTCACAGCTATAAGAGCCTACACAGTAAGCAGAAGACTGTCTTCTTGTTGTCCATGAGCAGAACTACACCACAGGGTAGTTCAAGACCGGGTCAGTGCCGACGGAGAGACGAGGGCGAATACTGTTCCCCAAATGACTGATTGATGTTAAAAATAAAAAGGTGAAACTTAAGTGAAGGAAACAGCTATGAATTGTGCAGCTTCAGGAAGCGTTCTGATGCTGTTTTCCTCCAAAGTCTATCAGCAGATAATCATGCTTTACCTTTTAAACAAACACAGACTTGATTCATCATGGTATAGTGTTGTATGTGTAGCTTCTGGTAACTTTGACATTTATTCGGTCACAGATATTTATCTACTAAAAAAAGAGTCTCTGAACAAGCATCTCAATTGGATGTCTTAGGAGAGAACAGCCTGGGAGTTTCTGATGCCGATAAGGTTGTCTGCGCTGACAGACTTCCTCAGGGCAGATCTGCTCAGGTCCTTGTACTTGTCCTCACACAGCCTGGAGATGGCCTGGGTACAACAGAAAAAGTTCGTATAGTGAGGGAAAAAAATATATGCAATAATGGCCCTGTGTCAAAAAGTAATTCTTCATTCTCACTAGCCACACCTAATCACCAATAGATTTGCAGAATTAACACATCACTATAAAGAGGATATGAACCTCCAGTTTTTGAGCCCGCTTGTTGCTGAGCGGCTCCAGAGGGAAACTGAGGTTGTTGTCGTCCGCCAGTGAGCGCAGGTCAAAGTAGTACTTGGCGTAGACGCTGGCCGGGACATTGATGTTGAACTGGAGCAGCTCAAGGAAGTGGCGCTCCATCTCGTTCCTGCTCAACATACCGACAAATTCAGCAGATAAATTTAAAATAATTCACAAGTTAAATAATGTTATACATGAGGAGCAGCACTCACATGTCTTCTACAGTCATATCTTTGAGGATCTGACAGTAGTCGACGTTCCAAACGGCCTGGTCATCCCAGACTTTGGAGGCAAGCAGGATGGCACCGAGAACGATGCGCTTCCAGTTGCACGGACAAATATCGATCTCAGCATATGTTAGAAGTCGTTCCAGGTACACCTAGCATAGTACACATCTGTTAGCCAACAAGACAAGAGTCTGAATGAATTTCTTTTCTAGTCGTTACCAAAGTGACGATGGCACACTCAGCAGTGAGCTGTGCCGAGCTGAAGAGCGTTCTAATGAAGCGGTAGATGAGTTTGTGTTCTGGGTCGACCACAGAGTAATCATCGGGGACTTTTTCTCTCTGTTGAGTAAAGTGTCATCATCAAACCTCCATCCGCATTGTCAAACATGTCTGCTTTGTGAAATCAAAGACTCACCGACAGTGGGTGCTTCTTCTCGTCAAATATGTCCAGTGAGCGGTTTGAATCTCTGCAGGAAAACCAAAAATACAAAAATCTGAAGTTGCATCTTGAAAAGAAAATAAATGCCCTTAAAGGTGACACAAAAGCATGGAAAATCAAAATCTTTCGTGTGAAAATGTTATCCTGGACCCAAGATTATTGAACATCAAATGAGGTAAAGTGAGCCGATCCAGCTTTCCTAAAGTTGGTGTAGACGGAACCAACATTTTATGGTAAATGGTCTGTATTAGATATAGCTCCTTCTACAGTCCTAGATCCCTCCAAGGCACTTTACAACACAACCAGTCATTCACCCATTCACACCCTGGTGGAGATGAGCTACAATGTAGCCACAGCTGCCCTGGGGCGCACTAACAGAAAGGCTGTCGTACACAAGAACCACCGGTCCCTCTGACCACCACCAGCAGGCAATGTGGGTTAAGTGTCTTGCCCAAGAACACAACAGCGACACTGAGCAGGGCTCGAACCTGCAACCTTCTGATCACGGGGCAGACACTTAACTCCTCTGCCACCATTGCCCCAATATTTTCTACTTTGTATGGCTGGACTTAACATTTTTAAAGCTGACTAAACTGACCTTAACATTTTATAAAATTTGTATGGGTGAACCCAAATTTTATGCCCATCAATCCATTCATTTTTGTCTGCTTATGCGGGGTCGAGTCGCGGGGGCAGCAGCCTAAGGAGGGAGGCCCAGATTTTCCTCTCCCTGGCCACTTGGGCCAACTCCTCCAGGGGAATCCCAAGGCATTCCCTGGCCAGCAGAGAAACGTAGTCCCTCCAGCGTGTCCTGGATCTTCCTTTAGGTGTCCTCCCGGTTAGACGTGGCCGAAAAACCTCACCAGGGAGGCGTCCAGGAGGCATCCTAACCAGATGCCCAAGCCACCTTAACTGGCTCCTCTCGATGTGGAGGAGCAGCGGGTCTACTCCGAGCCCCTCCCGGATGGCCGAGCTTCTCACCTTATCTATAAGGGAGAGTCCAGACACCCTGCAAAAAAAATTCATTTTGGCCGTTTGTATCCGGAATCTCATTCTTTCGGTCACTACCCAAAGCTTGTGACCATAGGTGAGGGTAGGAATGTAGATCGACCGGTAAATGGAGAGCTTTGCCTTCCGGCTGAGCTCTCTTTACCATGACAGACCGGTACAACGCCCGCATCACTGCAGATACAGCACCAATCCGTCTATCAATCTCGCGCTCCATCTTTCCCTCACTCGTGAACAAGACCCCAAGATACTTAAACTCCTCCACTTAAGGCAGGACTTCATCCCTGACCTGGAGAAGGCAATCTACCATTTTCCGACTCAAGACCATGGTCTCAAATTTAGAGATGATTCTCATTTCAGCTTCTTCACACTTGGCTGCGAACTGCTCCAGCGAAAGCCGGATATCACGTTCTGATGAAGCCAACAGGACCACATCATCTGCAAAACGCAGAGACCCGGTCCCTAAGTCACCAAAACAGGTCCCCTCATCACCTTGGCTGCGCCTAGAAATCCTGTCCATAAAAGTTATGAACAGAATAGGTGACAAAGGGCAGCCTTGGCGGAGTCCAACTCTCACCGTGAACGAGCTCGACTTACTGCCGGCAATGCGGACCAAGCTCTGATATCGGTCATACAGGGACCTAACATTATTATTTTTATTGTCTACTTTTTTTTTTTTAACATGTTCATTTTCTTGGGTGTGTGTTATGTGGTTTTGCTATGCACAGCACTTTGTGTTGCGTGAGCACAGTAAGTGTGCTATAGAAATAAAGCTGACCTTGACCTTGACCTAACAGGGCCTGGTACACCCAACTTTTTATGTTGGTGTAGAATAACCCAACTTTTTAAAGTTGGTGTTGATGGACTTATCACTTTGACCTTGATATGGACTGACCCCACCTTTTATAGTTGGTGTAGATAGACCCAACCTCTAATAGTTTGTATGAATGGACAGCATTTTAATGCTGGGGTGGATGGACCTAAAACTTTGAAGTTTGAATGCACAGACCCAACATTCTGAAGTTAAAATGGATGGCCTAATCTCCAATAGTTGCTGTGGATGGACCTAACATTTTGAGGTTGGTATGGATGGCCTAACCTAGAAGTGTTAGTAAAGTAGACCCCACCTTTTATACTTTGTGTAGATGGATCCAACATTTTGAAGTTGAAATGGTTGGATCCTACCTTTCATTGTTGGTGTGGATAGACCCAACCTTTAATAGTTTGTATGGATGTACCTACATTTTCGAAGTTGAAATGGATAGACCAGACATTTTTCAAGTTGGTTTGGATAGACCCAACACCTTGGAGTTGGTATGGAAGGACCCCTATAGATAGTGTGGACGGCTACAACAGTTTGATGTTGGTATGGATGAATGCAACAATTTGATATTGATATGGATAGACCCAATAATTTTTAAGTTGGTATGGATAGACTCAACACTTTGGTGTTGGTATTGATAGACCTCATTTTTTTTATAGTTGGTGTGGATGGATCCAACATTTTTGTATTTCATTTCAACAAGCCCAACTATTTTGAATTTTGTCTACCTGGACCCAACTTTTCTCTTATTTCTATGAATAGACTGAAATTTTATGAAATTCCTAAGGACAAACTTGACTTTTCTTTTGTTTGTTTTGATTGACCTGACTTTTTTAGGAGCTGGAATCCTATTCAGAATTTGTGTTAAATATATTTGATTCAGATTATTAAAAATGTTAAATACTTAGCAAATAACTGCTTATGTTCATAGTCAACCTTTTTTTTTCCTTTTAAGTGTTTAAATCTATGACAGTATTTCACTTTTCCTACCTGTTTTTGATGTGATAGTAGATGGCCAATGAGACACTGGAACAAACAAATCAAATATCAGAAATGGCTCAAAATATATGAAAGAGAAGCCCAAGGTGAAACTGCTCACCATTTGATGGTGCTCTTGAGGTTGGGTTGGCTGACTGTGCTATCATCTATGAAGATTGTTGAACAAGAACTGAACTTTTTGGTAAGGAGTCCCGGAGATGTCTGGGTAAAAAACACAATAAACACTTTAAGGAAACAGAAAATGCTTAGCACCTCAATCCATACCTTCAGTTTCATCTACTCTAAATGGTGTAACAACACTCATCTTGGGATGAGAAGTGAACACATGGAGGGAAGGACAGATTTGTGTGATAGTTTGCATTAAGGAAAATCTCACTATCATTAAATTTTTTTACTCAAATCTTTCTGTTTGAATAGAGAAAGCTCCTCAGATGAGAAGCAAAGTAGATTATTGCAATATTACCATGACCTGGATGACCACAATCCTTCTCCATCAAGGCACCAATCTACTTAACTTCCCAGTAGTTCGTGGAACAGAACTGTCATTCATAAACCTTTGCATCAGTGTCAAATTTGTTGTGCATGGTTATTAACTAACAAATATCTCCACCAGTAGCAAAACGGAACCCAAGTGCACCCAAGGGTCGTGACTGTCAGGAATTTCTTAATTTCTGATCAAATTAATGACGTTGGACGAGCCATTACCTCATCATTCCAGAAAGACATAAAATATATTCCTCCAAACTTCAGGAAGTAAACTATTTATAACTCATGCATAACAGCACACCTCAAATCAGCCAAAAGTATTAAGTTTTCCCTAGATTTCCTTTACAAAAAAAATGAATAAATGTGTAACTTACATGGTTCATGTAGTTGCTTTTCCGTTTCTCTCTCACTAGAACAAAAGAAAAACCCAATAAGGTTAAAGAAATAAACTACGATAATCAAACATCTGTGAAAAAATACCAACCATCAGTTTGTGACTTGTTAAGGAAGAGCGTGCTGGCTCTTGGATGGTCCGACGGGTTGGCCTCTTGGGCCAACTCTGTGATAAGAAAACACAAACTTGACAAATCACAACTTGATGAGCTTACGGGGATCAGTTGAACCCTAACGTACCATCTGGGAGCTCCCTGTCACTGATGTGCTGCAGGTAGGTCCCGGTGTCTTCGCTCACATCCTCAGTGGTGGTGATGGGACACTCGTCCAGATCCACGTGTCTCCTGAGGATTTTTGGACTCTCTCCAGGAGAGATGCAGCAGGACACTGAACCCCCCATCGCTGACCTACAACAGTCCTGTTATGACCACAGCTGGCTCCCATACAACTCAGGAGGGACCTCCTGCTGACAACACTGCACCTCAGGGAAGAAAGTTCAACCTAAGCCTTTCAGGGGGACACTTTAATGGGATACCTGTGCTCATAAAGCTAATTTATACTAAGTTTACTGGACTAATCATCAAATAAATAACAACATGAGTTTTTTTTTAACTGTAATTGAACTACTTTAATGGAAGATACAGGAAGTAAAAGCTGCTTCAGAGCAGAATGGGATCAATGTAATGACAACCAGGAGGGGATCTGCAGTCTGAGCAGGACAGCTGACATTTTCAGGGCGTGTGCGCAGCAGCACCAGCGCACTTTTCCTCGGATTTACATGCGTGGATTGCCTTTGGACGGTGAATTCGTAATAAGATCAAATCATTTTACGGCAAGGAGTCTATCATGACACAACAGTAACAAAGTCCTCTATCTCCCTCCATGGCTAGCCCCGCACCTCACTCCATGACTCTCCCCCTTCACGTGTAGTGGATCAATCCATTTTCACCGCAGCTGAAGAGTCTGATGCCGCGAGACGCTTCGCTACCAAAATAAAAGACGGATTTACCGACCGGAAACCCCTCTCTGGAGGACTAAATGAGCGGAAAAGTGGCGGTTATTAATAATATAGCTAATGTCCATCTCGTCGCATTTACAGGAGACACGTCTCGAACGTCAACGCGATTCTGGCGTTTGAGTTTGGGAGTTACTTCCGGGTGGTGCTTTTCAAAATAAAAGCCTAGTTTCTGACGAACAAAGGGCTACCGAGGAACAAGTAATTTTAATTAAATGCAAACAAGGAAAACAAACATGTCCTCCTGAATAAAAATACAAAGAAGTAAAAGCAAAATACTTATACCATTCAGGTTTAAACATAAACTCTCTCTCTCTCTCTCTCTCTCTCTCTCTCTCTCTCTCTCTCTCTCACGCACGCGCGCACACACACACACACACACACACACACACACACACACACACACACACACACACACACACACAATCGAAATAAAAACTGGATTTAATAAAAGTAAAACATCCATTCCCTGTGTAACAAAATACTCAAATAGGTATTCAATTAGAGCCGAGAAATCTTTAACATAAATACAACTGAAAAATGCTAGATTGTGAGTTTTATTCTGATCATCTACTTCATTATATTTAGCCTGGCCTGCCAGACTCGCCCTCTGTCTATTCTACACAGAAGACTTCCCATAAGGAAGCATTGGCATGACTGGCCAGACTACATTATATTGTTGTGTTTTAACACTTTTTATTTAAAATGGGGTTTTAATTATATTGTACCATATTTTCCTACCTGCTTATCTGTTTGTGGTGCAAGGTGGCTCAGTGGAAGCACCCTCAAATAATGACAACAAAGGACTGTTTTATTCTATAAAAAGATTTTAATAAATGTTTTATAAATAAAAATGCATCAACACCATCATCCTTTATTTATATATCACCTTCTGCAATCTAAATACACCCAAATTGCTGACCATAGTTTAAAATGACAAGCACATTAGTTTACCAGTAAAATGCATTCATAAGAAACTTGTAAAAGGTGCTAAAAGACAAATGGAAGATAACACAATATCTAAATGAACTCTGATTAGGAAAAAATTACTTCCACCCAACTTACAATAACTTGCAGAGAGGAAAACGATTATCATGCTTTTAGTTTGAAACGTCAAAAGTAAACCAACCGGAAGCGCCTCTGCTAAGACTCCTACAGAGCTGGCACATTACATGTATAGACCACGCCTTCTCGAATCAGTCCCGCCCAAACCAACTACATGCTTTTTAATTGGTCAATGCTCTAAAAGCAGGAACGTGATTGGCTGAAGTTGCTCATTGAAACGTCAGGTCAGATTAAATCAAAAATACACACAAAAATAATCTCTTCTAGTGTTTTATGTTTAATTTGCTAAACTAAAAAACAACTTCTTAGAAAATAAAGAATAACTGATTTATATTAAGGGGGGAGCTTAACAAAGTTAAATGCAAAGACTGTAAATATAGGATAAATGCGTTAAAAAGACAAAACTTTCTGCATAAATCCAGAAGATGGCAGTAAAGATGAAGTAAATTGGTGAAGGTTAGGGAGAAGAAGAAAACCTGGTTATTTACTGAGAATTTCTTTCATTTGAAAGCATGGCTCTTGTTCCTTATGTAGAAAACCAGTTACCGGCTCTCTCTAAACTCTACAATTCATCAGCACATTTCCGGTTTGCCAACCACGACCTCCGGCTGGCTCAGGACTGGAAGAAGCTCGGGGTGGCAGCGGTGGTGTGGGATGCTGTAAGTGACATTTATTGAGACAAATTCCTCAGTGGACCGATAATTAATGTGGTTAAAGCCAGTGTAATTGTTGTTTTCCAGGCGGTTGTGATGTGTGTGTATTTGGAGATGGGAAAAGTGGACTTAAAGGGGAAGAGGGTCATTGAACTGGGAGCTGGGACTGGTCTAGTAGGTATTGTGGCAGCTCTGCTGGGTAAGTAAAAAAAAACATTAAATCCATTATGGTCATTGTTGTTTTTTTGTTTTTGTCTGGCTTTAATTGGTAGTAAACTTCTCCAGGTGGTCTGGTGACCATCACAGACCGAGAACCTGCCCTGGACTTCCTCTCAGCCAACGTAAAGGCCAACCTGGCCCTGGATTCCCAGGAGTCGGTGGTGGTTTCAGAGCTGACCTGGGGCGTGGGACTTGATAGCTACCCAGCAGGGGGATACGACCTGGTTCTGGGAGCAGACATTATTTACCTGGAGGACACTTTCCAGGCTCTGATGCAGACTCTGGAGTATCTATGTTCTGACACCACAGTGGTGCTACTGGCCTGCAAGATCCGCTACGAGCGGGACACCAACTTCCTGAGCACACTCAGGCGTGGGTTCAGTGTGGAAGAGGTCCACTACGACAAAGAAAGGGACATCCATGTTTACAAAGCGTACAAATTACCCATCAGGAGGGATTTATGATAATTTAATAGTAGTATTTTGGGTTATTTAGCCAATAAGAGAAAATAAATGAGAGTTCATCTTTCGCTCACATTTTCACCATGTTATTCGTACATTGAAGTTCCCAACTACATATTTAGATAGCAAGCTAAATATTTAGTTATTTATTTTATAAAACTAAATATTTAGGTCAGACCTAAATATTTAGTTTGTAAAATAAAATATATTTAATTTACTAACTATATATTTAGCTCCAAATAAAATATTTTCCAAAATAAATATTTAGATCCCAGCTATTTATTTTGGAGCTGACCGTTTAGTTTGCAAAATCAATATATATGTTTAGCTCCAAACTAAATATTTAGCTGGGATCTAAATATTTATTTTTGGAAGATAAATATTTATTTTGGAAAATAAATATTTTATTTGGAGCTAAATATATAGTTAGTAAATTAAATATTTATTTTACAAACTAAATATTTAGGTCTGACTTAAATATTTAGTTTGTAAAATAAATATTTAACTCTAAATGAAATATTTAGCTTGCCAACTATTTAGTTGTTACAATAGTCAACCCATACAAAAAAGGTAAAAACCACACAAAAATACCAGAAACACGTTTATTAACAGCTGCCAAAATGTCTTAATGTATAGCTCGAACATAAATCACTGTAATATACATGTTTGTGTCGACATTTAGAAACTGAATAAAAAAATAAAAAGCAACAAAAAAGCATACATGACAACATGTAATACCTAAAAAATGCTTAATATGGCATTATAGATGATGAAAATATCCACTTTGTTCACTATTGTTTTGATTTGGTCACACTTTACAATCCTCTCAGGGTAAAATCAGACTTCTCACTGATATCAAAAACATGAGCAATAAAACACTTAATTTTTTAAGTTGTCTGAAATGTTCAGGGATTGTAAATGCAAGGGGATTGCACATGCCGCTTAGTTTATCAAAAAAATGTACATTTTTAGATAAAACACAACAACCTCCCATTAGTTTTTCTTTTTACAAATTGGACATAATTTTTTTTTCTTCCTAATAAAACCAAACAAGTGATTTAATGATCTGGCATGTGTCTCAGAAGCTTGTTTAGAAATATAAAGATATATTTGTTATTTCACAGCAAAACAGTTAAGGCGCAAAATTTTGGTTTTTGTTTAGAGAAAAAAAAGAAAAAATTTACAGTATAAAAATGACAGTCCCTCAATATTTATATGAAAAAAAAAGTTAACAGTTTCTAACCGTTTTTAAATGCTAACTCCTTTTCTAAAAATGATAAAGGGGGTAAAATCGGATTCACAAAGTCCTGTATTTATTTTTGTCTTTTGCTGCTTGAATAACAAAAAAATAAAAAGCATTCAAGATTGTGTCAAATATTTTCCAAATTTGTTGCATTTTTAAAGCTAGCATGGAATCCTTTTCATGATTTGTTCTTGTAAAACCAAACAGATGTAAAAGAAAAAAAAGCAGCACTTTAGAAGCATATAATCTAATATGTGATGAACAAAGATAAAACACAAACTACAGTTCATTTAGGTAACAGATATAATTCACGTGAGGGAATATAAAGGTCCGGATTATCCAAGTGAATGAGCTCCGTTGTGTTGCTGGTGATGTCGCTCAGGTAGACCGAGCACCAGTTGCTGGAATGCTTCCCTCTAATTCGTTAAAAAGTTTTCTCCTTGTTTATCCAGAACGCGGCTTCGCCCTTTATTGTGGAACAGGGTGGGGGTGGGGGGTCTGTTTGAGTCACTTGAGCAGTTTTTAAAAAGAAAGCAGAAAAGTAGAAAAGAGGAGTAGCTTTCAGGTGCTCTGAGCTGAGTCTCTGTACATGACATGAGGGAGAACCTGACAAGCCCCGCCCCCCTCCGACAGATGCGTTCTACTCAGATTTGTGGCAATACAAGTCTTTAAGGGCTTTCAGTTCCTCGATGAGGGTTTTGTTCTGGTTCTCCAGTACGGCCACGCGGTTCTCCAAACATTTAACATACTCCTTCTTCTTCCTACGACATTCCCGGGCCGCCTCTCTGCAAAAGAAAAAACAACCTTTCAAAATCAAAGCCTGGAAAGTTAAAAATGCAAAAAAAAAAAAAAACCTAAGTAAAAGCCCAAATGTCAGATGACGCTGGGCAATAAAAGAATTTTATGAAAACTGAACCTAAACCTCTTTGTGCTTTAACAGGGTATATACAGTAATCCTTAAGTTAAATTTTCTACTTTTTAATACCTTTTTTACAACCTTCAGAATTTTTTTAAAAACCATCACGACACTGAATTGCAAGTGTTAATCAGTGACCTTTCTATTATTTACATAGACGGTTGAGCGTGCCGTGTTCTGAGATGATGCCAAACGACCACTGAATATGACATCATCTTCAGACGGAGACAAGATCTTTGAATATGTGCCCTAGTGGTGCGACGGATCAAAAAACTCACGGTTCGGATTGTATCATAGATTTGAGTCACGGATCGGATCATTTTTTGGATCAGCACAAAGAAAAGAAAAATAACTTTGCTCTCTTATTAATTCTGTAGAACACTTAGTGCAACATTTTCCTGCTTAATGCTCATTAAATACAAACAACATGTACGTAGAATGAACATTTCAGATATTGTTCTTATGGATATCTGGAATGTTAATTTCTACTAGGAACAATAGAATTAGAGATATCTGGAATACATATCCAGTCTGACTAATATATGTTAAAAAGGCCACCTTAGGTTTTTAGGGATTCTGAGATATCTCAAACTTAATTCCTACTAGTGCCGTTGTTATATTGGATATCCTTCATTATAATTTCTACTAGTAACAGCATAGCTGTTGATGTCTTCATTTGCTATTTTGACTAATAAGAACACAATTAGTACTAGGATCAATGAAAATATTGCTAAATAGGAATTACAGAGAGGTCCGATTGCTGATTAAACGTGAAAACGGCTTGCCATAGCCAAGCTCACTCCCTGTGTGTCCTGCTTTCACTCATTTCCTCAACTTTCTGAAGCACTGTTTGTTTTTCTTTACTCCTCGTTTACAGATTTGTGCCCATCAATACTTCAGGTCCCATCACATTAATGGTAAATGGCCTGTATTTGTATAGCGCCTTCTTAGGGTTCTACAACCCCCCAAGGCGCTTCACAACACAATCAGTCATCCACCCATTCACACACACATTCACACGCTGGTGGGGATGAGCTACAACGTAGCTACAGCTGCCCTGGGGCGCACTGACAGAGGCGAGGCTGCCGCCTTAATGTAACAATTGTCCCAGGCATTTTGCGCGCGCCACCTCCCTTCCTGCTTTCATAGCATTTGTGTGTGCGGCGCTGCGCCGTCAGGCTGGTATGGCATAGAGGGTTAGGGTTAGGACACCTGATAGTCTGAAAAAATAATACCTAATTTGGAAAAAATAATACCCCTGAGACCAAATTTAACACTTTTAATGGCCTTAAATTTGACAATTTTTATTTATCACTTTTTAATACTTTTTAAAACCCCGCGGACACCCTGTTTAAAGGTGCATTAAGAAAGAATGACACCCTGTGGTCAAATTTGTGTACTGCAGTCCATGAATCAAAAAACGAGTCGGCTCTGAACAACTGTTGCCAGCTACGGCTCGGTGCCAGATTCTAGATGACGAGTCATACACAGTAAGTTCATAAGTGATTCAAATCTCCTGTCAGAATTTCAGAACTTATGTCGCTATCTAACAACTAAAAACAGGTTTATAGAAGAAGAAATAGTTTATGAAAAAAATCTATGAAATCTAGATTAAGCTTTTGATTAGGTCTCATTTCTTAGTGGCACTGGACAGCACTAGTGAACAGCTAGCGTAGCACATGTATATCTCACTAAAAACAGCTAAGTGAACAGGAACTAGACCATTTTGACGCTTTAAATTTTGAGTATTTACATGAATAAATTCAGTACATGAGCAGTAGTCGTACCAGTTTACCTGCAGCAGGACTTGTTTACCACACGATAACTAATCCCATCGAGTTCACGTACCTGTTTTTCATCAGCCGCACCTCCCGTTTGCGTGTGACTTCCTCCGTGCCTCCAGTTGTTCCCATTGCAGGTGAGGTTGCCATGACGACCCCGGGAGTGATGGTACTGGTCGGAGCTGTGCGGATTTGATAAGCCTGGACGTCACCAGAAGCAGCTGACCGGCAAAAAGGGACGGGCCATGAACATCTAAAGTCTAACCTCAGAAACTGTTAAAGAAACACACACTCACCTTGAACAACCACCTGGTTGCTGGGAACCAGGATCTGCTGCCCGTCGCTGGTCTGAGCATACTGCAGGATGGTGGCTCCAGACTGGGCAGCAGCGTTCGCCATCGTGAGCGTCTGCAGGCCCTGAACTGCATCAGTGCCGTTATTGGCCAGCTGGATGGCTCCACCCTGTGTTATGGCAACTGGGGCAACAAAACATTGTTAGAAAATACTCTTCATATGAAGAAAAAAACAAACACCCATTCCCTGTATCCCCACTTACTGTACTGGCCGCTGCTAGTCTGATAGATGGGAGTGGGCATGGTGACGGTGGTGATGGCCGGAGCGGTGTCATCTTCCGACTTCTCTTCCTCGATTCGAGGCACAGCAGGAGCGTCGGACGATAAATCGTTCAGGATCTTCCTGCAAATGGCAACAAACAGCCAACGTTATCAGATCAAGTTCATCTATAGTGTTGTAAGGCAAACAACATGTAAAAACAGACCTATAGGAAGGCCGCCTGGACAGAATCTCTCTCCTCTTCTGAGAGTCTGTCAGACTGTCTACAGATTCCTGAGAATCCTCGCTCTCAACAGTCGAGATCTGAAAAATGAAAGAACAAATTCATTCAGAACACCAGAAAGGTCTGGGATTACATCATTCAAAACTCTGCTTTTGTTCCCCCGTACCTGCACCGTCTGGACCTGTGGGGACTGAATGACAGACGACTGAGCAGCCTGGATCACGCCATGCACTTGAACCGTTTGACCGTTGGGTAGCTGCACTACAGTGATGGGACTACCAGCTGACACATGGCCTGCTGCTATAGGCATCTGCAAAAAACATGCAACTGGTTTATGTGCAAAGCTGTGACATTTAATTAACTTCTAAAGCAACATGGAAACAATTCAATACCTGTGACAGGGTGATTTGCTGGGCCTCAGACTCTACAACCGTTTCACCACTCTGTTGTGCCTCTGTACCAGCCTCCATGGTCATTTAAAATCTGTAAACACAACAAAAACATTCATATTTGCTTTCCCTTTGAAGTGTTATATTTTAGGACTTTACAAGCAAGTCATCTACATTTTCAAGCTGACATCAGGGCATATGTTGGATTTTACAAGTTTATTGTAGTGCATAATGTAGATACAATGCATTTAGAATCAATTGGTAGAGTTTAAAGTGGTACTTCACTCATATTTTTTAATACATTTGCAGTGGTCTCTAGTATGAATGAATGCCTGAGCAGTAGCTCAGAAGGTAGAGCGGGTTGTCCAGTAATTGGAAGGTTGCAGGTTCGATCCCGGCTCCTGCCAGAGAATGCTGCTTGGGCAAGACACTTAACCCTCCTTGCCTGCTGGTGGTGGTCGGAGGGACTGGTGGCGCCAGTGCTCTGCAGCCTCGCCTCTGTCAGTGCGCCCCAGGGCAGCTGTAGCTACATTGTAGCTCATCCCCACCAGTGTGGGTGGATGACTGATTGTGTTGTGAAGCGCCTTGGGGGGTTGTAGAACCCTAAGACGGTGCTATACAAATACAGGCCATTTACCATTTGCCTTGTAAATCGTACTCTGGTGGAAGAAAAGCTCAGGTGCGCCTGTTTCAGGAACTGGAGTCTTATTTCCTGATATTTGGACAGTTCTTCTTTGATTGGCTAATATTGACTCTACCACTGACTCTGTTTGCTCTGAAATGTTGATGTTTTATCTCCACAAAAAACACAAGCCTGGAGGAGTTCTGCTGTGTGGTGGAGTTGCTAATGCTAACAGTTAGCTTCTGGTAGCCAAGACGTTCTCTGCTGTTTCCTGGACACTAAACCAACAACAGCCTTCCCCGTCGTGAGTCAAGATGGGTGAGTCCATGAATGTTAAGTGACAGTGTGACGAAGGTCTGTCAGGATTTTCAAATCCTAGAGTTTTACCTTCTATTTTCTATCAGAAGCTAATGCAGGAGATAGGTGTAGGAGACTATTTTCATGTTCAGCCTGCATGAAAAACTCAGAGTGACCGATTATAATCAGAAATAATAATTTAAAATGGTTTTACAGTGAAGTACCACTTTAAGGCAACAGTTTAATGATTTAAATTTGTAAACCCCATCTAAATCCAAGTAATCGCTGCACGTAACTACATGTAAACTAACGTTCTCGTTAAATATCGCGATAAAACTCCACAATCCTTCGCAACAAGAGCATAAATGGGTCTACAGCAGACACTGGAGGTTTTCTGGCTGTGCAGGAGGGTGTGGTTTAGCTTCAAATGCTACCCTACTAGAGCTGCAGACTCCCTTAATGAGATTATACCAAAGCAAAAGATGAATTTAGGGCTAAATATAGCGCGAATTTAAGATCATTATCTACATTTTACTTCCCACGCGCGCGGCTAATCGCTCAGCTAGCAGCTACAAGTCATCGTAGTAGCTCCTTTTAGCATGCTAGCTGGCTAATATCGGAATGCAATGAATGACAGAACTGTTTAATAGCATCTTATTAAATATAAATTAATGGTCTAATTAAGCTAGACTTGTTCTGTACATGTGTGTCCAAGTCTTGTGCTTTGTTTCAAGGTTCGGTTAAGTTTGTAGTTTAGATCTGCGCCGGCTGATACCGTTATGTTGCTAACTGGATCTTGGAGGGAAATGTGTTTGTTTTCTAAGCTACTTTTAAAAAATAACTTTCAATTACTGGCCTACTTCATCTGTCTGCTCTTTTAATAACCATTTCGCGCTAACGTTACAGGGTAAAGTGCTTCAGAAACTTTAACGTAAACACTTTATTAAGTTAGAGAATTAAGCCCACTCCCATATTAAATAGAGCCAGCCTTGCAGAGACTGACTCATTATGTGAGCCTCTGCAACACCGCCGCCATGATCTCTTTGTTGGCCCTGTGCGGAAACTGGGCACAAATATAATCTCTGGGCAGCCAGCTATCTGTTTAGCAAACATCGGATGCGTATCCTCTTACCAACACAGACTCGCTTCGTCACTCCCGGGTCTACGGAGCTCCACTTTTATTCAGACCGACACGTAAGAGACCGCGTCAGGCTACACCTCCGTCGCGTCACCGAGAACAACAACACGGAGAGGAGGACGAGGGAGACGACGACAGCGAAAAAATCAGCTCCGGCGGGAGGGTTCGAGTGACAGCGGAGAAGACCGAACGGTCACGGAAAGTGCCGAGGACGAGGGGAGGGTACCTCGGAGATTGCCGAGAAACCAACACACACACACACATGCATTTATGGTTTATGAAATCACTATGACTTGGTGGTGGTTTATGGGGACACACCTTTCCCTGCATCTGGTGAACACAAAAAGTATGTCAAAATGTTTTATTTTACCTATGGAAGAAAAGTCTCACTTCAAAACATACATACATTACGTATATGACATTTTACAGGCATTATGAGGTCATGGTGGGTTTTATAGAATAGAATAGACTTTATTGATCCCTCAGTGGGGAAATTCACTTGTCACAGCAGCACCATCACTCAAAAGGTAATTAGAAGAAGATAAAAAACAAGGATACATCTATATACACATAGGCAGTAATCTAGTATTGTAATCTTAGATCACTAAAAAAAACACAAATAAAAGATGAAAACAAACTTGGGTACCAGCACTATGCAGCATACTGTAAGAGACACAGACAACAACATGAATCCGGTATTGCACAAGTATAGAACACATACTGAATATTGCATTGGTGTTATTTTGTACCAGGATGATACCAGTACAGCTTAAACTGAGGAGTTATACACTTACTGCAGAGGGGATGAAGGATCTGCGATAGCGCTCAGTTTTACATCTGGGATGTCTCAGTCTACCTCTGGAGGAGCTGTCCATGATCCCCACAGTGGAGTGCAGTGGGTGGGAGGGGCTTCTTAAGATGGAGGTCATCTTCCCCAGCATCCTCCTTTCACACGTCTCCTCAACAGAATCCAGTGGGCAGCCCAGAACCGAGCTAGCTTTGGTAGCTAGCTTGTTCAGTCTCTTTCTGTCTCGGTCAGAGCTGCCTACACCCCAGCAGACCACAGCTGAATGAATAACAGAGCCGACAACAGAGTGATAAAAGGATTTTAGCAGCTGGGATTTAACTCTGAAGGACCTCAGCCTCCTCATGAGATGGAGGCGGCTTTGGCCCTTCTTATACAGAGCATCTGTGTTGTGGGACCAGTTCAGTTTACTGTTGAGGTGAACACCCAGGTACTAAAAGGTGTCCACCACCTCAATGTCTGCTCCCTGGATGTTTACTGGTGAGTGAGAAGGAGTGTTTCTCTGGAAGTCAATCACCATTTCCTTTGTTTTACTGGTGTTCAAGCGAAGGTGGTTACGCTCACACCAGTCCACAAAGTCCATGATGACTGACCTGTACTCCTGGTCATCCCCCTCAGACACACAGCCGACAATGGCTGAGTGTCTGAGGGGGATGACCAGGAGAACTTCTGGAGGTGACAGCTGCTGGTGTTGTAGGTGAAGTCAGAGGTGTAGAAGGTGAAGAGAAAGGGTGAGAGCACTGTACCCTGCGGAGCTCCAGTACTGCACACAATCACCTCAGACGTACAGTTGAGCAGCCTCACGTACTGTGGCCTGTTGGTGAGGTAGTTGATGATCCATAAGGTCAGATGTTCGTCCACTCCTGCAACCGAACATCTGACCTCATGGATCATCAACTACCTCACCAACAGGCCATTATTATACCACACACAATGTGGTTTACGAAACCAATTTTAAAATTGGCCAGAAAAACCAAAAGAAAGTTTAAGTTGCTGAAATAACTAAATAAAATGATAATAGTAGTTACAAAGTTAGTAATAATCTATTAACAATGCTTACTTTTTATATTTGTCAAAAATTGTAACACTTTAAATGTCACGAATTACGAGACCATCAAAAATGGTCTCATAAACCCACTGGTTTCATAATGCTGTTGTGTAACAAATTGGGCTTGCAAAACATAAGCGCGCACACACACACACACACTCACTCATGTGCCCTTAGAATCATCCTGTTTCCCCCTATTATGGCTCTCCTGACTGTGCAAAAGTTTTAGGCAGGTGTGGAAAAAATTATGTAAACAAAGAAATGCTTTCAGAAATATAAATAATGATTATTTATATCAATGTACAAAATGCAAAGTGAGTGACCCCAAACATCCAGCCAAAGTCTTTCAGAACTATCTTCAGTGTAAAGAAGAACAAGAAGTCCTGGAAGTGATGGTCTGGCCCCCACAGAGCCCTGACCTCAACATCATAGAGCGTGTCTGGGATTCCATGAAGAGACAGAAGGATGTGAGGAAGCCTACATCCACAGAAGATCTGTGGTTAGTTCTTCCAGATGTTTGGAACAACCTACCAGCCCAGGTCCTTCAAAAACTGTGTTCAAGTGTAGCTAGAAGAACTGATGCTGTTTTGAAGGTAGAGGGTGTCACACCAAATATTAATTTGATTTTGATTTATCTTTTGTTGATTGATAAAAAAGTGATTAACACTTCCATTTTTGAAAGCATTCTTTGTTTACAGCATTGTTCCACACCTTCCTAGTACTGTATATATTTTAATTACTTTTATTGGATACTAACCACGTTTTCAATATTTTCCAGGCTGCAATTATATTTTTATCCACATGATGGCAGCAAAATCCTGCATAAATTCCTGCAACCACACACTGAGCATTAATCTCCCCATTATCTTTTATTTAAGCCTGTTCTACCTTAATATAATCAACATGAAGTGAATTAAACTAAATGTATTACAGTTTTCTAATAAAAGACCACTTTTAATGAAAAACAAAAAAAACAATTAGGGTTTAAGATTCATTTATGTTGCATTTATGCTTGTCTTCTGTTGCTGACTCAAACTATACTCATTATCTCTCGTCACTTGGAATGTGAAAATGATCGGATGTAAATTTTGCCCTTTTTCATGACTGATTTGAGAAAACCTGATCAAAACCTCCTTGCACATCTGATAGACATTCTTCACACAGCAGCTTTTGTTTCTGCTCCTGAGTCCATGTCAAGAACTTGATTAAACATTGATGCCCCCCCCCCCTCCTTTTTCAATAATGACCACCAGCTACGATCGTGCCAACAAACCACAATTAGCCTGCATCTGAAGTGAAGTTGTGCTGCCTATCATTGAATATGCACGGAGAGGTTGTGCACCAGTGTTTGTGTGAAAATTGGTCTGTAAATTATGCCTGTTGTGCATGTTTGGCAATTTCCTGTTGTTTTGAGCCGTTCCCTAGAAAACAGCAGACAACCAGTCTGGAGACAAATTGATGTGAGGCATGCACAGAATAATGTGTTTTGCCAAGATTTCATTTACAATGGTGTGATAAGCCTTTTACATAATTTCCAGTGACAACTGTAGTGTTTTAATTAAAGCAACAGAGTATAGCATCAGTCAAACTGCTGAATAATTAATTGGTTTTGTACTAGAAGTACTGGAAAAAAGAAACCCTCAAGATAAAGTAAAGAAAATGTATTGCCGAAAGACTTCAAAAAGAGAATATACTAAAGTGTTAGGAAAAAAGAACTATGGGTTTTGTGATTTTTTTTAACAAAGGCAAAAGAAATTGTGATCATGAGTCTAGTAGTTTAAATCTCTCATTCACTTGTTATTTCAATACATTTGAAATGGTCTCTAGTACGAATGAATGCCTTGTTAGTCGTTCCCTGTGGTACTAAAGGGATTCTATGCAGTTTTGCTTGCTTTTAGCACCCCCTAGTGTTTGTTAGTGAAAGCAAAAGTGAAACTTATCTCCTCGCTGTGCGTTTGTCTTTTTAACACCTTAATCTAACTGCTGAAACGTCTCCTCAGCCTTCATTAGTGTCTACAGGAGCGGTTCATCACTAAATCAAACAAATCAGCTGTGTTCATGATCTAAAACATGCAAGAAACATCATGGAAGCAGACTGCAGCACCAGGCATGTCAGCTCATTTTTCTAAGTGCATCAGGTGGCAGCCCGCCACTCTGAAGTTGCAAGTGTGGTATTCTGGCCACACAGGGTGGTGGGGGTAGGAATAGGGGGCAGAAAACAGCAGGATTTGGAGTCTAACCCCTACTACACACTGGAAGCATCAGCGTCACAGGACGGTTTACTCGCGAGTTTCGCTGCGTGCCAGTCCACACCAGGAGAATCTCAGCCGTGAAGCGGCTTCTCTGCCATCCTCCTCGCTGGACTCGCGAGATCACAAAATCCCTTCAAAGGTCACGGTTTGTTTATGCAACCACCATTAAACCAAAAAGACGAAAATCACGTTTGAATGCTGTTTGATGTCATATACAGTATAATGTTGTTTCTCTCCACTGCCAGGATTAAAGCCATGAAAAACACACCGTTGCACTTCTCGAATGATGCAGGGAGTAAATAAGCCATTAGGTCACACGTATAGATGTAATCTACATAGATACGAAATCACATCGTTGCAACAGATTCTTATTTTGAAAATTACCAGACGTTTTACACTGATACCTTGTGTGATTTCCTGTCTAGCCCTATGTTATCTGCGGAAATTGACGTGTCCCAATCCTATCTTTAGCGGCACGCCCTGGAAATGCCTGAAAATTGCTGTGTCGCGGCTGGTTTGAATCACCCCCACAGACTGATGGATTCTATATGAAGCAGTGACATTCCGCTAACGTTCTGCGCTGCTGATGCTTCCAGTGTGAAGTAGGGGTTACTCATTAACCTTCATGATATTCGTACATCTTGCCTCTGATTGGCTAAAAGCAACGTGACTCTTCCCCTGTCTGGAGTTCTGCCATGTTGTGGAGTTGCTAATGCTAACAGTTAGCTTCTACTAGCCTAGACGTGTTCTGTTGTCTCCTGGATGCTAAACCAACGACAGCCTTTCCCGTCGTGAGCCAAGATGAGTGAGTCTATAAATGCTAATTTACAGAGTGACATAGATCTGTGTGTTTTTTCTGAACCAATCGTTTCCCCGTCTATTTTCTTTCTGTGACTTATGCAGGAAATTGGGGTAGAAGACTATTGTCATATTTAGCTTGCATCTGAAACTCAGTGTGACCAATCATATTTAAAAAATAACAAGTAAAATACGGTTTCTCAGTGAACTTCCTCTTTAAAGAACAATTCATTTTGTGGTGTTTTTCAGTCATAAAAGCAAGAAATTAGTTATTCCTTAGAATACTAATAGAAAAGAGTAATCCCATTTTCATCTGCTGCAAAGTTTTTGTGCAGAATATTTTCTGTGCAAAAAAAAAACAAGCGAAGCTGCAAGACCCACAAACAGCAGAGTAAAATGATGCCACAGACGTTGAGAATGGTGGAGAAGGAGGAGGAGGGGGAGTAAGATGGGCGATTAATCTTCAGAATATGAAGTAGAGACCTGACTTCAATCCCTTTCCTCTTTTTAACACCAGCTGTCAAAGTCCCAGATGTCACACAGGGTCTCCAAAACCCTCATTCCTCTCTCTTATTCTATTTGTACTTTTGTCTCTCTCTCTGTGTGTGTGTTTGTGTGTTTTAATCATGCGTTTGTATAAAAAACCATGACCCAGTCCAAATTGTGGCCCGAGGCTATGCATGTATCACAAACACATACACACACCTCACATCAGGCACGTCTTCCCTGCTCGGCGGCACCGTGATGCTGAGTGAATTAAAAACACGCCTGATATATTCTGTCAACATTGTTGTCGAATTTTAAATGCAGCCCTCAATCAAACTGCGTGGAAATATCATACCTGCCACTCAAATGGGGCATTGTGGGAAGCAATCGGGTCACATGGGTGAGTGGGGGAGTGTGTGTGTGTGGGTCATGTGTCGCGGCCCAGAGAGCGCCTGAATATGAGAACAAGCAGCGCATTTGAATACCAGTGACCTTATATGCATGCTGCTTTTCATTGTACCTGAGCTGCATACGAACCACCGCACCTGGCTGGGGGTTGCCATGGATACCAGCCCCCACAGTCTTGTCTGTCTCGCTCAAATTTGGAAGTTTCAGAGATAGGCAGAGGAATATTGCGCTGCTGAGGTGGAGTATCGAGCTGCAGCTGTAAGGCAGGAAACTTATCTAAAGCAGAGATTGTGCTGACCCTGACTTAATCTGGCTGAAGGCAACAAGGTGGATTGGGCCATCTCAATCAGCCTGTCAAGGTGTCGGCTTGCCTCTCTATCTTTATAAGAGTTTTTTTTTTACTTTTATGTCTCCCATCCCCTCCGGCTTCATCCATCCTTATTTTCTCCTCCTTAAAGGTTAAATACCTTTGAGGCTAATCACACGTCCATGAGAGCAAATCAAAGCTAACTTTAGGATTCAGACGGTTCAGTTAGACGTCAGAAAATAAATTACACCTTTTTAGTTCAGCGAAGGGGCTCTGAGCAAAATACAAATCACAAGAGAAACACACACACACACACACACACACACACACACACACACACACACACAACCTCAAAACTGACCACCAAGTCCAACAACAGAAATAAAAACGCATTACTTTTTCAAAAAGAGTTTCTGAAACATTGTGATTTACATTTTAGTGTTTTGTTTTAGAGAATATTAGCCTGGCAAGCCATCCTATATATGTGAATATACAGTCTGGCCACGAACCATTGACGGCTCTCAGTTGTGAGGCGGGATCTACAGTTGTCTATCAAAATGTCAGCACGCAATTGGATAGCGCTAGGACCAATCAGAGTGACGAACAACGTGACGTAATCACAGCGACGGAAAAGCGGGAGGCAGCAATGGCGTCTAACATCAATGATTTCTGTTGTTTTTGTATGAAAAACATGCGAATATCAGGTGGACTGGGACATTGCACTACTTTGTTTGATAAAAATAAGAAGCCGCTAAGTATATCAGACAGACTTACGCACGTTGGAGTCTAAATAATCCAATGTTGATGACAAAGCTGTTTCAAACGAACGTGGTTCCTGCGCCGCCGCCATATTGCTTGGGTTCGCGGCCGCAGCTCTGATGTCATCGGCTACTCCTGCTCTGTGATTGGCCCACATAATAGAGCGCTGTGATTGGCCCAACCAAAACTATAGCGAGCTGTGATTGGACAGCCACAGCAATGAAGCATGCCTAGACCAAATTTGCAAAGCAAGAATTTGGTCTAGTTCACTAGGCTAGGAGAATATTGTATTATTCCTGAAATATTCTTGTGTTACAACCATACTTTTATGTATAAGCTACTCAGAGAATACTCTATTGATAAACAACGAATGGGTGGACATCGGAAGTCGTGAAGACAGTCCAAGAAACAAAGACCCAACTGTGTACTGTAGTGAACATAAAGTGAGGTTTATGTTAACAGTTGACCTCTTGTTTGAAATGCAAAATTACAAGATAATTGGTTTTAGTTTGAATCACAGTGAACTGGCTGTTTTCCTTAGACAAGTTCAGAGATGACAGAAACGTTTTTAGCCTTGATATTCACAAAAATACAAACCACGGAAGTAGGACCTTATTGTACTTTTGGCGTATAGAGCAGGACATTGCAACAGCCGTGTGAATATTTTATAAATTTACTTTGTGAAGTTTAGTCACAAAGTGTCACTAAATCCTCCAGAAATTTTCTTAAATTTCTTTGAATTTTTGACACCCAGAAGGTGAAAGTTTGAGACAGTTTGAAAACTCCCAAAATGACTCTGCAACTATTGTGAGAGAAAGCACGAAAGCAAGGTTTTGTTGACTAATGGCACTTACACACTAGCATCGGCTCTACCCAGCCTAGTCTGGGTATCTTGTGTTCACATCCTGGTAGCCTGGGAATTTCTGGCACCGAACCAGACGTGTTTTCAGCCCTCTTCACAAGTTACTGATCTCTCCTATTGATGCCATGTTTCTTTTGGTATTACCCCACAAACCCGGGACGCTATCCGGTCTGAGTACTGTGTCCCCTAGTGGAACACTCCAGTACTACTTGCAGTGCAGCAGCAAGTATGTGAACAAAGGCCTGCTGCCTGCATCAACGCAAGATTATAAAGCAATAATATTCAAGGCCTTAGATCAGGTTTGCAAGAATCTTCATTTTTTTAAAAGCTAAACCACCAATCCAATTCCATTTACAATTTTCACGTCTAAAAACAGAAAGAATCTTGAGTTTAAATGCTTGGAACTAATTATTCTCAATGAACTACTTGTTCCAGTGGGTTAAACCAAATATCAAGACTGTCTTGTATCACTTTTAGACAGAATAAAACCACATTGATGCTTCTAGGGTAAATTAATAGTCATTAACTATTAAAATATGCTTATTTGTTGAGAAGTCTTTGTAGTCCCAGATGCCTTTACCTGAACCAGTGATTTATTGCCTGAAACACCCAGCACCAAGCACAGGTGAACTGTTTCTCCCCAGTTCTGAGCTTTGATGGAAACCATTTTGTCTAGTCCAAAGCAAAACGGTAACTGTGTCTATGTTAATTGGTGTTTGCTTATGGGACGGCTCTGACATGGAGGAATTTAAAACATTTTCAATGTGAAACGGCTTTCTCCAATCACCACGTCATTCCGGACAACATTCCTCACAGTGGAGGCCGACTTTGGCTCGGTGACACTTAGCGTAAGGTCATCTGTCAAACCGAGGAGGCAAGTGTGTGTCAGTGTCCAACGTGTTGAACTCGAATGCATTTTGTCTTGAATTTGTGTGCGATTGTGTTGAGGGGAAAAAAGCAGTAAAAGAACCAAGAGACGCTGTCATTTCACACAATCCTGCTCTTATCTCTTACCTACTCCTGTCACAGAGTTCAAAGGTTGCCATGGCAACCGGAGTCTCGACCAGAGGAGACAATATGCTCCTGCCCCAGAGCCACTGGAGCAAGTGCACTTGGCAGGTGGGGAGAATTCTGTGGCCTTTGACCCACTGAGGTTTTACCAAAGGAAGGGCGACGAGGGGTGGGGGGATGACTACAGATTTGATTGATCCTTGCGGAGCGATGGTGGAGGGGGTTGTGGGCAGAGAGGCCTTATAGCTTCTGAGCTCAGCGACTCGTGATGCTGCCTCCTGGACTTGCAGAGGGCCCTGGACGCGAGAGATAGCCAGCCTCTAATCCGCCAAGCCTGTCTCACCTTGCCTCCTCCGCGTTCCTAAGATAGCGCATCTTTTGTGTCAGATCTCCACAGCTGTCGCTGCTTGTGCGGACGATGGTGCCAGCCTTTGTACACGTGTGTGACAAACACACACAAAAAACTGATAGATGTGAAAGGTGCTTTTACAACCTCCCCCCCTGAAAAAAGAGTGTTTACCCATAGGATAGGAAATGTCACATGTCTTGTGATTTGAAAGGCTTTTTTCACACAAGGGGCCATGGAAAAAATGCCATAGAGGGTAATGTCAAATAAAATAAGATCTGGTGACATGTTTTCAGCACATACCAGAGAGTCACATTGTTAGCTGTAGTGTATCGGACATTTATGGCATTTTTTCTCCCAAGGTTTGAAATATGCCCTATTTTTTAGAGCCTTTAACCAGCATTTTTACTTTTTGTTCAATGTACTTAGATGGACCCTAATGTAACTCTCTTTGGACATTCATCTACAACTGATCAACATTTGGAGTCAACTCCATTTAAGATGGGAGCCACAGCTAATCACTATTAATTAAACACAAAATTGATTAATACTGTCAGTTTTGCTAACTTTGAGCAAATTTTGGGGTGCCCTAGCCTAGTCGTTTCTTTTTTATAGTCTCAGACCCAAAAAATGGAGCAACATCCTTCACTAAAAGCTAATATCATATGGGATCAACTTTGTTTGGTTGTTAGCAAAATATCTCAGGAACTAATGAAAGGATTTAAGGAAACTCTCAGAAAATCTAAATATGGTGAACATCTATGACTTTTAATTTCTGTTGGCTGCCCTGTTCAAGATGTCTGCCACATCTAATCATCATTAGCAATCACAAATATTAAAGTAGGTGAGAACACTAACAGATCATGTGATGTTGCATGAGACTAAGTATTCCCTTTTCTTCTCTAGATTTTACAAAAGCTGATAAAACTCCTGAGTCTAAAATTCATAAACCAACTTGATCAAAAACAAAACTTAAACGAAAAAACTTGGAAGCCAAAAATTATTTTTGGTGTATTTTAATCAGAAAATATCAATTTAATATTAAAAGTTTAGGTAAAACTTTACACTAAGAGTCCCTTTATTAACACTACTTAGTGCATTATTAAGCATTAATAAACAAAGGATCTCTTTATTAACGTTCACAATATTGTTAACTATTAAGTGTCCTTAAGGTTAGGACAAAGTGGGGGTATCAGCTTATTACTGCATTACATAATATGACTAAGCAGTAGTTAATACTTTATTAATGCTTAATAATGCACTAAGTAATGTTAATAAAGGGACCCTTATTGTAAAGTGTTACCAAAGTTTACATGCTCAATGTCAAGATGTTGTCCATTCAAACTGAAAGCGTTGATCACTAAAAATGTTCTAATCAAAGTTTTGAATTTTAGTCTGAGCTTTTTGTACGCTCACCTCAGTCGCCAGGGTCAAATGTGTCACCTAAAGATGTCTGTCAGGCAACTTGCCAGAAGCACCTCATGGGCACCAGAGAATTCAGAATGTTGACAATTGCACCATTGGTTTTCCATCGCTCATTTGCATGCCATAACGTCAATAATATCATGTCACAATGTGGGTCAAGTAACCTTGTCAACTGTCAGCTGTCGTAGCACCACAGCCATCTTAACAGCTGGGACTTCATGCGTCAGTAAGTTGCTGACTTCCTGTAGTTACTTGAGGTGAAGGCAGGTAAATGAGTAAGAATCAGGGGTGGATCTACAGGGTAGGAAAGGGGGGGGCACTGCCCCCCACACACACCTTACCCCCCATGTAGAGCCTTCAATAAACAAATTATGAAACGTCACTGTCCACATTAATGAATTTACCAAAATACTCAAGCTTTGTTTCTAGATAGTATACATATTAATCAAAATACACAGAAAGAACAATTCCAGCATAGCTAAAGATGTTCCCAAACGTGCATCTCTCTTCCATATAATTTACAATTTCCTTTCAGGTATGAACAGTTTGAACAAGCTCGTTCTCATGGAAAACTTTGGGGGTTTGGGGGTGTCTTTACCAGGAAATAGTTTTCACTTTTAAAAGGAGAGTACTTATGGAAGGAAAACCAGAGTACATACATTCTTCACTGAAAATCTCACTGTGGACACGGTTTGTACAGTTTTTCAAGTTAACAGTCAAGCCAAATTTAAAACAAAATTCATATTCAGTTTTCTGAAGAAACTCCAGGATAGTTGTGCAGAAAAGGAGCCGCTTTGTGCATTTTCTTTGTGCACGTTTTTGCGTAAAGGGACAGACAGGAGGAGGGTTATTTACTGCACGGCCCAGGCGACCTGTCCGTCCTCACGTCCAACCCCTGTGAATTTAGATGCAGCCGCTGGTGGCTGCCAGAGCAGGCTGAGATTGATGGGGAGCACGGGGGCCGCAGAGGCCCAGCAGAATTCTGAGCAGAGCCTGTGGGCTCCATCCAGCCACGCTGTTGGCAGACGGCAGCTTGTCTCTCCTCTCTCTTGTCACCTCTGTCTTTTTTTTCTTTGTCGCTCTGGTACTATGTTACTTTCTGTCACTTTTCTGCATCCCCGTTTTTCATTTCTCTGTCACTCTATCGCCCCACTGCGCCCCCGAACTAGACTTGAAGACGCCGTTTCAGCAACTTTTTTAGATGTGGATGTCACAAAACTGCAGGTGTGTCAGCAATGTGTGTGTGTGTGTGTGTGTGTGTGTGTGTGTGTGTGTGTGTGTGTGAGCAGAATGGAGGGTAAAATGAGGGGGAATATGTTCTCAATAAATAATTCCTCTGTCGAAGACAGGTAGCAGGAAAGTTAACTATGAGATGGATGTCCCTGTGAGAGCCGGGGTGGATCAATTGGATCTTCCAAGCTGCAGCCTTAGGTGGTAAACTTCAACAGGAATTTAAAAAAACAGCAATTTTCCCCATATATGCGCATGTGTTTGAGGATTGCTCCCAAATAATTCTCCTGCTGCAAGGACGCAAACTAAAAAGGATGAGAATGGATGTGTGTGTGTGTGTGTTTAGGCACAAGTGTGTGTACGCTGAACAAACTGCACTGGTAGGGTTTTTGTTGGCGTCCCCAGGGCAGGAGACGCATGAGTCAGCGGCCAGTAGGATTTATAGCCAATTGATTAAATTAGCATTTGTTCTGCTACTGGGACAGAAGCCTGTCAGGATAAACATACACACTCCCCCACCCAGGCAAGCAAACACACACCTGTACAGCAATGGCTAGGGAGGGAAAGCAACCAGACGTTAAGGAAAGGCGGGCGGGAAAAAATATCCACCGAGAAGCAGCAGACAATTAGCAATGATGTCAATAAGTCAATGTGATTAACATCCGGATCACTGGGATGTAAGTACTTGAGGAAACACACGCCACACTCCCACAAACCTGCTTCCTGAGCAGCTCCTTCATGCGGTGCAGCAAAAGAGAGGGTCAGCCGCACACACCGGGCTTGCTGACGAGCCTTTTTTATGACATTCATCAAAGCCATCTGCCATTTTCTGCTCAATTAATTTGTTATGGGAAGTGGGATCAATTAAGTGCGGACCGTAATGGCTTTATATCCTTGTTTCCCTTTTATAGCCCAATATTTTCTGCGCTCCACTCTGGCATGAAAAGGGGCAATCGATATCCCATGCTATTTTTCCCTTCCGTGGGCTAATTTGTTTTTGCCACTTTCTTCTTGGCATAATAAACTGGCTGTAATGAGGGGTTAGAACGAGAGGACGGGGAAAAACTTCATTCGAGCCAACGGGCCTAATGGGCAACGCAGGGAGCGCCAATCTCACGGGATATCATCCGGATGTCAGGATCAACGTTTCCCCTCACTTAACTAAAGATGTGGCAGTATCAAGAGGGATTGACCTTTGCTTTGTTATCATTTAAATCATCGGTCACCTGGGGAGACAGCGAGTGGCTTAGTTCAGATGGGCATGATAAGGACAATCTCGAGATAGTTTGCTTGACAGTGATGAGTGAAGCGGCGCGCCATTAATACGAGTGTCACGAGCCTCGCCCTGCTCACCATGACCCTTGTGATGTATCGATCTCTTCCCAGTTAAGCCTGCTGATGGGCTTGATGATATGGTGGCGAAGAGGGGGAGAAAAGTGGGGGTACTTATACGCGTGTGCATGCTTTAGAGCATGCCGAAGGAGCCTCATTACTCCTTAAGCAGGCCCGATGACATTGCCATATTGATTTTGACATCATCTGGTCAGGATGAGCCGTAGGAGACACGTATCAAACCGAGACGACCTGAGTGTCACCGTGTTTGTGTCAGCTGGCTCACAGAGTCAAGAAGGTCACAAGGCTGAGCTGAGGAAACATGTTTCTCTACAAGCTCTGGGTTTGACTGGTTGGCAGAAAACAAAAGCACCAATCCTTTCTTCTGACTTTTTGTGTCATAATGTCAGAACAAACGGAACCAAACACTGATCCAGAGGCTGAAAAGGTAAGTGGCGGAGCGCTAGAGATCTGTGCAGAGGAAAGTTAGGGTTTTTCTTTTATACTCAAGCTAGTATTTGTGGAAGAATTCAGAATTAAATCTTTATTAATGAATAATGGCATATGGCGGGAAAGGCAGAAAGCAGGGGAGTAGGTGGAACAGATATTGGTGAGGCAAAGTCCAGTGATGTTTTGTGCAATGTTGCCACCTCTTCAAGGACAAAAGTAGTTATTGGCCGTCTTAGAAATAGCATAATTACATTATTACCCATTTGCAACTGGCTGCCAGTTTAGTTTGCTATTTGGATACAGATGGGTTAATGGTCCCCTGCTCTGACTGACCGTGGACTAGACCACCTGTTGATGCTTTGGGACAGCGGACCACTGCTCACTGAGAAAAGTAAGAACAATACATGCTTTCATGTCAGTTTCCAAAAGTCTCCAAAAACACTATATGAAAACTTGTTTAATATAACGATAGTCACTAAGTTAGCAATGCTGATTTTCTGTTATGTTTGATTTAATTTATGCATATTAACCCTAACCTTAAACACACGGGATCTCAGATAGGCAGTAGACTTTGTAGATTTCTCCAGCAGGTTACATTCAAGGAATCTATTAAGAAACAGCACGTAAATCTGTTTAGATCATTTAGATAATAACTTAAATAATTTCACAAGGAGAAAAAATGCAAAAAAAAAGTCATCAAGACTCAACGGTCTGGCACTGACGTGTGGGAAACAAAACACCATTGAACTTGCAACCTTTACATCTAAACTTGGCCAGGTTATAGGTGACTGCTGCTGTTGATCAGTCGTTCCCAATCTGGGGTCCACGACCCCTCAATGGGGTCACTAGAGATTGCAGGGGGTCCTCACAATTGTCTTGGACATGGGCAAGAGGGTCCTCAGGGGAAAAAGGTTGATAACCCCTGACCTTGATCACCCATATTTACATACGTTCATAGATATATTACTTTCCTTTTACATTGATTATTCTGTATTCCTGCATGCATGTGCATTCTTGCAAACATTCTCCAATTACTGAATGAGAATGTTCTAACGACTGCCCTTTATCGTATTTATTATGTTATTTGTTCTTTTATGCTCTGTCATCAGTTTTCTTTCCTTTTATATGCTCAAATGTAATTGCTATTTTTTTTGTTTTTTTGCACTACCTCCGAGACTTCTCGGCCAGGTCATGCTTGTAAATGAGAACATGTTCTCAAACACTTTACCAGGTAAAATTAAGAAAGAAAGGGGTTTTATGAAGTTGTTTATTGTTTTAAACACACTTGAACAGATGCAGTCCCAGCCATTTACATTCTGCTGTTTTTGAGACTACGTCCAAGTGCCTATCTTTACTTTTAAGTAAGTACGTTTTTAAGTATTAGTTTTTGTTCCATTCGCAAAAATTCATTCATCACAGAAAAAAAAAGAAAATATTTCGTTAACAAAATTAACACTGTCTATGATGGTCTTAAGAATGGCAAGAATGGTGGTGAGAGTCATTCATTTGTCGTAAGGCTTCTCTTTGGAAAAACATGAAGCAGATGATTTATTATGATGCTTGTGGCAATTGTTTGAAATTAGAATCAGAATTAAACCAGTTAGTTTCCTTTCAAAATCAGATTATTAGTGGAAAAACAAACTTGTACATTCTATTAGATCAATGTAGCATAAATACGTATATAGGATAAATCCAGATTCAAAGCAAATTTTAAATAAACCTGTTGGTTACCTTAACCCATTTATGTTCTGTGATGCCCCCTCTAGGATACATATAACTTTTTGTACCCCCCGCCCCCCGCCAAGCGGACTTTTTACTAATTATAACTGAAAATTTTTGAACATTTAATTTTCAAAGAATATATGTCCTCTTCAGTGGACAACATGCATTCTGAACATGAAATATGTTGGCTTGACTCACTAGAGTCCAATATGGAGGCTCAAATGCAACAACAGCTTGCTTGATACGAAAAAAAAACATTTTGAGTAGCTGTCCACTCTATGCATGAAAGGGCTAATGGACATTTTGAAAACAGTTTTTAAACCATTTTACTTAATCTTTTTGTTGGTCTACTTGTACAGAATCGTGGGAAAAGGGGGTATTTCTCATCATTTACTATAGCCTCCTATAAAACAATGCCGCCAATTTCCCGCAACGCCGAGGCAGCATCTGGGAGCATCAGGTCATTTATAAGACCGTGGCGGTAATGTGGCGCAATCGTGTAATTTTTATAAAAGATTACACTATGGCGGTATAAAGGGGGTATGGGGGCGGTCCCTGTTCTGTCACGGACTTCCGTGTATCTTGGACATCACTTGTTTTTACAACGATCAAATCCGAGCTCATTAAGTTTTTTTAACGAGCAGCTCATAAAGGTGTCTGTCCTCCATAGTCCCCATGAACTGACAGGTGATCTGAGCTCCAGCTCTAACGGAGAGAGGCTCCCAGAGCTCTGCATCGCTCCAGTTTTCCATCTCAGCTGATTCTGTTTAAAAAAACAAAACTTATGCTGTGTTTACTTTTATTTTCAATGTAGTTTCCGACAAGAGCTCGGCATTAATTCATCACGTGATCATGACACCACCCTCTGTTGCGCCAAGACTCAAAGTGCATTCACAAGTCCGGCGTTGCGGCAAACCCAAGCGTGTTGGCACGAATCCCGCAAAATTCCTGCAACGTCATGCAACCATGGCGAGTTTATAAGACTGTTGCGGTAATATTACGCTGATTTGCCGGCATGGTGTGTCTTCTAAAAAAGGCTTATGTTAAAACAGCATGTCTTTCCTTTTAGCACTACTCATCAACTTTGAAGATTTTTCAGCAGCAAATGGCTTATTTTACATTTTAGTATAAGATCAAGGTGGTAGCTCCTGGTGAGATCATTTGTGTGGGTTTGTGTTTCTTTGTGATGAATGTGAATGAAATCAAGGCAGGTGAGTGAGGGGGTGGAGGGTCACCCTGCTGGACACAAGTTTCATTCGTAATCAGGCAGCAAATGGTGGGCGGAGAGCGGGACTTGGCTCCCTGTCAAGACCAGGCGCAGATTAAAAGTCTATCGATCCGGCTGTAATTTATTTATCAATTCAACTAAAAATTAAACATTGACCTCGTTCCTTTTTAATCTTGCCGGAGCGAGCCACTTGAATACCAAGCGGGCTGTCAAACAGCAGATCTTTGATTCCGAAAAAGTGAAACAGGTCAGGGTAAAAAAAGTCTCTTTCCCCGTCTTGCTTTAAGACTATTAAAAGCTCTGTGCTTCAACCTCCTTCTTCTCTGCATCGCTCAAACCCTCAGGACTTCTTCTTCTTCAGACAAACAACTCGTTCTCGCTGCTGCACCAGACCTTCGGTTTCTCTCTCCGTTGTTTCTGATCTTTTCTCTGTGGCGATCGTCTAGCGCTGTCTGGCTTACCCTAAACATACCAGCACTTTGCAACGTCTTTATCACCACATCAAAGAGTCATCTTTTCTTTATGCTTCATCTCACCACCGCCACACACCCCCTCACCCCTCCCCCATTTGGTTACAGATGTGCAGCTTCTCTAAGGGCCTGGATCCTGCTGACTCCCAAAAACAAACAACAATCGCATCATTATGAAGCTTTTCGCTCCTTTTGCATCTTCTTGCTTGGAGGGAATAAGAAGGTTACCTTGCTTGTAGGCCGTCTCTCTTTCCCGAGTATTTCACCTCACGCTTCACTCCCGAGTTGTCCTCCTCACCCCTTCCTGAACCCTCCCCATGACCGCCCCTGTAATCCAATTAAAAGCACATTAGGGCGAAATGAATTGCGGCAGATTTAATTAGCTGCTGACGAAGGCTGGTTGGCTGGTGGATGGGACACTGAGGCTCGTGGGGAAGATGACCGCCGGCCGCCTTTAACCCCCCAGATGTCGAAGAAGTGAGGAGGGTTAGCTGGCAGGTTGACAGAGGGTTTTACACGCTCTGCTGCTGTGTGTGAAATTGAGTTTGCCATTTCGGCCTGTGAGGCACCGATGTTAAAGATCACTCTCACTAACTTGCTTTAAAGCAGTTTTTAATGTGCCCATTGATACATTACAGGGGTTAATTAGTAGCTTTGATCCATCTTTTTTTCTCCTTCTTCAGTAGATCTAATAAAAAGAGAGACTTTTGTGAAACGTGATAGAATCTTTATAAGATAACCTTTTATCTTTAGATAGTGGAGTATTTCACAGCCAAAGTACATATGAAGATAAGGGAAGCTATTTTTTTTATTTTCATCATTAAATTGCACATTCTATTTCTAGTTTGGATGTTCATCACCAACTGATTAGCCCCTGGATTCAACACAGTTCGAGAAAATAAAAAACTTCACAAATCAAGTCAGTCTTACGGTTAGTAGTTTTGGGGGTTTCAGTAACTGAGAGTCAACTTCAGCTTACTGACTAAATTAAACTAACTGAACAATATTTTTGTCTCAAACTATCCCTGCAAACACTTGATGTTGAGACGCTCTTTTAAAGCTGTTATAGCGAAGCTACAGAACAAGCTAGGTTTTGAACGCAAACACGGTCATGGAACACTCACCCCGCTGGTATTTTCCTTGAGATGCTTCTACTGAAACCGGAGACCCGCAATGCCAGAGGAAACGAGATAGCGCTAAACACTGTTTTCTAGGTCCAAACGTCTTTTGTTGTCCGTGACTTCAAATGGTGTTTTTCGTTTTTGGGACTCTGGTAGTTTGTCCTAAAGTTGAAGTGGTAGCAGCCGGCTGTTTCTCCTTCTCTGATATTATTGAGCGGAGAACCTCTCACACCAGTGGTGTTCTGTTGATAAACATGCAAGTGTGTAATGAGTGGAGGACCCAGGGAAGTGCGGTGGTTTGGCGAGACTGATAACCGGATGGTCACATAGTTGCTTTCAGAGAGAACCACTTTATTCATTTTTTCATTTTTTAAACAAAATCATTATTTTTATGTACTGTGTCTGAGTCAGCTATTTGCCATTAGAACCATGGCTAATGCTAGCCACCACAAAAATGGTTACGACTCAGTCAAATGAATAGATACAGTGATGAAATTTGAGGTTTTAATAGCTGAATATCAATAAAAACAAAAACCATGAGTGCTACATATTTTTGCTTAAACTTTGCAATTAAAGGTTGAATATGGAACACGAACACCATAGCGACATCTAGTGTTTAGAGGTGGTATTGCAACAATGGAACAGATTTTCCAGCCATCAGGGTGTTGGTTCACTGCTGATACGTGAAGTGACCAGGCAGCACAATGTCCAGTGATGAATCATACAGGGTAAGGACTAATTTCTACTAATAAGTTTATTTTACAACAGTATTTACCGTTAGAACATCTTCTGGGCTCAGAATCAGCTGCTTGACTTGTCAAGTCTGTCATTTTCCACAGTCCCAGCCTCGCCTTGCTGAGCGGACTTTTTACCACAATGGTGCCCTCTAGTGGCTGGTAGATGTAAACATAAACCCAGTGTCGTGCCCGTCAAAATAAAGTTTAGATTTTTTTTTAAATATAGCTTTTAAAGGAAAAAGTGTACATTCATTCTGCACACCGCTAAACGCCCCGTGGAGATATTATTTTTTTTAAATATAAGTTTTTATTAAAATGGTCCATATTTCATCTTTAACTCTTGGAGTCAATCCTGTTTGTTTGAGGCAGCTACTTCATTTATGGAGTCAACACAATTCAAGATGGTCGCCATGGAAAACACTGGGAATTGACTCCAAGTCATTCACAACAAACGTTGAGTGTTAATTGATCACTCAAGATCTGTTGATATTGCCTGTGTGGTTATCTTGAATCGGTTTGACTCCAAATATTCAAAGTTATTCAACGTAAGTAGAAGACCATTTTTACCCCTGACAATCAATTCACTAGGCTTTAAACAGAAACATTATCTATATAAAAATGTAAAACAAGTCATAATTTCATTCCAAACTTTTAAAGCAATGAGAAAGTTCTCCTAATTTCCACACGCTGAGCAGAAATCGTCGCTTCGTTCAGATAAAGCGTGTCACTCAGATTCCAAAAATCGCTGCTGCTGAAAAAATTAAAATAGAATAGTTTATTAAATTTTACAAAGTTTTGGGATGCTTCTCGCTGTGCTGCGCAACACAGAGCACAATTCATTTCTCCCCCTCTCATCCTCCCCACTCTCTGGAAATCTGTTTCTGCTGCAGCCTCCCAATGTGCAAAGTCAGCAGAGTCGTCAGCGCAACCCACTGTGGCATTTGCATCGTGCCCCTCTGTGACTGGGTGTAGATGTGTGTATGTGTGTGTGCCACTTCTAATAAAGAAAGAACGTCTCTGCAGGTTCCTGTTTTCAAGGTATGAAGGGTTTCAGGTCAAGTTTGTGCACCAAAAACATATTGATTTTACTCACTTTTATGGCCAAACAGGCATTTTTTAAAACATTTTCATGCTTGCTTTAAAAGATTGGCGCATCAACACGTTTTTCTGCATGAAGGTGTGTATGTGTGCAGGTGAAATGAGATCCAGGTCCTGGCCTCTCCATTTCTCTCTGCAGGTAATAAAAATATAGAGTGCCCTCCAGATCCCTTTATAGAGAGAGTTGAGACCGCAGCGAAATCTAGGACAGGCTCCATTGATTTGGAGGCTACAGTATTACTAGCCATCACAGCTGAGGCAATATGAGAGGACTTTTTTAAATCACACCGCCACCCCGAGCCCAGAGGGACAGAGAGAGGAGAGGGGGGAGGAGGGGATAATTGGGAAAACTATCCTTACTTTGTTTCCTCTCCCTGCCGTTTCAGTCGGAATCGAATCACAAAAAGAAATAACCTACTTCTTCTGGTTTCTACAATCAAATCTCTGCATCTTTAAGAGGAAGATGTAACCCGAGTCTTTGATATTGTTTTCTCTGTGTTACTGGAGGGACATTTGCATTTTTATTTATCGAGTCCAAGAGCAAGCCGGAGCATGTTGTTTTTATCCCTCTAGGGTCCATTAAACGCGTTAAAAGCCCATTGTATGATTTCCCAAAATGCCAATCACAGCAATGGAAAGAAGAAGGGGGAAAACACAGCATCCTTGGTTTTCGTCCAACACTGATTGGGACCATTTCAAGACATGGGCTCTTTGCACTTCAAAGGTGCAGACAAATAGGGGGTAAAATGTTTTCATGGTGTCTACTTCTCCTGGATTGGGCTCTTCCAGATCTCAGGAGAGGAGTGGAGTGTTTTTGGGTCGGGCCAGGATCCGACCCCCTCTGTCTGGCTAAATAAGATAAGACCCTGTCATTGTATCCCTCCGCTCCACAACCCTGACCGCATCAAATATTCATGGGCCACAGCAGACTCTTAAGTAAACTGGCCAATTTGTTGCGGAAGACGTGCATTAAGATTGGCCGGGACGATACGCAACGGGCCCCAAGGGGACGGGTCAGACATGTGTGAGTTGGGGGGGGGGAGTGGGCAGCTGCCATTTTGGCTCTGCTGTCTCTATTGTTGCTGCCCATTGGAGCGGCGAGAGATGAGGGCGCGGCACGTGGCGGGCTGTCTGATGGGAATGGGCTGGGCGTGAATGGTTGGGAAATGGATGGAAGAAGATAACGGGAGGTCACGAGGAGCTTTCACTCTCTCATTCAACTTAAGGAGGACAATAAAAGATAGAGCTTGGCGTTTATATGACAAAGGAAATGAAGTGGTCATATCACAGGGACAAACACACCAAAAGCACACAGTAGCTCAGCACGGAAACACTTCTGGAAGGATGATTCATGCAGCATCCAAGGATCTACACTTTTCTTTTCAACCCCCACCTCCCAGAACACAAGTTGACAAAAATCTTTACGGGTGCAGAAGCTGATCATCACAAATATACGATTGTTGGTTTATGTGGGGTATCTGATGGAACTGAGCCGAGAAAGCTGTCTGCTAAAATTTCTCTTACAATCCTAACTAGCACACATAGGTGGGCCCCATATGGGATCTATATGGGCAAGGCGTATGGGTCCCAACAGGGTTTGTCCACGGTTTCCATAGTGGTCCCACATGGGTTTGCCAGTGTTTGAGTCAAACCCTCTGAAAACCCATGTAGGGCCTGTTAAAATCTATGTGGGCAAAAATCTTTCTGGGCAAATCCCCATGGGGCCACCGTGGAAAATGAAGACAAACCCTGTTGGAACCCATATGGCTTGCCCATATAGATCCCATATAGGACCCACCAATGTGTGCTGGCTGGGAATACAGGAAAAAGTTGGAACATCTGTAAACTCTATAAGAACTTTTAAAGGGTGTCAATGCAGCCATTCCCTAAAGTTCAAACTTCAACTTTCTTAGACAAAAATGTTAGAATGGATACATTTAGAAAAAAGAACAGAAAACTAAATAAATGCTACAGCTTCTTTCAATGATTCATCAGGGTCACCATGGTCACCATGTCATTTTTTATCTCCCTGACAAGTAGCTCAATGCAAAAAAAAAAAACACCCATCACTAATGTTTGTAAGTGTTTGGTGCTAAACTTTAACTGAAGGCTATGGAAGCGTAGGTGTTCACACTCAGCACTCCAGGAAGATTTATGGGAAAATCACAAATCCTACATTAGCAGGAGACCCAGTAAGTGAAAGACGACAAAAATACTTTTGTTTTGATGTAGAATTTGCATGATTTTTCAAACTTTCTGTGCCTGAACATGGCCAAAACCCTAACAATATTTTTGATCAGGGAACTCATGAAATTCTAAACAGAGTTAGAATAGGGCTTGGGATCGTGTCGTCATCACCAGCGCGGCCGCCATGTTGGAAGCCTCCTTACTTGTTGCTTGTTACTTCAGACAACAGCGCACACTCAGTCTTGATCTTGCAGCTTCATTTAATATATTATTCATTTGATTGGTAGTTACTCAACCATGGTAAAACGGGCTAACTTTTCACCGTTTTCCTGCTTGGAGGCATAACCACGAACACCAAGTATCCGACAAAAGTCTTGTTGGCTCACTTCCAGAGTATCCCGGTCCTGATGAGAGTGCATTCTTTTCCCTTTGATTCTGGTAAGTTACAGATGTTATATGTCTTTTTATACATCGTTTTTTTCCTTCAACCGCGACATGCATACCAAGACATATAGATACACACACATACCGGTAGGCTAATGCGGGCGCATTGAAACACAACACAACTTCTGCTACAATTCTTCTATGGGATGACAATTTTGATTGTTTTACTAGAAAAACCAGTCAATGAAATGTATACCTCTCATCTGGATGTTTACATTCACTCACACCACAAACATGGACGATGGTCCTTGATGACCTTGGTGAGTAAGATCACAATCTGTTGCTGGAGACAGAGACTTCCACGGAGAGCGACTGGGTGACCCCTGAGAGCCTGCTCGTCATCTGGCATAAAGAAACTCTGGAGAGTTGCCCCAAAATCTTGTTGTGAATGTTAAACTTGACTTTTTGTCTTTTGCAAAAAAGACAAGAAAAGCAAAAGAGGGGATAAATAATTAGCGTGAAAATGGCCACTGTTCTCTCCTCATTTAAATACGGTCTGACACATTAAAATGCATTTAAATCATCTGAAACCTGCTTTCACAGCTTGTGAGGAGCTTATTCCGTCTGCGCTCTGAAAAGGGAATGATTGTTGCCTCAATGGGCTAGATGTTGAATGAGGCCATTTACATGCTAATAGCCATGCAGAGCAATTTCCTTATCATGTATGTAAATGAAGTGTGGTTGCTGGATCTATGTTGGCCAAATGTAAACAGTCAACAATATGCTGACTTCATGTTAACGCCTCACTTTATTTATTCAGTTGGTAATTAAACACTGCCGACGCACATGATTCCACAATGATCGGCTCGTTAGCATTAATTAAGCCTAATTAGGAAGACGAACCGATCTATCACACCTGTGGTTCCGGGATAGGGAGCATCCAGGCTCCTGGAGTCGGAATATCTATTTGAAAGGACCAATTTCCTCTAAAATAAAGACATACAGCGGGCAGATATGTGGGAGTTTTTAGACCTTGATAGAGGAATAAACGCTCAAGCAAAAGAGAATGCATGAAGGCAGTGTGTGTGTGTGTGTGGGTGTGTGCGAGGATTATTCTCTTTTTGCAATCAGTAAACAGCCGGACAGGTTTGTTTCTGGAACATTGAGGCAAACAAAAGTCAGCAGACGGTGTGTTGAAGAAGAGAATAATAATTTGACTTTTGAATTTTACCTTTTTGTTTTTCGTGGGCGAGAAATGAATAAACTGCATCCGATTTACGTGCCACCGTTCAGAACGGCTCCCCTTCAGGTTTCAATTGAAAATCTTGCAGCAAAACACTCTGATAACACACAAAAAACCTTCAGCTGGCTTGTGCAGACGCCTCTATGGCATTAAATGAATCCAAAACAGGCTTTCAATAAGCATTTTCCTGCACAAAAAGCAGGTTTAGAGGTGTTGGATCATCCTTTCCCCACACTCTGACAGCCTTAGTGTGCATTTTCTATTGAACATATACACCAGACTAAATTAGCATCCTTTTTAAACAATTTATACTTCAAGATGCTCTTGAAAATGGTGTTGTGTATTACCTCATACAATCTGTTAGCATCTACTGATGGTATTAATGACTGTAAGCTACTAGAACACCAAGTTTCAGTCCATTATTGGAAAATTTGACTGACTTTAAGTCATTTTTAAAACATTTGACTAAGATACCAGCAGTGTGAAAGTTTAAACAGAGATCTTGTGTGACTAGCAGTTCAAGTATGTTTTCAGGGATGACTCTTAGCTGCTAGCAAACCAATTTAAAGATGTGGTTCACTCATTTAATCAATACATGTGCAGTGGTCTCTAGTAGGAATGAATGCCTTGCAAGTTGTACTCTGGGGGAAAAAGCTCCGGTGTGCCTCAGGAAGTAGAAGTGAGCCACATCAGGGTTGCGCTTCAGGCGGCAGGATTTGGAGTCTTATTTCCTGATATTTGGACATCTTGCCTCTGATTGGCTAACAGCAACACGACACAACTGACTCTGTTTGCTCTGCAATGTGGATGTTTTATCTCCACAAATAACACAAGCCTGCAGGATTTCTGCTGTGTGGTGGAGTTGCTAATGCTAACGGTTAGCTTCTACTAGTCGAGACGTTCTCTGCTGTTTCCTGGACGCTAAAAGTCAGAGTCTCTCTCTCTCTCTCACACACGCACGCACGCACGCATGCACGCACACAGGCAAACAAATTTACCCATGCTCTATTGTGGCAGGTAATTAAACTTTGTGTGTCAGGCTCCAAATCTGTTTGTATTGACACCTGAATAAAGATACGTGTGTGTGCGTGTGTGTGTGTGTGTGTGAGAGAGAGAGAGAGAGAGAGAGAGAGAGAGAGAGAGAGAGAGAGAGAGAGAGAGAGAGAGAGAGAATGACAGAGTTCGAGGTCAGTCTCATAAAAAGCAGAGGGGGCGTTCTGAGCATGAGAGGAAATCCAATTAAGACTTCGGTACAGTCGTTGTGGCATTTAACAAATAACTCCCTTTCTCTCTCCCTGAGTGTCCTGCAGCACACACACTCACTTTAAGTTATAGTCTTATACTGTATTATGTCTCCTAGATGTCCAAGAGGAGTTATGTTTCTATATTCTACAGTGATGAAGGCATTCATCAACACCTACAGTAACGACTAATCATCAGCTTTTATCCAACAGTTGTTTATGCAGACACACACACACACACGCACGCACGCGCACACACACACAAATCTGGACCCATCCATTCTCTGAAATATGTGTATTATCTCAAGGTAGGATAAAAAAAAATCAATGAAAAGCAATATCATATTGGATTTAGTTTATGCCATCGACCTATTTCTGTGAGCTTGAGCGTAGATCATCGGTGCAACGGTGAATGGATGACCCGCTAACCTCCATCCAGGGTCACTGCGTCGATGCTAGCTGCTGCGGCTGAGATAGCAGGTTTACCTGCCCGTCCTCTGTATAGATTCTCTAGCAAAATTGATGTTGGTGTGAAGAGGCTGCCTACTCAAAAAGCCTCTTTTGGACATTAAAAGGTTGGAGGAAGATGAACGTCTTGTTTTTGCCCAAAAACTGTGTTTTAAAAAAAAAACCTCATCTGTAATGAAATGTGAAACATCAGCAAATAAATTGAGGACTAGCAGAAACTGAGACGCAAAAGAATTCCAGTTAGTTCCAATGTTGTTGCGTTTACATTTCATACTTGTGACAACCTCACATCAACAATCAATTCACTAAGGTTCACAACACCTGAACTTTGCCCCATTTTGTCTGAGTTCATGATAAAAGATAAATGCCCCACACTTGTATAGTGCCTCTCAGAGTCAGAGGACTCCAAAGTGCTTTATGTCCTCCATCCATCTGTCCACCTATCCATTTTTAACGACTAATAATAAGTCCAGACATCTCATTCTCTAGCAACACCAACTCTTCCTGGGGGGGTCCCATGGTATTCCAAGACCTACTTCTAGGTGACCAGGATGCATCCTAATCAGAACCACCTGAACTGACTCAGTTGGATAAGCTCTACTCTGAGTTTCTTATCCTATCTCAACCAGCTATACCTCACATCTTGTTCTTTCAATCCCAGTCCAAACTTTGACCACAGATAAGTGGTCCAGTAAATTAAGAGCTCAGTCATTTGTTTCAGTTCCTTCACCGTAATTGGTGAAGATCCCAGCCAGCACACATAAGTGAGATTTATATGGGCAAGCCATATGGGTCCCAAAAGGGTTTGTCCATGGTTTCCATGGTGGACCCACAGGGGTTTGAGTCAAACCAACTTGAAACCCATGTAGGGCCCATTAAAATCTATGTGGGCAAAAATCTTTCTGGGCAAACCCCCATGGGGCCACCGTGGAAACCACATGGACCCATACAGCTTGCCCATACAGATCCCATATGGGGCCCACCTATGTGTGCTGGCTGGGGATGAAGCACCAGTTTGTCATCCATCTTTCCTCCAACCTATAGCCAATGAGGAAGAAAAACTTAGGCTAACACAGTTTTTAATCCCATTCAAGGTTTTTTATGCATCCTTTTTCCCATTGTGCCTCAATTTTGCACACGTTTATTCTCAAGTTACGTATGAATCTCCTTTTTGGCTCATTTATCTCTGTTTCTAGAGAACATGTTGTCTTTTTTTTAAAGGCCAGGCACTTCTCAAATCCCCAGGTTCATCGAAATCTCTACAGACACACCCAGCGATGCCCAAAAGAGCAAAAACAATGCCCCGTGTGTCAGCTGTTTCTTGCCTTTCTTTCTCCTCCCACCCAAGTGTCTCCATGACCAATATTTTTGAACCTGGCATCTCAAAGTGACACGGTGGCAGGAGACCGACTCGGCAACTTGTGGCGCCACTCGTCTGGGAAGATAATGAGTTCCCACAGGCCGGAGATAGGCCACGGAGAGTGTGTGTGTGTGAGGATCTTTATGTGTGTCGTTCTTTTGTTATTTAAGTACAGAGAGGCTTTGGTGAAAAGAGACGAGGGAAATTCTTTAAACTTTCAACTTCAAATCGGCCCAGTTTGGTCAACCCCCAGCAGGCTTTGGCTGTAATGAGGACTGCTTCTTGCCCTCTCCGTCTGCCGACCTCTGTCAGTTCCTCTCATTCCCTCTTTCTCTTTCTGTCTCTGCTCTCCACACTTGATGGTACAGACAACAGATCACTCCCAGGAGAATTGGCCCTAAAACATTATCCATCATGTTGACAGCTCCAGAGTCCTAAAGTGAAGAAAAAATCATGTACTACTCATAGATAAAGTCCTGCTTCGAGCTCTTCTATGTTTTTCGTGCCTTCGATCAAGATCTTTCCCCTACTTTCAGTAACAAAGCAGGTACTGAAGAACATGATTACGCTTTATTGTCAAAAAATAGCAAGCTCAATCCTCAATATTAAAAAAGAGACGTTTTCATGATCCAGTGGCACCTTAAATTGTTATCGGAGCATTACCACTTTCACCAACACTCAAGAACGAATGCTGCCACGGAAAATTGCCAGCAGTATGTCATCCTGGCTTTATACGTCCTTGTAAAAATAAAACCTTGCACGTTTAAGCGAAGACAAGACGAAGGTGAGATATAAATGATGAAGAAATGAAGAAAAGAGGACACGAGGGGCAAGGGAGTATGAAGGAAATTATTGCTATTGTAACTTTGATTTGCGGCTTTAAGGGAGATAAAGTGAAGCACCTCATTAAGATCCACTTAGGTTTGTAATAACGCCATTAGCTGAAATTCAGATTAACGCAATCTTAACAGTGTGTTTCGGGGCATGAAAAACAAATATAGATGTAGTTATTTAACCCATAAATCTGTCGTAAAAGCCTTCTTGCAGAGGGTCTCGTAGACTAAATGTCACCAGAATGACAAAAGACACGAGTCTGTGAGCGAGTCAAGGGTCACGGTTAACTCAGATGGGTGTCAAATAACAGCAGAAAGCTGAAGGATTCAATTTTAGATCCGTAGCAGTAGCAGGTAAAGGCTGCAGATGGTACATCAAGTAAGAATTATTGAGGTGTAAAAATCTTGGCTGTCTGGTAAAAGTGAGAAACTTGGAGCGATGCAGGAGTTGGATGGTTCCCAGACATCTCTTGGCTTCCAAAAGGTACATTTTAAAAACACATTTCCAGCACTTACACACCACTTGACCTCATGGATTCAGTCGAGAAAGTGTCTAATGGTTTTATTAGAATCTCCATGGTGATGCTTCCTCTTCTGGTCTTTGCAGTTATATCACTGGTCTTTAGTCTGGATCCACATTATGACTGATTGGGATAAACCAAAAGTGCTGCAAACAAAATTCTTGACTAGAATTTCCAAATGCATAGATGAGATGTTTAGAGTAGTTTAAAAACTTTAAATTTATCTGTCATGGTTGGAAATCAGTTAAACAAGAAGATTTCAGCTTGAAAATCAAATACCAACATAGAAAGCCTAATAGCCTAATAGGAATTTAAGGCTTCCTTTTTTTACCAGACAAGTTGCAAAAATGTCAAATAAAATGTCAGAACTTTGAACACGGATGTATAAAAACTTTAACAGATAACATATATTTAAAAAAGAGAAATAGGACCAAATAAATCGTAAAGCAGCTGCCATTGCCTCATTCATGTCAACATGGTAACTTTCAGTGGACCATTAGGCCGGGAATAGACTTGCTTTTTAACCTCGCGTTGACACAGGCAGCAGGCTGAGGCTGTTTGAATCCAGGGGTTGGATGCTTGTGAGGACGTGTACTCAATGGTCCACCGAGATCAGGTGCTTCATCTAGCGCTAAATCTGGAAATAAACGGCTCTGAAATCGGACAGCCTAGCGTCATAAATCCCCGCCCCTAGATCCTGTCGCGGAGCTCATTTGCGGTGATTTATTAAACAGAATTTATTGGAAAAAACTAACTAACAATGCCTATAAACAGGCTTTTCATTTTACTTTAATCGTAATTTTTTTTTATAAAATTACATTTGAAAGTGTACTGCTCTGCTGTTCCTTCTGCCATTGCGAATTTGTAGAACCACAGCTGCTGCGCAAAGCATCTTGGGATAGCCTCTGCCAGCAAGGATCCACCTGAACCATCCTCGAAATTTGGGTGAAACAAGGACGCATCTGAGGACGCATGGATGAGTATCCTTCGAATTCGGACAGCACTCGTTGCTTCGCTGTGAAGTAATCGGCCTCGAAATGTATCCTCACAAGCATCCAACCCCTGGATTACAACACAGCCTGCATCTTTGTTCACATACTTGCGGCTGCATTTCATGTAGTACTGGAGGATTCCACTAGGGGGCACAGTCGAGAACTTAGACCGGACTGAGTCCCGGGTTTGTGGGGTACAACCAAAACAAACATGAAGAGATAAGTAACTGGTTAATTTTGAGATCACAGCAGAAAGAAAGACAGCAGCAGTATCATAGATAGTATGAAAGACCTCTAAACCAGAGACGGAGTCACCATGGTTACTCATAAATTACAGCTTGCGATTGTGTTAATTTCGGGGGACATGCGCAAACAACGCTTCAAATCAACGCAAGTTATACAAGGCAACCATTTTAAACATGCGTATGCATCGTTAAAAGCAATTATATTCCCAGCCTTAGGGTTCACATGTTAACTCCCTGTGGGCCATTATGGACACCATGGTAAAGTCTAGTGGGTCATCCATCATTAGGTTCACCATGGTAACCTCAATTTGGCTATTAGGATCACCATGGTAACTTGCAGTGGGTCAATTACAGTCACCATGGTAACCACCACCATCCGTTCTTTAAGGTCACCATGGTAACCTCCATTGGGCCATTATGGCAAACAAGCAGAAGCCTATTGTCAATAGAATCTGCATTTATAATAAATAGTTGTTCTGCAAAAGTGACACATTTTCTGTAAAAAAAAAAATTCAGCCGAAGTTTTGGAAGGGTTGAACAATCATATATTTAATTTTTTGTCTACAGTAGCTATGTTGGAGTTATGGAGTAAAATATAGTAAAAAAGACCCTTCATTCCATGCTTTGATATATTATGGAAGTCTATGAGATAGAGTGTCTGCAAAACCATTACAGCGGTGATAGAGGGTGAAGATGCTTTTATGTGCATCTTGCATGTTGTAAAACAGTTGTGAGAATAAAAAGATTTCACCATCGTTTATATCAAATCACCAGTTCAGTCATGTAAAGCCTAACTGATTCTTACTGTGAAGTCTTCCTGAACTATAGAGGTGGTCAAAAGGGAGTGGAGCTTTCTAACCTGTTTCACCTAAATATTATAGTTGTGTGCACAGTTTTTACAGGGAGAATGACCTGCAAGTACATTTAGCCAATTTTCCAGTAGAGAACGTCGTTTTGGCATAAACACTCAGCTTTATGGAAAATCTTCCGGGGTTTAATAAGAACTCATACTCTTAAAGTAACACTGAGCGCCAAGTGAAATATGTACTACAACAGATGTTTCGTGTGATTAGATACATTTGAGTTGGCAAGGGTAAATACGACACATCAAGGAGTACAAATCGGATTAATTACAGTTCGTTTCATCTATGGATGAGGATGAGCTCGTTTTTGGTAAGACGTCTAGTTCCTGACACTATGCCATCCACTAAATCAACCTGCCACTCTCTTACTTTCTAACTAGCTACATGACAGACACAATGCCTCTTGCATCTGTGCAGCACTTTGACACCGAACAAAAATAATGAGGTCCCGAAGAATCTAATATGGGCACAATTCTTGCGGATACTGGTCAGCAAAACCAGGTTTTAAGGAGAAAATAGCGAAAATCTGGACACAGCCCTGGGTTTTTTGTCACTTTCCACCTCGGGTTTGGATAATTGCAAGACCTCGAGGGTTAAAAATTACTCCTGACACTCAGTGTGTTGTCAGAAATTATAAATATGCATGGCTGTCACTCTGTAAAAAAAAAAGTTGTCATGCCATTTATAAAAAAAAGGGGGGAAAGTTTGAGAAAGTACGAAGTTCTCGACAGAACAAGTCGGACAAAGAAGTGGATCTTGTGTTTTTTTTTATTCCTACAAAATCTTTGACTTTGTTCAGTATTCCAAGGTCCGTGCTGACGGAACAAAGACGAAGGCAGGAAGGGAGACGGGGAGAGGACAAATGTGTTGAGGTGTGTGACGACTCTGTAAGGAATGATAAAGAGACAGAAGGAGAGACGGTTGATTTTACTGCACCAAGGCCGACGTGCTCCGATTTATGAGCACAAACGTGTGTGCGCATTTTCTATAACTGTCCTGACTCCATCACTGACCTTGTAAAGCTCCTAAAAACTGTTTGAAATCCTCCAATGTGATGACCCCTGTCCCATTTCCAAGGGGGTTATTATTAAGTGAGGAGCAATACGCAGACGTTTTAAGAGGGACTTAAAAAGACACTTTAGACCCAGAAATGCTCTCATACAGCAATAAATCTGCTTCGTCTGTGATCTTTGAGAGTTATTTTGCGATTTACAGCCTCGTTCTTTGATGTGTCCAATTTCTTTCAGTGCAAATAATTTCTCGCCGAACGTTGAATGATGCTGTTAAATGGGTTTACAGCGAAAGGTTTCGCTTGCCGACGCACAAGATGACCAAATCGTGACTCTTTATGTCGAGTTATATTTTAGACATAAAAGCTTTGCCGACACCTTTTCAAGAGAGCAAGAGGGAGCACAATAATGAAGACTAGATTAATGTGAAATTACAAGAAGTGAATGAGTCTTACACGGTAAATTTTTGTTGGATTTTCCTGCAACGTTTTTTCCCTTTTAGCAGTGTATCAACAAAAAGGTCTTAGGGTTTAATAAATTCGATGAAGCCTACTTTTTAGGAATTAAGTAGAAACAGACATTGCAATCGTCCCCTTTGAAGTGAAATTAACTTGATTTAGATCTGAGGTCTGGATAATTAAGCCCACTTATGACTGATAACTGTAGACATGTACAAATGTATCTGAATGGATTTTTAGGAAATGTTCTGTTACATATTTTTTACCAATTTAAGCCATCCTATCGTGACCATTTTTGGACGTGGACACGACGTTGCCGTCGGACCAATGTTTGCTGAGTTTTGTGGAGCAGGTAGGTGTTCTAGGGGGCGCTCTTATACCTGCATTATGGCTGTTAGCTGTAATACTTGCGGTTAGCATTTTCAGTCCGCGGATTGTCAATAAAAAGCTCAAGAAAAAGAAAAAAGAAGTTTGCTTTTTCTATTGGCATCACGGCGGAGCCTGGTAGTAAAAGTAACAGAGTAATGTTTTTGGAGGTGACGCAAAGAGCTAAAACCAGAGTGAACATCGTTACTACCAGACTTCTACACTAGCTTGAGGGAGCTAAAGGAGACTACAAAATCACAGACTGATTGGGACCTGGCTTTGTTGCTACTGAACTTGTAAGTAATAAAAAAAATTTAACAGTGTGAATATTTTTACTTTGTGGTTTATTTTAGTATTATTGGTTCATGTTAGTGTTAGCTCGTTGTTAGCACTAGCTACAGCAGGCTGCAGCAGGATTGTTTACGACAGTTGTAATTCCACTTTCAACCATAAGAGCGGAGGAAAAGGAAACTGCTCACTATTGTCTGCCGAGTTTACGCAACACCTGGTATTTTCTCATTTTCCTTGTTGTGACTGGTTTGTACTCTCCATCTCAGCCTTGTTTGTTGAGTTCATAGGTATGTTTGCACCTCTGGATCACCTGGCAGCACCAGTGTTAAGTACTTCATTAAATTTTGATTTGTTCGTTACTACCAGACTTCTATACATCTACATTGGAGTTCTTGCCCTATAAAACACAGTGACAAGTCTTTTATTAAGGGGCATGAGGCATAAATCCTGCGCCTCCACACATATCACATGTTCTGACGTGGCTTTAAATTGATGCAAAGGGACCAGGTAATTCTCCTCTGACAGTTTTGGCTCCTCAGTATTAATGTCCTCTCCTTGCATTTCTCTTCCTGGGAGGAGCTGAGGTGTCAGAAGCAAGAAGGGAGGCGCGAGGAGACGGGTTGGCATAATGATGAGCGCACATTCAGATAAATTTTAGGCAAGTCAATAAGGGGCAGATTATACATGCTGGATTGGTTTTAGTGGGAGAAAATCATCAAAATGCCTTTAGACATGTTTTCACTGCAGTTCTCCTTCTAGTCATTAGGTGTCACTACTGAGAGTATTTGGACTTAACTGATTTAATTGAAGTGTTTTCTGAAGTTAAACTGTGTTTTTGTTGCTTTTATTAATTCATAACACTCCACAAATTACAAAAATCAAAATTCACAGTCAGCTGAAATTACAATAACTAAATCAATAAAATAACCAGTTTTCAAAATGCTGTTTTTTGTTGTAAAGATATGTTTTGGCCTTTCTTAAGTGTTTCTTTGTAAAAGTTACAAATTAGTATTGTATATAATGAATGGCTTTTTTCAGAGGAAAAAATGTTTAGGTCCTAAGGGAACATGCTAATCCTGGTATTGCCTACTCCAAGTTTTACAGCTTTCAACGTAAAAAAGCTTAAATTTTCTACATTTCCCAACAATTCATGTCATTTTATAAACCTTGACACCAACATCCAGGTAATTTCATAGTAGTACTAAGAAATCCCTGTTAAATTTAATGCCTAGAGATGGAGTGGAAGTGCTACAATTAACTGATGATAGTTATATTTGTGTCTAAATAACCTATGACATTATGTGTGACTGATTTAATGACATTCAAATACAATAAAGTGGAAGAAACAAAGAGTTTGCTAGTGATGCCTACACTTGTAAATAACTTATTGTGTTGTAAAGACTTATGAAACGTTTTCATGAACTTTGGTCATGGCTGCGCTCTGACTAGAATTAGCTCAGTTGTCCCGTAGAAAATTAAAAGCTTTTTTTCCAAGCAGATGCTGTTCAGGAATCTTTCCTCCATATTAAACATACATGAATGATTCACAATTTTTGCATGAAAACAAACTTAAATAAACTATTAAGCACGCACAACTATGATAGCTAGCAAGCTAGGTGTTTTGTTTTGTATTTTGTGCTCTTGAAATTTTATATATCTACCACAAAAATATAATTAAACTTTAAAAATGAAACATTTTCAAGATAAGTTAAACGCATTTAGTGCAATTTGAGAATGACGATTGTGTCCTTTTTGCATTTGAATATACCTAGATCAACAGTCACGACATAAACACTATTTCTCCAAACAGAGGTTGCTCAAGAAGCACTTACTACAGTAATGTTTTATATTTTTTATCACAAATACTTCTAAATGCTTAAAATATCTCTATAACCCAGGGGTCTGCAACCCAAAATGTTCAAAGAGCCATATTGGACCCAAAAAACAAAGAACAAATCTGTCTGGAGCCGCAAAAAATGAAAAGCCTTATATAAGCCTTATATGAAGGCAACACAGGTTGTAAGTGTATATTAGCTATATTAGCCTACTATCAAAATCACTAAGTAGGCTACAAATACATAATGAGCATTCATGATTAAATGTTTATTTCCCTGCAGCATCCTGGAGAGAATGACACACCACGTGACTCTGCTGTAGATATTTGGTGCTTTAAGTTTAACTTCCATTACAATATTAATCAGTGGGATTAATTTGATCATTTCTTCTTGAGCCCATCACAGCTCACATACCTGCATAACAGCGCTGTCTGTTTGATATCGATCACATCACACGACTCATCACAGGTAGTTGAGGACGCTGGAGCTGAATTAATGTCTTTGATTTGCTGATTGGTGACGTCTCCTGTTGTTTTAATGGTCCTTGTCTTTGTGGAGAGAGGAACGTCTTTAATTTTCTGGATTATCTCGGTTTTGTTTTTGAAGTCTTAAAATAGGTGCTCTGATATTTTGATGAATGAATCCTTCATGTAATCACATTCCGTGAACAGTTTTCCACACTTTATTAACAAAAACTAACAGCAGTAGTGGAGTTTGGAGAAGTAATCCACTTCTTAAATCTACTTTTATAACCTGACACACGGGAGGCGACATGCGGCAGGGGTGAATAGCGAGTCTTCTGCGGTAGATATGAAGTCTCACAAGGTTTTTCTAGAGTTAAGTGAAGTCTTGTAAAGCTCTGGGACGTCAGACACGGCAAGTATTAACTTTTCCTCCATGTTTGCCTGGAGATGTACTGAGATGCATCCTGTCCGCTCATTGGTCAGTCAGAAACCTCCGCTGATTGGTCCTTGTTTGAGCGACAGCGATGAAAAGTTGAAGTTTTTCCAGGTAATCCTTCCGCGTCGACAATGAAAGCAAATAATTTGGTCCATTCTTCCTTGAATCCTCTGTTCTCATCAGCTATTTTTCTCTTTGTATCTTTGGGATCCACGGCCCTGACGCACCCACCGGTTTGTTTATATCCATGCGGCGCCGCACTTAAACGTGTGTCGCAGGCTATGACGCAAATTTTCGTTGACAGAAATGTTGAAATTTAATATTTATTATGCACATTTGTACAGCATTGGAAAACGTTAAGAATATTTGTCCTCTTACAGAAACCATATTAAAACAAAAAATATATCCCCCATCCATTTTCATACATCCGTGAAGAAGCTCCAGGGAGCCACTAGGGGTCGCTAAAAGAGCCGCATGTGGCTCTAGAGCCGCAGGTTGCTGACCCCTGCTATAACCCAATCAAAACTATAAGCTGGGTGCTTTGACGTGTTTTGTCAGGCTGTGGACTTTTACATTATTACAACTTAATAGAATAAATAAATACAATTAAATATAGACAGAATACTTAAAAAAGGCAACATAATGTGGGAACAAAGTAACCTCTGCTTTGCTCAGATTAAGCTTTAGCTTACATTTTATCAACCCAATAGGAGCCTAATTCATCTCATGGGTCCCCTGAATGAAAAAAAAAATTGCAAGTGAACAGGGCCATAGAAGTTATTTTCTGGTTCGCTTTGCCTTACACCCTGAATCACACATATGCTGTAATCCAATTTAAATTATGAATAATTATGTGTTTTTGCCTATGTCTGTCATGCGAACTGAGATTTATTTGCCTGTAAAAATTGACTACAAAGACTCAGAGCCATTTTTCTTACATCTTTTCACACAAAACCTAAAATAAATTTTGCCACCTGTCGAAAATAAGCGCTTTCTTGGGATCAAAATGTGTCTTTAAAATTTACAAACATCATATGTGAAATGTATGGCACATCTCAAACGGAATCAGAAAGTAACTTATCGGTCCATAGACTCCCATTCATTTTTTCTCACAGCAGGCGACCCATGGTCCGGAAGTAGATGGGCATGATTTAGGGTCCCTATAGGCTGAACTTGCTGTTTCTCAGGACAGAAACCTTTACAGAAAGTAAGATGACTATTTCTAATTTTTACAGAAACACTCTTAAAAATGGCTGAAAATTGCAATGTAACCATTGCTAGCACAAGGCTAGCTTTCCAACATGCAAATAACCTGTGCAAAATCTCAGCTTTTGAACAGTCAAGTGTGCTGAAAATCTGAATCACTGTGTAATAATTAAATGCATGCATTGCATGCATTGTTGATTCAGTGGTTAGTGATTTATATTTTTGTCAGATTAAGGATTACCATGCTAAGATGAGAAATGTGAAAAAAGAATGCGTTTTGTGCTCCGTGACTGAAAATCTCAACCGGAGGACACGGCTCACATCAAACACAAAAGGAATGACTAATGTGCTGTCGATAAATATTCTACATTGTAGAAGGTGGCGCTGGCCATGTGAATGAACCATTACTAGAGCCTGATCTGGGAGCAATGATAAGCTTACAGTGAAGTCAGCGAGGAGGAGGTGAGCTCTCTATTCACAGCTGAGGAAAAGAAAAAAAACTGACTGTGACGGCAGAGGCACAACCTTGAAACCTTAGGTGGGCGAGAAAGGAGCCCGAGGGGGCTTTATGTTGGTTTGCCAGAGAGGAAGGGAGATCACAGGGCTGTTGCTGCACACTGACAAGAGCCTCCATGCAGGGACAAGGACACATACTTCAGTTCGCTCCTGGTTTCTGCTGAATGCTCAGACAGTGCATCGTCATACATATATTTCAGAGTCGTTACAGCACTTATTTGTTAGATTTTAGGCTTTACAAGCACATATCTGCAAAGAGTATAACACCTTCAATTATGATTCTGCAGATTTTGTTCTAGAAAAAAAACATTCAGTAAAATAACATGTGATAAAATGTCCAAAAGAAATTCTTATGAGCTTCAATCATTGTACAATTAGCAGCAGCATAACTGGGTTTTCAGTAGCTACGTTTACATGGGCACAAGTAATCAGAATGAATGCCCTATCGGATCAAAAATTCGTCATGTAAACATGTCAATCGGAATATTCTGATCCGATTCGGCCTGAGGTATGAAGAGCTGTAGCAGGCCCTGATACGAACCGATGGTCGTGGGTCACTTCCGGTGACTGTTCGTCTGGTGAAGTTGCTTTGGCTTAGAGGCAGTTTACAAAAATAGTTGATCTTTGGTCAAAAAGAAGAGGATGGTTCCTTATATTATTAATTATTAAGCGTTGCTTTCCCCCGGCTGGCCAAACCAGAGAAGCGTAGCTTGTGGTCTTAGGTTCACCCTTTGAGAGGAGTGGACCTAGTCAGGACTTGGTTTGTTGCAGGAACTTGCAGGAACTGAAGTGTTCTGGCCGGCTTGGAGGTTTTATCACTCTAATTGTTTATTCATTTGGGCGAATCAAAGTTTGACACATTCAAGTGGGCGTTACCAAAATACCTCAGACACCACGTTTCATCAACACTTAAAGATGACTCAGCTTAATGTGGTGTGTGCATCTTATTAACTTAATGTGAGTGCGAATTAACATTCAAACACAATACTATTATTTGTAAATGTTTATCTGATGATGATTAGCATTACTTGAATGAATCCTGAATGTGTAATTAAAGATATGAAAACAGGAACATTTATTTTCTCCATCATTCATTATATAATATGATGATTCACATTTCACATAACGATGATTCAAACAATATGATTATGCATTCAGATTGTATTTGTAAAAATCTTTCACGAGGCAGGAAAGATGAACTTTATTCGAGAAAGAAATAGGAAAGTCTTGCGTCCGAGACCTTGATGTGTGACGTCTCTGTGATAGTTGCAGGGAAATCGTAGACCTGTAGACCAAACTAAAGTACATGTCTCTGGGCAGATATCAGAGTGTCTGCAGCCTTGACGACCTGTAAGTTAAAGTGTTACTGAAGTTCATTTAGGAGAAAAACCATGGATTGGTGTCGCTACAGCAGGCATCGCGGCGTGATCGGATCATTCCAGTTAGTGTCCATGTAAATAAAGATCAACCAAGATTTTGATCGGATTGGGCAAATTTGGCGCATGTAAACGTAGCTAGTGTCACTGTTGTGGAAGTATTCAAGAAATTTTTGACTTAAGTAAAAGTAATAAAGTCAATCTGAAAATGTACTTGAAAGTAAAAAGTAAAAGTATTCAGCTAACATTTAAGTATGTGCTCTGTGTGTAGAAGTATGCTGTCGGACTAAGGGATAAGGGGTATATATAAATGCATATTAAAATACTATTACCTTTGGAACTGCAGTCCAGCGTGGACAAGGGAGTGTGCTGCATGTCTCCATCAAACTGGGGGTAGGGATGGGGGGTCGGATAAAATGCAAATTAAAGTACTTTTACTTTTGAAACTTTTTAGAAAATGTAGAGTTAAAAGTACAGATAATTGTTTTAAAGTGTAGTGGAGAAAAAGTAGATATCAAAAAAGTCAAGCAAAGTAGAAGTACAGAAAAATTGTACTTAAGTACAGTAACAAAGTACTTGTAGACTTTGTTACATTCCATTGCAGGTATTCAAGAACAAATAGCCCGCAGGATGATATGATGCATAGAGCATTAAGTCAGCTGGGTTTTTAAAGCACATAGAAGACGTTTCATCATTCTTTAAATATTACTGCAAACTGAAAATGCTAACCGCTAGCATTATGACTAACAGCTGTAAAGCAGGTAAAGAGCGCCCTCTAGAACACCTACCCGCTCCACAAAACTATAAAGTGCAGTTTTTGGTCAGCAGAGGGCTGCAGAGTGGTGTCAAATATGAAACTGGTCAAGCTTCTAACTCAACAATCACTGAGATCAATGTTAAAGCTCTAGCTTAAAGTTTAAAAAAACGATGTTACTTTAAAAATGGGACCCAATGCCTCCCCGCTTGATACTCAGCATTAAGCGGTTTGATTGGGGGGTTAAACCACCAAAAGGTTCCCGAGCATGGCTGTGTCTACAGCTCACCGCTCCCCCAGGGGATGGGTCAAATGCAGAGAACAAATTTCACCACACACTTGTGTGAAAACTAATGGGACTTTAATTTATTCTAGATTTGGGTGTAAGAGGCAAAGACCCAAAGAAAGTGTCTTTTTTTTTCTTGTTTTTAGGAACTTTAAACACCAGAATCCAAATATGTTCTTCATTATTTCTGTGGTTTGCATGTTTCACCCATTTTGTACCTGTTGGTGATTCTCTTGAAATTGAAATCTTTCACAGCCTCTCTGTCAGACAGCCTTGGCCTGTGCAAGCACATGTGCACACGCACGCACATCCCTTCCTTCCCTTTAGGACAGCATCCGCTGGATGAAAGGTGCAACCCCTTCCTCCCCCCTCTACCACCACCTCCCCTAACCCTTCCTCTCCCTTCTCTCTCTCAGTTGTCAAACATCAAAAAGAAGGGTGCCTTCTCCAAAAAGACTCACCCGGAGCTCCGAGGGGAGGGGTTGGATTCGCTTTTTTTGGATGGGGGGGATAAAGGTGATGGATAGAAAAAAATGACATGGCTGACATTCTGGCTCTTAGCCTGGTGCCTTATTCATGACCCACACACTCTCCCCATGCAAGGAAGGGGTCTCACTGATTAGTGCGAGAATGTTCTAAAGAAAGAGAGAAGGTGCCAAACCGCCGCCTCAAGCAAAGTTACACCGAAGGAGAGAAGAGTGTGTGTCGCTGAGGAGACAGAGATTGTGCACTGTTGCAATGATTAAGTCATTTCTTAGACTCGCCTTTGAGTGCCTCGTCTTTGATGCTGTACAAAAAAGCCCCTCCCACACAGACATCATTAAGGAACAGAGGAATTGTCTCTCCAAACTGGATGAACGGGGGATGACGATGTGGAACCCGGGGGTGTCAAACAACTCATCCACAATGACACAACAAGGCAGATTTGTATCGCAATGTTGTCATTATCTCATCTTTGTTCTGTTGTGCTGCCTCTTTAGCGTATTTGGTTAGCTAATAGCTTAAAAACCAACTCAACAACGTAACGCTGTCTTGTCAACCACTTCCAGGCTTTATTCCCATTTCGTCTTCAGTCATATGACCATACCTCACCTGTGGTAATTTAGTTTTTCCAAATTTGTGATCAAGCCAGTAGTAAGGATGACAGCTTGTTGGTTTTATAAAGTTTAATACAAAATGTTGTTGAGCAAAATAATTTTCATAGGATATAAGACCTCAAGGAGTCAATTTTTCTCTGAACTGGGAGACCTTATTGGAGGGAAGTAAACAGGTCCACTGATAGGGGGAGACAAACGGGTCTATTGTCCCGAGCACAGGGTTCCTGAACCAGCAGGAAAAGCAGCAGAAGAAACCCCTGGGTACTGGATAGATTATATCGCCAGGCTGCCAAGGAACGCCTAACCCCAAATTCTCACTGGAGGCATCAGCAGTGCGGAACGGCAATCGAATGGTTTACTTGCATGCTTCACTGTGCACCAATCCTCACCGGGAGAGTCTCAGGCCCTGTCCACACGTAGCCGAAGATATTTTTCTACGTTTCGGCCTGTCATCCACATGAAAACACAGATTTCCGCAATGAAAACTAATATTTTTAAAGTGAAGATTTGCGTTTTCTCCGTTTTCAGCGTTTCTGTGTGGACAGAAATAACCAGAGTTTTAGGTTTCACAACACTGTCTGCGACAAAAATGCTGACGGCCCATGTGCGACCTGTGTTTACAACAACATGGATGCCTTCAGAGCTGTGCTCGCGTTATTAATCGTCCAAGCGCTTTTTGAAATTTGTTGACTATACTCCAAAACTACATTTAAGAGCAATTCTACATCTTTATCGGTCCACACAAGCGAGCTAGGCGCCATGTTTCATGTTTTGTTGAAGTTGAGCAGGAAGACGAAATGGATAGGATTTGGGGGAACTACTGCCACCTACAGGTCTGGTATGCCTACAAACATGCTTAACAATGCACTAATGCGGTTACGTGTGGATGGAGTTTTTTCTAAAAACGAGGTGGTGTGGACCCTATTTTTTGGGAGTGCGGATATTCATTTTTAAAAAAAAACAGCTACGTGTAGACAAGGCCTCAGGCTTCTCCGCCGTCCTTTTTGCCGGATATCACTGTTTGATGTCATATATAATGTTGTTCCTCTCCACTGCCAGGATTAAGGCCATGAAAAACACACTGCTGCATTTTTCGAAAGACGCTAGGAGTAAATAAGTTGTTAGGTCACACGTATAAATGTAATCTACATAGATAAAAAATTGCATCGCTGCAATAGTCTTTTATTTGGAAAATTACTGGACGTTTTACACTGAAACTGTGTGTGATTTTCTGTATAGCCCTATGTTAACTGCGGAAATTGACGTGTCCCAGAAGCGGCTCGTGGCAGAAATAGAGCTCAATCCTATCTTTAATGATGCAGCGCATCTCCACGCTGCTGCCAGTTTGGATCAATTCATAGACTATAATGGATTCTATTTGAAGCAGCGCCGTTCCGCATCGCTGATGCCTCCAGTGTGAAGTCGGGGTAAGGATCCTACTAGTGGAGCTGGTGAAGGTAGCCTCTAGGGATGAGCCGGATACTCGTTTCAGACGAGTATCCGGTACAGATAATGCATTTTTGACGAGTACGAGCATAAAAAGAGTAGAATTCATGATTATCTGTGTTCGGGTGGAAGGAGAATCCTCATTGGGTAACTGACTGTCTTTACACTCTGTGATTGGCCAGTCACACCGAGCGCCCGCTCCTCCCTACACACAAAACCATCTCTGCAGCACCGGGAGCTGCGCTGCTCCGCTCACACACAACAACAGTGACTGATGCCTCTGTGCTTGTAGCTCTCTCGTCACGTTGCTTCAGTAATCAGTACTCCCTTCTTCAGCTCGCCTCTTTTTCAGTTTGTGTAACATTTAAAGTTACTTGTTTCGTAGAGGTGCATTTGACAAGATAGAGCTGAAAACGGCTGGTATCGCGTTGGTCTCTCTCTCTCTCTCTCTCTCTCTCTCTCAATACGGCACAGGACTATTTGATTTGATTTATTTGATTTGATCAAAAACACTGAATCTCAATTCTGAGGCTGATCTGTAAATAGTTTTCAAATAAACAATACATATAGCAACTTGTGATCAATCCATATCAATTTCAGACTTAAAATAATGTACAGAGTAAAACCCCACCCACTTCCGGTTAAAACACGCCAATTTCCGGTTTAGGCCCCACCCACTCCGAGTACAGATATAGATAATTTAGATGGTTGAACAGATACAGGTACAGATACAGATAGTGGTGTACTCACTCATCCCTAGTAGCCTCTTTGCTGGGACTGTTACCCCCGCAACCCGGATAAGCAGACAAAAATGGACAAAAAAAATTTTCTGCTGCAATTTTGGTATAGATATGAAACACATATTTCTCTGTTCATTTGCTCAGTTTTCATTTAAATGTCACTAAATGTGTATCTAACCTTTTTTGGGAACAAGCATCTACATTTCCTGGAGTTTTTATGAAGCAACATTTATGTGTGGTTGACATTAAAATGCGTAGATAAACACACACCCTAGAAAATACTGGTGAATAAACACCCGCCCACAGAGACATTCAATAACTTCCAAAAAGTTGGAATTAAATTAGCGAGAAGGTCAAGATCCTCCAGGGGAGTCAAACCATTAAGTGTTTAAAAACTTCTATTTATGCTGATTTTTATTCAGTTTTGGACCCAAAACAGTGCAGTCAGATAAACTGGATAAGGCAGAAGCAAAAGCAGTAAAAAAGAGCAGCAATCATGAAATAGCAGAAAAGTAATTACTTTAAAAGAGAGTATTTGAAGGTGAAGTTTAATACTTACTTAAGTACATAAGGTCAAGCAGTAAAACATAAGCCTGAACATAAATGAAAGTCAAATAGAGTCTAGACGTCTGGAGCTGGCAATTATCTGATGAGAACCTCAGATATTATATGTTTACTCAATGTCTAAACAACTAGAATAAAGAATACATGTCTCCAAAAAGCAGGAATTAAGTTAATAAGCTCTCAAAACATGATAAAGGAAATCGCTGCAGGTAAATAATGACAGGAAACCAGAGGGGGAAAGAATTAAACATCTGCAGCAGCACAGATATCAATGACAGAGAACAGATTTTTACTGAAGAGATGCTGGGATTTGCTAATTCAGTAAGAAAAAATATATTTACAGTGTGAATTAAAGCGAATCCGTTAAAGGAAAATGTGTTAAACTTCCACATTTGCATTTTTTATGGTTACAAGGCTGACAGCTTAGCAAAAACACATTTTAGAAGCAGAGCTGCAGCACAGCAGAGGGACAAGGACACGAAATGTATCTACATCAAATGTTTTAATTATTTTACTGTCAAAGTTAACAAAATGTCCTTTTTGGCAGCCATAATCAGTCTGTTTAATTGAGATGAATAAAAACAGGAATAGGCTCCAAGTTAGCTGTTTGTAACTTAGATACAAAATACAAACATTTTTGGTTCGTCAGCAATCCTTAAATGTTGGAATTTTCCTAAATGAGCTGATAGCAGTAGCACAAATAATCAGAAATCAATGCATCAGAACTTATTTTAGCAAATGCAAATGTTCTTGATGTTACTTTTAGATGATAAATCATTCAAATACAAGAGCTGTAATATTAATGAAAATGCATTTGAAGCATGACTAAAAGTAAGAAGAATAAAACATCAAAGAAAATTACTTCTATATTTGCAGTGTCTATGGATACAAACCTGCTAGTTTGTCAGAAAAAATATGTCAGAAGCAGAGCTGCAGCACAGCAGAGAGGGACATGGGCACAAAATGCCTCTACATCAAATGTTTTAGTTACTTTACTCTCAAAGATAACAAAATTCCTTTTTTGGCATCAAATCTTCTGTTTAATGCAGTCACATTTACATAATCAGTCTGTTTAACTGAGATAAAAAACAACAGGAATAGGCACCAAGCTAGCTTTTTTTTTAGCCCAGCTACAAGATACAGAACTTTTTGGTTCATCAACAGTTCTTAAATCTACTATGAGCTGATAGCAATAGCACAAATGATCAGAAATCAATGCAGTATATATTTTTATAACAGATGTTTTGCGTGTTACTTTTAGATGGTAAATGATTCAAATTCAAGAGCTTTAACACCAGTGAAAACGTGCATTTTAGCATTACTAAAAATAAAAAGGAGAACACGTTAAAGAAAATTACTTCCTCATTTGTAGTGACTATGGACACGAACCTGCTAGTTTGGCAGAAACAGATGCTAGAAGCAGAGCTGAAGCTCAGCAGAGAGGGATGTTTGCCTAAAAGGTGTATTTGATCAATTTACGAAATTAAGCCCAGTTCACTCGGCAGGATAATTGTGCCGATTTTCACCCCAATATCCTTTAAACAATCCTAATTAATTACCTAAACAGCTTTAAAGATAATCTCATAGGATATTTCTGCCGTGTGTGGTGTGTTAAGAGCGCTGTGGTCTGCACGTCAGGACTACTCAGATCTTAAATCTAAGCTTGAAAATGTGTTGGGTTGTCTTGGTACCTGTGCATATTGATGTGATGTTTAGCCAATCAAAATGCGAGGTGACAGAAGTGCGCTTCATGCTCTTCCTGCACCACAATTCTTTATGCCAAAGTTATGTTTGATCTTGGGAGATTTCCTATATGGCAGGGGAATGCTCATGTGTGAAAGTTTTTTTTATTATATACCGCACCATCCAGGTTCAAAGGTGTCAGACCCCAAGATGCAGTGATGCCCAACATGTTTTTATTCAAATGTTTTCTTTAAATGTTGCATACAGAAGTTATTTATACCCAGATACTCTGTAATTACATGTATCTGTTGCACCTGTAAACTGCAGGCTGACATGATGCAAAGATGCAGCAAAACATAACAGGTTGTTTGTCTTTCTTTACGCTTTCCGAGATAAAACAAAAAAACACTTTAAAGTCTGATTTTGTTGGTTCTTTTTGCCATCGAAATGAAAGACTCGAAGACTGACAGACACAAAGGGGCTTTTTGAGATTTGTTGCAACTGCAGGAAGCAGCTTCTCCCTCAAAATTCGCCACTTGACAGTGATGGAGTGCCTGTCTAATACAATGATGTGTTAGTCCTGCTCATGTGCACGTAGGAGCGCACTCACAAACACAACTGGGAGTGTGTTCAAAGACTCGCAGCCTCTCTGACAACATCATTAGTGTGTTTCTGTCTTTGTGTATTATGTCTTCCTTCTCCTGCTCCCCCGCTTTCCTTTCTGTCTGTCTCTCGTGACGGGAATCTCTGGGAAACAGGTGGAAGGCAACGCGCGGAGAGTAGACATCACATGTAACCTGTGTTAAGTCTCAGGAAAAGATCAATGTGCTGGAGTGGAGATGTGCGCAGCTATGAGGTGACAATGGGAAGGAAAAGCCTGGAAGTTAAGTTTGAGCTCACATTTTACAGTATTTCTCCCAGTGGAGCTCACAGTGTTTCATCTGTGAAGCAGCATCTGCAGGAAGAGTCGCTTTCATTCAATTATATTTTTTGCCACGTTATATGTGATGCAGGCAATTTGAGCTCCTCAATTACTGGATGTGCACAGAAAACAATTTACATGTCACTCATGCACCTCTTAACCTCGTTTGGATGCAGCTGCTATCAAATCCCATGTTATTATCTTTTTCCCCCCAAGCCAGGCTTGTTTCCCTGTTGAAATAAAAGAGACAAATGAAAATCCAATTTCTTGTGCTGTGATCTGACTTAAATGCAAAGCAGAAGGAGCTTCTTTTTTCAGCAAATGATTAGAAGATGTTGCGTTTGCTGCTGATGAGCACACTTAGCCTTTGACAAATCAGCAAAACAAATAGCATTTAATGATTTATGATACTTTAAAATATAGTTAAAGGTGTGGTTGACTGAAAAAAAATGTTTTAATGATTATTTCTGATTATAATCAGTCACTCTGAGTTTTTTATGCAGGCTGAACATGAAAATAGTCTCCTACACCTACCTCCTGCATTAGCTTCTGATAGAAAATAGACGGTGAAACGATGGTGACGGCTTGTGTTATTTGTGGAGATAAAACATCCATGTTGCAAGTCAGTGGTAGAGTCACATTCTTGTTATCCAATCCAAGGCTAAATGTCCAAATATCGGGAAATAAGACTCCAAATCCTGCTGTCTCCAAGAAATTATAGGCTTTTTTTGCCCAGAGTACAGCTTGCAAGACATTTATTCCTACCGGACACCACTGTAAATGTATTGATTAAATGAGTTTCCCACACCTTTAAGCTCATTTAATGTTTTTATTGAATAAAACATTCTAAATACTAGAATTTTACCTGATGTAAATAGCCCTTTAGTTTGGAACACTTTCTTCCAACCAGGCTAACGTCAAGTCCAAGTGGGCTACTGTCTTAAAATGACTCCAATCCCTAAAATAATAACCAAACCTTTTCACTGGATACGTAAGCAGCAAGAAACGTAAGAGATGCGAGGTTTCACATGAAATGACTCACTTTTTTTTACTGTTTGAGCAACTGGAAATCTGCACATGACTTTTATTTTGAAAGTTCTCAGATGTTTTACATTGTTTTTGTGTTTGACTTCCTGTCTGGCCTGATCTGAACTGCTAAGCTTGATGCATTCTGAAAGTGTAGCATGACAAAATAGACCAGAAGCATACATTTAGTGGAGCGATGCATTCCTACTCTTATGGAATGCGTCCAAAACACGACACTTCGCGGCTGGTGAAAACACATCCATCCACTATAATAGTGGCTAACTGCTGTGTACTATGCATCACGGACATTACACATAACTTACTCGGGTAGAAAGGTCCGGTAATAATTCCTGAAAACACTCTTTGATAAAACAACTCATGGTTACTTTCAAAATAAAAGGACAATTTTTGCACGCTAGTGGAGGCTAGCTGTAGTACTTCCAGTGCATATTTTGGTACTTCCAGCATGAATGTTTTCATTTTCCTACCTACTTACCTGTGCTGTAAAGGTTTATAAGGCAAAATTTGCAAATATTGCCTAGAAACGTTTGAGCTTTGAGTCATTTTGATTTTATTGTATCTCTGATTATCCATTAGCTTGTCAGTTATCTTTGAATGCAACAATTTCCATCCAAACTGAGATAGCTACGACCAAAAAACATTTTTCTTCATAACATTTCCAGAGAAAATACCTTTAAAAGTATTGAACTAGCAGCTTAAGCGAATAAACTTGCATTTAGGTTGAGTATTTGCAGCCTTAAGTGGAAAGTGTTAGCATCGCAACATACTTTATTGTGTTGAGAGCGCGATGAGAGCAAAGCAACCAATCAAGAGGAGATCAACACAACAAGAGTGGCAGGAAGAAAAAAAGAAAAGGGGAAGAAAGACAAGGAGGTAAAATCGTGCTCTTCACTTCTGGGCCTCATGCCCCGTTCTCTCCACATGAGAGGGGGGCCTCTGATGAGGTGTTGATTGCCTGTGGGCACAAGTGGTTTCTCCAAACACTCCAAAAGTGGCCTATCCTCTGATTAGATTCAAGTGTTATAACGGCAAATAGGCCCAGACTCTCAACTATGCATTACAGTGTTGAGATAGACCTCGAGGCGAGAGCTTTCATTAAAACGATGTCTTTTACACGATTCGCTCGGACCCAGAGGTTATTCTGAGAACATCACGAGCAGGGGCGTCCAAATCGAAGGCAGACAGCTGTTTGGCCGTATAATACAACACAAGAGTGTGTTGGAGTAAAATCGAACAGGACATTGAAGAAGCAACATCTTTCTGTAGCTAATTGGTATTTCATCGATATCTTCTTTGTAATTTGAATTGCCAAAATTACATTCAAGCACTTTTCAAGGATATTTTTTAGATTTTTCCAGCACCTTATGTTGATTTTCACACACATGAACAGAACACACAGGAAAATTTGGTGGAAAATCGGGCTTAGTATACAACACTGAATTTGAAAGAATTATGAATTTCTGCAGGAGTTTCACCCATATTTTAAATTTACATAAAAACGGAATTGTTCGATTAGTGAAAAGAAAAAGTCTTGACAGAAAATTTGCAGGACATTACCAGTTTTTACAAAAAAAGTTGAAGAAAAAACTGTATTTACCTTAACCGTACACAACAATTTTCAAATTTTATTTAAGGGTTTCAAGCACCAGTAAGACACCTTTGGTTGGTTTCTCATTAGTTTAAATTCAGTGCATCGTAACCAGGTTTCTCTATCAGTAGTCAAACAGTCTAGGCATGGACCAAAAATATTTCTGAGTAGAAAGTCTTTTGTGATGTGTTCTCATCACAGGACTGCATGGTAGCACAGTTGCCTTACGGCTACTTCACACTGAAAGCATCAGCGGTGCGGAACAGCAGCGGAACGGTTTACTCGCGACAATCGCGGCACTCCAGTGCACACCAGGAGAGTCAGCAGCGAAGCAAATTCACCGCCGCGCTCCTCGCTCGACTCGCGAGATCACAAGATCCCTCGAGACTTCAAAGGTCATGGTTTGTTTATGCCGTCCACCATTAAACCAAAAAGAAGGAAATGACGTTTGATATTACTGTTTGATGTCATATATAATGTTTTTACTCACCACTGCCAGGATTAAAGCCATGAAAAACACACCGCTGCACTTTTCGAACGATGCGGCAAGTAAATAAGCCGTGAGGTCACACGTATAGACGTAATCCACATAGATATGAAATCGCATCGCTGTTACAGACTTTTATTTTGAAAATTACCAGGCATTTTACACTGAAACCGAGTGTGATTTCCTGTCTAGCCCTATGTTAACTGCGGAAATTGACGCATCCCAGAAGCGGCACACGGCAAAAATAGAACTCGATCCTATCTTTAGCGGCACAGCATGCCGCTTCTGGGACGCGTCTGGAAATTGCTGCGTTGCGGCTGGTTTGTGACACCCCCATAGACTATAATGGATTCTATTTGAAGCGGCGACGTTCCGCTGCCGTTCCGCACCGCTGATGCTTTGAGTGTGAAGTAGCCTTTACAGCGAGAAGGTCACAGGATCTAATCCTAGCTGTTGCCTTTCCATGTGGAGTTAGCATCTCTGCTAACTCGGCACCTCTAATTTATATAAAGAAAATTCCGTGAGTGGTCTCATCCTTCCAAGCTCGGGTCCTCTACCAGAGACCTGAGAGCTTGAGGGTTCTGTGCAGTATCTTAGCATTCCTACATCTACACTTTTCTGAACTGAGATGTCTGATGTTCTTCCTGGGATCTGCTTTAGCCACTCCTCCAGTTTGTGGGTCACTGCCCCGAGTGACCCGATGACCACGGGCACCACCGATGTCTTCACTCTCCAGGCTTTCTCAAGGTCTTCTTTGAGGCCCTGGTACTTCTCTAGTTTCTCGTGCTCATTTTTCCTGATGTTGCCATCACTTGGTCAACCACAACGGCTGTCCTCTGTTGTTTGTCCACCACCACAATGTCCGATTGGTTCACCATCACCATTTTGTCGGTCTGGATCTAGAAGTCCCACAGGATCTTGGCTCGCTCATTCGCTACTACCTTAGGGGGTGTTTCCCACTTTGACCTTGGGGCTTCCAGTCCATACTCTGCACAGATGTTCCTGTACACCAGGCCTATTCAATTACTTTCTCTACTGGGCCAGATTTCTAAATCGCGGATCAGCTTAGGGCCGGATACCCAAATCTTTATTATGTATTTTACTGACAACATTTAAATATTAAATTTTAATATTTTGACTGATTACCTCCACCACTCCTACAAATACAACTAAAATAACAGCAATGCACGTCTTCTTATTGTTTTAATGATCTGCATCAATTCAACAGTTGCAGAGCTGGTAATACAAACATTTTTATGGTTTTTAACCTGCATTAACTCGATCGCAGCTACTAAATGAAAATTAACAATAATAGCATAGCAGCTATGCAAAATAAACATATGTGACAAGGTGGACAAAACAGGACCCGGGTGGGACTCGAACCGCAGACTTCCCGGGTGGGAGACACGCACGCTAACCAGTCAGCCAAACTACTCATGGCCCAGCAGCCCAGGTGCATGATCAATCGGGATCCGGTGACAGGATGCTCATTGTCACACATATTTTTCCATCCAAGCTGGATTAAAAGCGGATTTTAGATTTTTTTTTTCGGGGGGGGAAAGCCTCCAGAAAACAAAAGAAGATGCAGCAACAGTGAGTTATGGGGTAAATTGTCATGTATGCGGTCCACTATAATGTGTTTACAGTTTATTTTTAGCTTATTTAGTCCTTTTTTTGTATTTTAGAGACTTTTTAACACGGACACATTTTTTTCCCTCATTCTCCACCTCTTCATGCACTCGCCACCTCTAAACCCACGTTTCCCGTCATTTCCGTCCACGAATAAAACGCTTGCTGCTCCTTTTCCCGTCTTCCAGCTAAACAGCTGAGCTGTCAGCTGGACATCCTTCCTTCTCATCCTCCTTTATACAAAAAACCACTAAACTACAGAGAAGTAACTATCTATCTGTCACAAATTGCTCCAATATCTAAACTTTTGCCGTCAATGTCTGTCTCAGTGTTTTCTCCGCTCCGTGACAGCGCCTCAGCGCACCTTTTGACACCTGCTGTCAGATCACGCAGCAGCCATCCTCTCCCTCAGCAACAAAACGCTACTGAACCCATTCTTAGTTTAATTATTTTAGTATAACTCTGGTTTTATTTGGTCTGTTAACAAAAATAAAACGGGTGTGTAGTCTATAATCCGCATTTTAAGCATAAGTTGAAACCAGAGTCTTGCTGCTGCGGCGTCCCAAAGGTGTGTTTTTATTGGTCAACTGCAGACATAGACATGAGTACGTAGATGGGCAGCTCCAATAGGCAGCACCAGTCCACGGGGTGTCTACATATGTCTGTGATTGCTAAAATGGTGTTGCGTTCAAGTGCAATATCAGTGTGGGAATTTTGAAACTCGCACGCAAAAACTGTTTTTAACTGGGTTTTTTCTGTTGGTGGTTGGGGGATAGGGCCAGGCGGGCCACCTGGTGAGGGCCCGCGGGCCGGAAGTGGCCCGCGGGCCGCCATTTGAATAGCCCTGCTGTACACTATGCCAGCCACTTGGTTGTGGCGTTCCATGTATACTTTCCCTGCCAGCATCTTACACTCTGCAGTTATGTGGTGGATTGTTTCAGGGGCCTCTTTGCATAGCCTACACCTTGGGTCTTGTCTGGTGTGGTAGATCTTGGCCTCTGTTGCTCTGGTGTTCAGGGCCTGTTCCTGTGCTGCCATGATGAGTGCCTCTGTGCTGTCCTTCAGACCAGCTCTTTCTAGCCATTGGTAGGATTTCTTGATATCAGCCACTTCAGTCATCTGTCGGTGGTACATCCCATGTAGGGGTTTGTCCTCCCATGATGGTGTTTCCAGCACCTCCTCCTCTGTTCACCATTGTCTGAGACATTCACTGAGCACGTCATCTGTTGGGGCCTTGTCCTTGATGTAACTCTCACACTCACTAGTCCTCGGCCTCCTTCCTTACAGCTAGTGTACAGTCTCAGGGTGCTGGACTTGGGATGGAACCCTCCATGCATGGTTAGGAGCTTCCATGTCTTAACATCTGTGGTCTGTATCTCTTCCTTTGGCCAGCTTATTATTCCTGCAGGATATCTGATTACTGGCAGGGCGTAGCTGTTTATTGCCCAGATCTTGTTTTTGTCATTGAGCTGACATCTTAGGACTTGCCTTACTCGTTGTAGGTATTTGGCTGTGGCTCCTTTCCTTGTGGCTTCATCAAGGTTGCCATTTGTTTGTGGGACACCAAGGTACTTGTAGCTGTCCTCAATGTCTGCTATTGTTCCTTCTGGGAGTGAGACCCCATTCTGTGTGGACTACCTTTCCTTTTGTTGTCACCATTTGACCACACTTCTCAAGTCCGAATGACATTCCAATATCAGTGCTGTAAATCCTGGTGGTGTGGATCAGTGAGTCGATGTCTCGCTTGCTCTTGGCGTACAGCTTTATGTCATCCATGTAGAGGAGGTGACTGTGGTTCCATTCTTGAGTCGGTATCCATAGCCAGTCTTGTTGATTATTTGGCTGAGGGGGTTCAGACCTATGCAGAACAGCAGTGGGGACAGGGCATCCCCTTGGTATATGCCACATTTGATAGAGACTTGTGCGATTGGCCTCAGGGTTGGTTTTCCACAGCCCTACTGAATTTGCAATAAAGGCTCGCTCTCTCTCTCTCTCTCTCTCTCTCTCTCTCTCTCTCTCTCTCTCTCTCTCTCTCTCTCTCTCGGACTGGATTTAAAAAAAGTATTTAATTAATTGGAGGCTTTGTAATTAATCAATCTTGATTAATGGCATTTTAATCGTTCAAGACAATTTGCGTCCAAGCAGTTTATTTATTCGCATCTGTCTAGGTACGTCAAACAATGGTGCACGCTCTGTGATTGACATCTTTACGCAAGCGGATGTCTAACGCTATTGGCTAAAGCTGAGCAGCACTCAATTCAAGTTGCATGAGGCTCTACAGGACGGAGGGCGGGCTTAGAAAAAAACTGACATACTGACTACATTATATCACACTTTTACATGATTTTAAAAAAAATCTTATATATAGGGAAATCCGTAGATTGTTGCTTCAATCTTGTAGAACATGAACTCTATTTCACCAAACAGGCCATTCAGGAAGTTATGAGTTGTACAGATTTTTTTAAATTTTGCATGAAAATGTACATATCTTATTTTTATTCATTAGCAGTTTCACATTTTTTCACAAGGTTCTGTTTTTATTTCACTCCTCTGAGTTTTATGTAACTGCAGAAGCTCTTCAGTGAAGGTCAATCAAGAAGAGATTTCTCTCAATGTTCATGCCTTTGAAACTGATTTCATTTTGTAAGAGCGTTGACTCGTCAGGAAGCAGCGCTTTGATGTGTCCTTGTGTGTGTGGTTTCCATGGCGATCCTCCCTCGCAACCAGTAAACTAGTTAAGTGACACAGAAAAGCCCAGAGTTGAACCTGAAGTTGCTTCTGCAAAACTCTGATGCTGATTTTTGACAAAACAAAAAATGTGAGAAACTCTGATTTCCCTGCTTTTGAGATTATGGAGAGCACATTGTAAACACACACACACACACACACACACAAGCACAGATGACTGCCAGTAAATGTATGGATGAGCTCACACACACGCACGCGCACACACACACACACACGCACACACACGCACACACACACACACACACACACACACACACACACACACACACACACACACACACACACACACACTGTCTGGGATGCACACAGACTAAACATGAATATTTAACAGGTTTCAGTCTGCATGCGTTCCATATGTGTCACCATGAGAGTCTCAAGAGCTGGTTGTAGGGCAGGGGGCTGATGAGCAGTGTGTGTGTGTGTGTGTGTGTTCTCCAAGTGGCCATCTTCATATATCATGTATCCTCCTTTGCCAAGAGCGCTGCTTCTGTCAAGTGTGTGTGATGAGCACCCACAAGACTGCACCGCACTTCACCCCCGCGTGTGTTTGTGTGCCGAGAAGAAGGAAAAAAAAACATCTGATGTGTGGAGAAAGCAGGTCAGTGGAGTAGGTTGGACTGTTTTTGTCTCCGTTTGTGTGTAGAGTTGGCTGATGGATCAGTAAAGTTAGACAAAGTTTGGGTTCTTTGAGTTGATAGTACATTTTAAACTGCTTACAGCTAAAAATAAATGGGTTGCAAGTATATTAGTGATGTAGAACATTAATGCAAAAAACTCTGAACAGTTCTGATGCAAATATACACACCATATAAGAAGTATAAGGAGAACAAAGATAAACAGAAATGTTAAAGCTGTCATCAGTGGCTCATTAGGGTTACCATGCACCTGTACCTAATAAAAAAATATTAAAGAGAAAAACAGTAATGCAGATCGAGATTTAGGCTTCAAACTAACAGTTGCTTCAGGAAAACAATGAAGTCATGTCTAAAAAATGACTGACCTGAGCAGCAGGCGGCTCTGATGGTCACGTGTGTCAATTTCTATCTTTCTACAAGTTTAATGTAGAAATACAACAAGAGAAAAATACCCTTCATGTCAAGTTTTGAAAAGAATGTTTAGAGCTATTTTATAACGTGAGTCTATGGATGTTTGGGTGTGAACTCTGAGGGGATATGAGAAGAAACCATAAGGCCTGGAGCAGTGAGAGACACAGGAAGTGGAGGAAGACCAAAATATCTTTATTTTGATGCATGATTTTCTTTTTCTGAGTTATTTTTAACAAAGCCTTGAGACAGGTCAACTTTTAGAGTATGACATCAGCAATTGAACATTCTAATAGAACTGAACTGATTGTGTAAAAACCACTGAAGACATCAAACACCAGCTCTGTCGTGTAAATCCCAACTTTCAGTAACTTAAACTCAGCATGTTTCTACCTGAGCTTTTCTCTCTAAACATTATCATTAAAAAAAGAGAAATTTGTGATATTCACAAGTGTTTATACTCAAAAAAAGAAATCATTGAATCATAATATTTTTCATTTTAGCACAAAATAAAATAAGACTGTTAAAAAAAAACAGACAATACTGAGAAAAACATATTTTCTCATTTTGCTACTGTGTGTTTTTTCCTGTGTTTTTTTATGTTGTGCTTTTTCTATAATATATTTTCTAGAAAATAAAGAATCAGATTCTTAGTGCATTTGAATGGTTGCTGCAGCAGAGTTCACCTCCACAGAGACTCAGCAAAAGGTTAACGAGGCGACCGGTGATGCTTCGCTTTCCACAACACGGCACTGTGGACGAACGATGCCCCCCGTGGAGTGCAGCGGTCTGTTGCCTCATGTCCACCCGCTGCAGGATGTCTGGCTCTTGTGATGTTATTAGATGTTGAAACCAAGAGGCTCCAAAGTCTTGAACACGTCTGCTGCTACTGATGTGAGAGCAGCTGAAGAGAAGCTGATGGAATAAGAGAGGAGCCACAGGAAGTAAGTAAACGCTGCTAGAAAAGGAAATCTGTCATGGCCTCTTTCATCTGTCACAGCTCTAGATTTAGTTTTGTAAAGTTTGTTCCCTTCCATGACTTCCTGGTTTCATTTTACTACCCTTTTATAAACCTTCTTGATTCTGCTTCTTCATACAGACTTATTATCATGGTTGTCAGTGGTCTTCTGTTCTACTCCATTCACGTAAAACGAACAATCTGGGGGTAACACTTTACGATAAGGGTCCCTTTATTAACGTTACTTAGTGCATTAATAAAAAAAAAGATCCCTTTGTTAACGTTTTCGGTATCGTTAACTATTAAGTGTCCTTAAGGTTAGGACAAAGGGCCTAACATTTTCAAAACGAACACTATGGGAGAAATTTGCAACTAAACCGCAACTACAATCAGGGTCAATTTTGAAGGAACATAATTAAGAAAATTTGAACGTATTCAAGAGACGCATCTTGTCCCCCATGTGTTGCACGTTCCAGTTCGGTCTGATCCCAGTTGAATATTTGCGTGTTTTCTTACAATGTTCTGTCTTCAATACAGCTTCACTGAAATTACATGCCCACAATGGCCTCTATGAACACAAAAAACACACTCACAACAGCCTCAACCATAGTATATTGGTTTGATTGTGGTTTGTTTTATTTTATTTTTTTGTCAAAGTTGTTCCTGAGCACCAAAGTTGTTTAACTGAATGAAAATAAAAGGGTTTGAGCCATCCAACCTCACCAGAAAACAGTATAGTAGCAAATTTAATTTCAGTGATAATCAGAATAAGGCTAATACCTCTGGTATTATTATTATTTTTGTTGGTCTCTCAGAAGCTGCAGTGACTCATCTCTCTGATACCCTCAAAAGAGGAGTTTGATGCTCTCTATGAAGCCAACATGTAATTTTACCACATTTCATGCTCCCCCCCCCCCCCCCCCCCCCCTCGATGTAATGTGATGTTGAGAGGTTTTGCTCACATTGTGCATTTATAAGAAAAAAACAGAGCTCTTGTGTTTCCAAAATAATCCAGCTGAGTCCTGTGTTTTATCAGCTCAAGGACAGCTAAGGACAAAGAGAACTGAATTACAGTGACTGATTTGATTGTGAATGATTTTGACTCAGATGAAGAGAAAGCATTAAAACGACGCTCTGTTTGGCTGTTAAAGTGCGATCCGGTCCGTCGCTGCTGGAAGAACCCAGCAGCATTAAACTGGGTTTCATTAAGCATCTCAGTGTCTCTTTTCTTATATCGGATGACACGTTTCTGTTGTTTCCACCTCTTTTGTTTCTTCTAGCAGTAAAAATCAGCCCGCCTTGCTTGAGTTTTTATTAAATCAGTGCGTAGCATGCTAATGTAGCCCCAGAACGAGAGCAACTTTCACTACATGTCAGATATGAAGCAGAAACAATCATGCGATACACCGCCCTCGTCCGCTGGCTTCATCGTGGCGAGCTTCTGTTACACACCAATCTATAAGTACTTAGCTGCTAAGGAAATTAGCCGCTCCAGCGGCTGGAGAATGGAGAAATCATTGTGGAGTCTGATATGCTTCTGTGCGCCTGTGTAATTGTATTTCTAACAAATGTGCTCGCAAAGTAGGGGGGCTCAGACCTTTTCTCCATCCAGCTCCTCCTCCTCCTCTCAGAGGAAACCTCCTTGCAGACCCTTAACATGCAGGCACAAGCTAGCCAGGCACCGGGACCACTCCAGCACACCGCAGCCAACCTTATTACCGTGTGATTATGTGAAATCAGCAGAGAGGAGCGAGAGAATCAAAGCCACCACTGGAGATGAGTGAGTTGTACAGTAAGTGTCCCTGCCCCAGCAGATTGGTTGGGGGAAGATTAGAGAACTCGCTCCTGGAGATCAAATTCTCTTAGTTTGCCTCCCCGTCGGGCGCCAAAATGAGTTTCAGCGATGAGGCTGATGTTGAGGTCTATTCTGAGGGTGATATAAGAGGAGAAGGTATGGGTGAGCTTAGAAAACCAAAGAGATCCTCACTGAGATTGCCATAAAAAATTCTGGGACCCTCGCAGATGAGAGTAGGCGTCATTTATATTCAAGGACAGCTGCAGCAGAGGAGTGAGTGTAAAATCAATGCGGAGGCTTTACCTCGTCTCATCCTTACTTTTTTCTTTCTGCACACCGAAAAGACGCCTCTGCGCTCACCGCTGCAGCCCTCGATGGAGGCTGAAAAGGATGTTTACGGGAATTCGACGCAGAAGCTGCGAAACGGCACGCACAAATCCATACACAAGCCAAGATACACACTCGGCTATCAGTGGTGTGTGAGATAACAAGACTGCATTGAGGATGACCGTAGGGATGGAAAAGAAAGAGTAAAAAAAAAGCGGTCACGCTTGGCTTCCAGCCGCCGTGTAGCTGCCCTATCTCTCCACAGCACTGACCCTCTACACGTCTAGCTCTGCGGCTTATCAGAGCTCTGCTCGCTCCCTCGGTGTTTCTCCCCCGGCGCGGCGTGGAACGTGATGCTGGAAACATAAAGCCATACGTCGGTGGAGTCGTGAAGCGGCACTATCAGCTCCGGACATGGCGCCCGTTGGCCCGTAGTCACCGGTGCGGTTCAAGGTGTGATTTAAAATAATGATGGACCGCTCATTCCCTCAGGACCCTATGGTCCTGCGTTCATATACACCCCCCCCACCCCAGCCAATAAGCACAGATTTATGAGTTTACCTTTAATTGAAGCAATATTACAGGTAAAGATCTCATTTATATGTATTTCTTCAGCCTAAAGGGACTGGACAGTGTGCGCGCACACACACACACACACACGATTGTAACAATACTTATTAGAGCTGACGGCGGCCTTATCCCTCAAATCCAAATTTACATACATCACATTGGTTTGGTATTTCATCACACCCCTCACCCGCTCTGGTGATTAAACTGATTGTGTACCAGCTTTTCACCAAATGATGGAAGTCTCCAAGAATTTGTAGGATATAATTTTCTTTTCTTTTCAACAAATACATTTTATTTCAGGACAAACATTACCTTTGTATTTACGAAATGCAGCTGCAAACAGAGCTATGCAAACCCCCCCAGGCTCTTTGTGAAAAACCAAATGCTCCTATTGTTAAACTGTGATTATTGATAATATTAACATTGCATTAATAAACTATTACATAAAGTATTAACTACTTATCCATATTATGTAATGCATTACTAGGCGGACACCCTCCCCCTGGCCCTTTGTCCTAACCTTAAGGACATTTAATAGTTTCCGGAAATGTTAATAAAGGGACATTTTGTTTATTAATGTTTTATAATGCACTAAGTAACGTTAATAAAGGGACCCTTATTATAAAGTGTTACTGTTGCAAGATCTTAAAAGATCTACACGTGAACTATTCTCCACAAATGCAGTGGAGCGATGAGCAGGAATCACCAAAAGTCGTCATAAATATTGGAAACGTAAGTTCAGCATCCACGTGCTTTGACCTTCATAGAAAGTTGTATTATCTGTTTTAACTAAATGTCTTTCTTAGTTTGCACATTCCAGTATCGTAAACATGGACAGACCCTTCTATAGCCTCTTACACAGAACGGTTCAGTTGCTACACCGTTGAGCCACAACGTATTGACCATTATGGCTACGTCACTAGCTCGCTTGGCAGCTCAAAGGCGAAACAGTCAGAGATCGACTCCTGCGTGCTGTCTAGGTCTTTACATAAATCACATCGAGTTTGGAAGCATCTCAGAACTGACTCTCACAAACCAAGCAAAGGAAACAAACCTTTGCTCGGGTGATCAACGACTCAACCCCATTGGTTTCCCTGGGTTATTGTGTATTAAATGTAAAAGTACCTTCACTGCTGACACTTTAAGCTTGTTTTTCTATGTCATCAACAAGCTCAATGCATTTTTTACAAAATGCTGCACTATTGGTAAACATATGCATGCTTTCATGTTTTCCTATAGACGCTGAAGGCAGGAATGCTTGGGAATCACTGGCCTAGCTTGATACCCAATACCAGTTGCTTACATCATAGTCTTCTGGGCTATTTTTATCTCAGTGTGATACCATCAAAGATGTGTTACAGCTGTTAAAAGATGTTTTAAAATAGAGCAGTGTTGTCCCGATCAGTCATTAACAAATACAGGGATCTTGGCATGAATTATTTGGTGTCCCTAGTAGCCCTTCTTGGGATGGGCAGTGGGGGTGGTGGGGCTGAGCTGCTGAATCAATAGCCATAAGGAGTCTGGCTCCCGTTTGCTTTCAAGATCTACAGCCGAAGGACCCAGTCATCAAAAGTTAATGAGCTATTTAGATCATGCTGTTTCTTCGGCTCTCTACTGAGAAAACACTGCTGAACTGGGAAGAAAAGAGCCCTTATGCATGTGTGTGTGTGTGCGCGCGCGTGTGTGTTTTATATTCTTTCTGTGTCTCCTATCTACAGAGGGAGATCGGCAGCTGAAAGAGAACAAAGCTGTGGTTATCATGAATGTGCAGTTGTTCACGCATTGTTCTGCACAAATGCTTTACATGGGTTGCAACCCCTTTTTCTGGGCAGCATTAAGCAAACAAAGCCTCCTTTTGACTCTGAATGTAACTTCATGGTCGGACTCTGCACATTATTTGGTTCTTGACGTCCATTTGTTGTGTCCAGGATATATGGGGTGCTGATTATTAAACAGTAAAACAGATAAAAACTTTAATTTTCAATTATTTTAAATGAAATTATCAAATCAAAATATGGAAAAGTCAAAAATACCATCTAATTATATAAAATAATTTAAATTCAAATCTATATGCATTTTTTAAAATAAATATTTCAAATAAAAATCTGAATATGAACAGTTCTAAATATTTATACTCAAATTAAACAAAAAGTGCTAAACAAATTTTTACAACCAAATCTAAATTTAAAAAAGTAAATCTAAATATTTCAAATCAAACATATATATGTAAAATCAACATTAATATGCTCAATTATTTCCAAATATTTACATGTAATCTAAATATTTTCCCTCAATTCACATATTCAATTTTAAACCTAATTATTCATAATCAATCATACATTCTGATATATAAATCTTGGCCATCAAATGTAATTGAACAAAATTAAATATTAAAATAAATTCTCAGTGAAGCCACATCTAAATAATTACACTCAAATACAAATATGTAAAATTAAATCAAAACATTTAAAATCAAATCTTAACACTGTAGATTAGAATAGAATGAACTTTATTCACTTGTCACAGCAGCACAACACTCAAAAGGATAATTAATAAGATAATAAGATAAAACATAATTAATAAGAATCAAATGTAAATTTCTAGAAAAAAACTCAGTATAAAAAGTTGAATTTGCATATTTAGCATCTAATCTAACTATAAATGTTATAGATCAACAATTGTAAAGCTTAAGGTGCATATCAATAGAGTTACATTCAATGTCATATAAATATTGAACTGTAAACATAGGTGTGGCAGTTTAAATATAAGGTAAACATGAAAACTCATATTTACCATAAAACAAAAGTAGCCTATCAAAATAAAAGTTTGGAATAAAGATCCCTTATCTTACATCTTTGGGTCCTTTTGATGGTAAGATTTTTATTTCAACCATTGATCATTTATCAACAATCCTGTCTCCCTACTCATAGATAAATAATCCATGGTTGAATAAACTCACACAATCTTACCATCCAATGCACTCTGCAATGTCTGTTAGCAGATCTCTTCACTGTGCTTTACCACCATGTTCATTTTATATCTAGTTTAAATTGTTATGAGGTGCAAATATGGCAGTAGCTGTCAGAAACGTGCACCTCTAATTCAGAGAAACCCTTGGACATATTTATTTGTCTTTCCTTGTTTTTCCTCTTTTCCCACCTGCTCTGCTTCATTTCCCCTACTTGCTTCCTTGTTTTCCAGTTCCGTTCCCTTTTCTTCCGCCTGGAATCAACTAACTAGTCTCAATGCCGACAAGATGACGTACCACCCAGGAATCATTCCCGTCTCTCTGGCTTCTGGCCTTATTTGCGATGGTGTATAAATGTTGCAAGGAAGAAGTTATGGCTGTCTAAATTCCCAACAGGCCCAGAGGGAGAATTGGATTTTATCTCTAAGACCATGAAATATCCGTACGATCAGCAGAAATGAACGGCGTGGACGTTAACCTTATTTTCAAACTTTGAAGTCTTGGGAAATAAAACCTATCCCAACAGACTTTAAAAATATGTATAACTCAACCTACCATTCCCATCCTGCATGTCCGGTATCCTTTCTTTGGGAGAGAGATGGTAGAGAAAACTTTTAGGCATTGCAGTGAAAATTTCCAGACCAGCATGTCAGTCAAGCGGTGTTGAAAAGGATGAATCAAATGGAGGTGAGCCCAACAGAGCATTGATTTTTGTCCAGGTTGGACCCAGTGGAGGAGGTTTTATCTGTTGTGTTCTCCCGCACATTAACCTCCAACTCACTTTGAAATACTGCTAAACCCCAGAGGAGCTAAATCTCTCCGGTGGTGCCTAATTGGTCAACCTTTATGTGGTCCTGCCTCTGGTGGTGTGCTTGGCCGGTTCTCCATTTGCTAGCTCTGATGCCTCCTAGCACTATTCCCACAAAATACTGTTCCTATAGCTTAGGGATTGGGAACCAGAAGCCAAGACTGCAACAGATGGGGGAGGGGTGTTGATTCATCAATAGCATCTTCAACAGAAGAGCTTCAATGAACATTGAACTATGATCAAAAAAAATTTTTTTTGGGAGGACATCATAACTTTCATAATATCATAAAATTCCCAAAATATATGCATAACATTTTGTGTCCTTACAATTTGGAGGATTTGACCAACTTCTTGAAAAGCTTAGATACCTCTGGAATAAGGTGTTTAGTTTTCCTTACAAATTTAGACCAAAGTGTTGCTAAACAGGCTTTCCTTTCACTTTGTCATCGCTCATAACGTAAGAAAGTTATTAATAGTAGAACACAGGTTGCGTCACGCAACAGGTATTTTTCCTGACACATCACTCGGGGAAAATAAATTGGAGTCAAGACAAACACTCATCACTTCCTGTGATGCTCGCTGATTAGCTTTTATTAGCAACACCTGCATTCGCCACGCTAACAAGTCAAACATCTGCTGTGATGAACAGCAATAAAATCAATGGAAAAAAATGGAAATTATGTAGCAAGGTTTGTCATGTTTGTCACATCTTGGCTCAGATTTTAGTTTGTGCTTCTGTAACTACTAAAATTTTAAAGGTGTAGTTCACTGAAAAAACATTTTTTAATGATTATTTCTGATTATAATCAGTCACTCTGAGTTTTTTATGCAGGCTAACCATGAAAATAGTCGCCTCCACCTATCTCCTGCATTAGCTTCTGATAGAAAATAGACGGTGAAACTCTAGGATTAGAAAATCCTGACAGATCTACGTCACACTGTCACTTAACATTCATGGACTCGCCCATCTTGACTCACGACGGGGAAGGCTGTTGTTGGTTTAGCGTCCAGGAAGAACATCTCGGCTAGTAGAAGCTAACCGTTAGCATTAACAACTCCACCACACAGCAGAACTCCTCCAGGCTTTTGTTATTTGTGGAGATAAAATGTCAACGTTGCAAGTCAGTGGTTAGAGTCACGTTGCTGTTAGCCAAACAGAGGTTAGATGTCCAAATGTCAGAAAGTAAGAGTCCAAATCCTGCCGTCTGAAGCTACTTTCTCCTCCAGCTGACTTGAACTTCCTGAAACAGGTGCATCTGAGTTTCACCTGCGCAGACAGATGAGCAAGATCAGCTGAGTCATGTCACAAGCCTGTTGGTCAGGAAACATAACAGGCAGGAGCAAGTCTAGGTAAAGACTTCACAACCAATTAGAGCATGCTACTGCTCACTCTCACAAAGAGACAAAAATAGATACACCAGTCTAATAAACCTTGGATCACAATAATCACTATTAACACAATAAAGCACAGTGCATAGCAGAAACATGGTCACTATTTCCATTCCCAGTGGTGTAAATATAAAATGTGAAGCTGCAAATCTCTCTGGCTGCATTCGTGACTAATTAGACCACAGCTCAGACAGAGCATAATAATCAATCTGACCACACTTGTTCCTGCATTTTTGCCTTTTGATTAAATGTCTGACTAATTTAAGGCCGATTTTAAGAGAAAAGAATGAAGAAAATTCAACAGGATAGAGATGTTGTAGACCGGTTAGTGCTTAAGTTGCTTTTAGGAAGCAGAAGAGTTATGTTGATGGTAGCAATTAGAGATTAGATTTACTCTGTGTTCTGAGGGGTGAAGAATATTTGACAAGCTGCGGCCCACTGTGAATGTTCATCGGTCACTGATGAGCTCTCTCCGTAGGACTGGAGCAACAGCCTCTGAATTATTGAACACAGCAGCGTCCCTAAGGTGAGACGCGGCATGGAAGTCTTCCGTCTTTCTCCCTGACAAAGAGAGAAGAAGGTTTGATGAAACATGGTGGGATGCTTACAAGCCATCCGTCACAGTACCTCTCCTCTCACATGGAGACAGGATTGGATTTCCGACCGGGGATGGAGGTGGGGGGGTGGGATTTGTTGTGTCGGGCAGGGGAGCAGGGATTGAGCAATATGTCAACAAGATGGTGTGATGACAGTAGCCACAATTGTTCCAGGAGTTTCCTAAATCTTCATGAATTAAACATTTTTATAAGAAGTCTTAAACATACGTCAATGTTTTGTTTGTACCAGTGACAAGCGTATAGATGAATCTGAGACTGACCCAACGCACCAGTCGTAATACCGCCACAACTCTCCCTGAGCATCATACCTCTGATCATCAAGCTGCATATGAAACCGGATTCAGTTCTCAATACAAAAGAATGTATGATCTTATTTAGAGCATTTGTTACACTTGTCAATGAATGACTTAATGTGCATAAAAGTATCTTATTATGAGGAAATCTGTGTTGAGGCATGAGATACAGGAAGAACTAAACTTGACCACTTGCAGAGATGACCTATATGTTGTGAGGAACTGAACATACGCTGCAAAAAGTGATTTCTAAGAATGTTAAAAAGTCTCATTTTTAGACATTTTATTTGTAGTCTAAAAAGAAAAAGAATTCTCTAGAAAAGTTTCACAGCGTATGTCCACATTCCTTCTGTGGGGGTTTTCTCTGCAGGCTGAAGACTCTGCTAACCAGATTCTGATGAGATGATTTGTTTTGGAACAGGCAGAGATAAGTTTGGCTAGTAAGATAGTAGATTTTTAGTTAGGATTCTACACAAGGTTTTATCAATGAGGCCTCCTGAGAGGTTGGCGTTTTTATCATTTCTGTGGTTACAAATCTTTGCTGTATGCGGGTCCAAATCTGAAATGTGTGGAAACCTCAACCTGTTTTCAGTGATCCATTATTTTGTTATTCATTTACCAGCTCCAATGGCCTAGTGGTGTGAGCGTCTGCCCCCGGACTGGGAGATCGGGGTTCAAATCCCGGTCGGGTCATACCAAAGACTTTGAAAAAAAAATTGGGACCCAATTCCTCCTCACTTGACACTCAGCATTAAGGGGTTGGATTGGGGGGTTAAACCACTAAATATAATAGAACACCTTTTTACTACGCTGTGTTAAAATCAGAACAAAGTAATGGATCATGAAGTTACACACAGTATGAATGTAAAAAAGTGTTTTCAGTGATATTAACAAAAAAAGTTATTAAAGCTTTGATGCAGTTTGTCTTTCTGTTCTAGACGAGACTGTATCTTCTAGGATAGTGAAAACAAAGTGCATGGCTGAGCCGTGGTTGTTCAATGAGCCTCGGGCGTGTAGGCTGGCCTGTAGGAGGGCCGAACGTAGGTGGAAGCAAGATAAATTGGAAGTCTCTTATGACATCTACAGTCACTGTACCAGGAAGTGGTGAGGCAGGCTAGGATTAAGTACTTTGCTTGTGGAGGCAAATCGTCATGACCAACGTATTTTTTAAGTGGTGGACTCGCTGTTGGGATCTGAGAACCTTGACTCTGGTTCTGCAATCCCTGGGGTTGTGATGATTATGTTTCTGATTTTGTGTTCAACATTTTGGGCGTCCTGAGATCGGGGAAGGGGCTTTAAAAATAAAGTTAAGGATGTAAAGTTTTCAACTGAGCAAAAATGTTAAATCAAACATCATTTTGGCTCACTAATGTTAAAAAAACAGTATTTACATATTGTTTATTGGTTTAAAATTCTTTATTTTTTCATGTTGTTCCATTTTATGAAGATGCTACTTCTTTGACACCTTGAGCAGAGACGGCTGTCTTCCCTACACTCACTTTTTCTTCTTGTTTTGCACAGTAACAAGGAGAAAGTGTCGAACATACACCTACTCACAAGTGCAAACACCTTCCCCGGCCCCCCCACCCTGCCTCCAGATCCCATGTGGGTTGTTGCATCAGGAGCAGGGACCTCTGTCTGTTGTCATGGTGTGAAACATCCCCGAAAGCCCTGGTGGATTTATGCAACCCCCCTTCACTGCTTTCTGCCTGTACACAGGGATGTAAAGCACCCCGCCACGCAGCCAGATGCTTTCCACAGGTGTTGTCAACAGACAGGGGAACAAACACAGACACACCTCCTCCTATACGCCCGCCTGCAGTGGTGTGTGTTCACGTCAAAGCTCAGCAGCTGCATCATGTCACCTAGCAACCACACCTGGCATCATCATCATCGTTGTCATCATCAGGACCCAAGGGAATTCTGACTGCAGACAAACACGAGCTGGAAAATGGAAAAAGAAGCTTGTTTTTCAGATCTTATCTGTGTTTTCACGTGTAAACAGTATCTAGAAGTGTTGTGTTCTTGCTTGTGTTCCCATTAGTAGTCCTCTTGTTTCACTTACCCCTTGTTCTCTCTTCTTTGCTATTTTTTTCTCCACCTGTTGACCCAACAGATTACTGGGCCACAAATTCAATTAAGTTAACTACACAATAGGAGGAGTACCTGCTCCGACTAGTATCAGCTTTCCCATTAGATCTGCTTGAACGGTCAGTGTAGGCAAATAGAAGCTGTAGTGGACGAAAAAAATGTCTGATTACAATAAAACAGGTTAGCTCTCAGAGAATGAAAGAGGCAGGTAAGACAAACGGAGGTAAAGACAGGAATCAGCTAATGGTCAAAACGCTTCCTGAATTGTTAATACACCCTCTCAGAGTTTGATTGATTGGAGCAGGCTTGTAACAATGTGAGCCTCTTCAGTGCACTCAGACTCATTTACCTTTACTGGCTCTGGCTTTCAGATCCTCTTTGTCCATCGCTATCAGCACCGATCCTCGATAAGCTCTAATATGTAGCGTTTTGGAATATTACAGTGCAGCTATGCAGTCCTGACGCAACATTCATCAGTGGTTCTCATGAAGAAGAGCCCTTTGGCTTCTAGTGTGGGAGAACTCTAGATTATATCAGCTTCTGTTGGTGTGTCTGTGTGCTAAATAGATACGTATGGCCACTGTGTTTTCTTTATCGAATGCTGTTGTGCGTGATAGCTGTCAGTGTGCACTTTTGGCTGAAAGATAATCATCACTTCATGTGTGTGTGTGTGTGTTTTCTCTATCACAGCCCAGACAGACAGGTAAACAACGCTACAAGACACCCCTCACCCAACACACACACTCAGATGCTGCCTCTCATCTTGTTGACTTCACCTAAGCCTCCAGATTGTATTTTGACAGCGCCGATCATCTTGTACCGATCCTGGCATCCTGCACCAGACACGCCGCCGCCACCAAGATCTTATTAAACAGGGCAGCAGGCAGACAAGGAAGTGGTGTAGAATAAAAATGGAGAGCTGAACAGTCTTCACTGTCATCAGTGAGACGAAAAAGAAGAAATAAATGGCTTACTAGCAAAATTCCTGAAGAAAATTTTGAAAACAGCTTCTGCTCCAAAATCAACAAGCATCTTTGACGGAATCTAAGTTAAGACCAAATGCGACCATCTTAATATATAAACCATATAAGAAGTACAAAAAGTACCAAGAACAGAGGAATGCTAAAGCTACGCTAGTGGCTCGTTAGGGTTACCATTTCGCGCTATAACAGCAAGTATAATGAGGCAGGCAAGAATGCAATTTAATAAGTAGGGATGCTCAATATTGGCTTTTTTACCGATATTGTCGACTCCGATACCGATATGAACCGATACAGATACATGCTGTGTCCCCCTCTAATAAAAACAGTACAACTAAAACATTTTAGGGTACTAACATTACATCTCCTATCATGCATCCTTAAACTTTAAACATTTTCTGTGTCAGTGAACCTCACCTTTCAATGGTTCAACATAGTTAAACAATGATGGGGCATGCAGCATGATGTGATCCATGTTTACGTACATTAATGATTTACATTACATTTGTTGGAAAGGATCATAAATGTCCAAAGCATGGTGAGGGCCCTGGACATTGTCTTAGGGAACCTAATTGATTATTACCAAGAACGTAGCAGTGTCATGATCCATATTTGTTGAGGTAAAACCCTATTGTAGATTTGTTTAGGTTACATGAACAAAGTGGGTTTCGTATTGTGTAAAGCGGGCCAAAAGTAAGAGGAAAAAGAAGGGTAATGTGTTGCCAAGGCTGAGGCGACATGCGCTAGACTGACTGAGAAGATGGGATCGGAAACCCTGGCAGCTTTGTGAATATGGTTGCCAAGGAGCTCCTCACAATAATCTATGCATGCTGGAGATGGGAGCGAAAGAACTGAAGATTATTCAGACTTAGGTGAGGAAATTAAATTGGTCGGTCAGAAAAGACGAACAGGATACTTTTGTAATATTCTTGAGCTGGAAAGTGAGTTAAAGACGACAGGCCCTTATCAAAAGTGACGCCGTTTTACTTCTGCATCTACCTCCTTCTCTCTGAGGCCAATCTGTCTCCTCACCATCCATCCACTTCATCCCCATCTTCTCCTCCATCTCATCTTCTTCCCTCTGCTGCCTCCTCTCACCTCGCAATCTCATTTCTCCTTTTCTACCCCTTTGAAACGCCTGTTGCTGATCCATCAGACTTGCTGCTGGAGTGTGCTCCCACTCCTTTTTCACTGTGAGTGAAGTCTCTCTCAGAGGAGGCGGCAGGAGCGAAGGTAGCCTCCACTCCACTGAGGTACCAGCCAGTTATTAATTACTCCCCGATTCCTCATCTGTCTGCAGAGGGAAGTAATTACGTGGCTGCCCGTTTCTCCCCCTCGCCAGCATCAGAAATGACGCGATAACCAGGAACCCAAATTACTCCCGCTGATGAGACAATCATTGAGTGGGAGAGAGCAGGACGAAGATTTTTCAGCCCTGCTGTGCTTCACCCAGTGGAGTAACGGTGCCTTGATTCAGTCTGGGATGTCTCCCCAACATATTTGCAGGGCGTTTCCAATTTCCTCCTCGCAGAACACAAGAAGATGGGTAGAGAGAGATAGGTAGACTGAATTAAACAAGGATTCTCCCGCTGTCTCTCTGTTTTTTTTCTGTGGTCTCTACAAGAGAGTCCAATCATGAGTTGGTTCCAGCTCCAATCAGCATTTTGCAGCTGGAGAGGTGCAATGATGGAAGAGGGACATTAGCACCGGATCTTCATCTGCCACTGAGGACAGAACGAAGAAAATATAAGGTGGAAAAACAATTAAGAACACTTTTATTTTCCAGCCTCTCTTCATTCTTCTGAAAAACATCCTGCTCTCAAACACCGGTGTACAGGTCATATTTTCACATTTACTTGAACCAGTGCATGTGTTTGAGCAACTTTCATTCATTTCATTAGCTTAATTTTACAAATTGTTATAATCCCAACTGAAGAACACAACAGTATTTGTGTCCATATATATAAAATCCTGTAATATACCACAGATTTGCTTTGTGGGGTGCCCCAAGGCTCTGTTCTGGAACCTCTTCTGTTTTTGGTCCGTTTTGGACAGATCATTAAAAACTGCAATATCATTCCCACCTTTTTATACAGATGAATTTCAGTTGAACTACTTTGAGGATTTGATTTTAACTCCTCGAGTACCTATCACAATTAACTTAATAGTTAAAACTCCAACTTTGGGAGCCGCTGATCTTTTCTGAGGAGCTTCCTTCTTTCAAACTGAAAAGTGTTCTAAATCTGAAACTTTATGCATTAATCTTCTTCATTTGAATTCAAATGAAAATCATTTTTTGTCCTGATTGGTCATCAAAGTCCTTTGTTGGCTTAGCTCACATGAGATATGTCACATTTCTGTCCCACCAGTCTGCCAGCAAACAAATCCAAACAATCTGAGAGGTTTGAATGTGAGTTTAGCTTACATAAATGGGGTGCTACAATTACATTACAATTGGTATTCTGCACTTTTTAATTTGAATTGAGAAAAATCTTCAAAGAGATCAAAAGAAATGATCATGTTTAACTCTTAGGAAGCCTTACGCATGAGCATATATGGGTACAATTCCTGCTCCTAGGAACTCTTATTGTCAAGCCGAACTGAGACATCTCCAAATGTCTCATCTGTCTTTCCTCCGAAGACGCAGTGTAAATGGAGTAGAAGAGCCAGCAGGCTGGTAAGGCTCTCTATATTGTATTTCAGTACTTGTCAAGTGCTTATTGATTGGCTGTGGTGGATTTGGGTGGCTAGATTTCTGCAGTGAGTGTGTACATGTCAAATGTGAAATATTTATATGTATATGTGTGTATGAAAAGGAAGCTGCACTGGCGGTCTGACATAATTTCATCTACAACTTTCTCTCTCCTATCTCCCTTGGCTAACTTCTCAGAGCCTCGTTGTCTTCAGCCCAGAGTGATTTGGATCCTAATAGTCTTTTTACAGCCACCGGCTAATGTTGCCGTGGGGGAATGTAGCAGGGCCATAACGAGACAATCTCATCCCATATGCGAAGGATATGAAGAGGAATTTGTCTGTTTCAACAGTGACAGGAGCAATCTGTACCTTGAGGTAGTTCCAATGATGAGTCCGCAGGAGAAAAAAAAATCTCTGTGTATTCAGGATTATGGTGTAGAAGTCCATTGAAAATCTAATGGACTAGTCACATCAAATAGACTTGGTAGCAGTGTGCGTGTATGCCACAGTGCGCACACGGCGAAAGAGAAGCCATTACTGGCAGGGGTTGGGCCATTACTCTCTGTCCAGTATCTCAGTATGTGAGTCCCAAGCCTAATGTATCCAGTCCCACAGGAGATTCAGTGTAGTTCAGTTCTTCTGAATAATTATCACTCAGCCTTGTGTTAAATGTAAAGGCAATAAAATCGGATGATACTCCATTTTGCATAATAAACGCCTATGAAGGGTACGAGGAGGACCACCAGGAAATGTATAAGGTGGCAATTTCATACCTGTCCAATAAAAATATTTTACGATGCTAGATCATTTGTTCTGGGGTTTCTTTAAAATAAAGACATGGTTCTGTTTGCCAAATGTTGGGTTGATTGTTTCAAAGAAAGATTTTGGAAAACAACTGTTTTGGGTAATTGTTTAATATCATAGTGCTATGTTTCATAGTTTATATTTCATGTTCTGATTCCTGATTTACACCTATTTCTCACTGACAGTTTCACCTTTGATTTATGTGCAGGTCATAGCAGTTCACCTGCTTGTGCTGCCAACCAAACCAGATTTAAAAACAGTATCACACTGGGCTGAGACTGTTTGCAATACATTGCAAATGACATTTGCGAGGAAGTTCCCTAAGCATCTCAAAAGAGATCTCAGAAAATCTGCACGGTTGTTGCATGTGTCTGGAACTTGTCTCGAACCCTTCTCATTTTGTTCACATGATTCAAAAAGTACAAGAAAATGTGAAGCAACTGGAATAAAGAGTTCAAGACCACTAACCTCAACAGAATTAAGCTGTGACAACTAAATCTATCCTTCCAAAGAACATGTCAGGCTTTCTAAATCTGTCCAAATCCCGGACGAGCCCCCAAAATGAGACACAATTAAGACACTAGGGGTTTTATGCACAAAGAAAATTTGCACAAGTCACACGACTGTTGCAGTCAGTTACATCATATGCCTGCATGGCATGAGAACTTGTTTCAAAAGAGTCCTACATGCGTCCTACAAACCAATTTAATGTTATACTAAAAATTAGCATATTTTCTTTGGAATTTGTGTGTCTAACAAGTTACAGGTTACAGATAGTAACTTTTTCTGTCATCTAATTAATGATTCTGAGTTAGTTTTATAACAAATTTAAATATACCTCAGAAGAATAAAAGAAAAAGCTTTTTATTGTATTGTTTGGACCAGTTTAGCTGAGTTTTCTTCTAGGTTCCTACGAAGAGTTTGAAACAAATAAAAAAAAAATTGAAACACATTTGTACATTCTAATTTTCCAAAGGAAAGTACCATCAGCATGTGAAATAAATTTATTATATAGTTAAATGTCATGCCTATTTGGTTCAACTATGTTGTCAAGTTTTAAGTTTCAGATATCAGAAACTATATAAAAACAAATTTAAATGAGTGCAAATCTTTAGGGAAACTGAAAAGGTCTGTGTGTGTGTGTGCGCGCGCGCACGCGTGCGTGCATGCATGTGTTTTCTCCTGTTTTTGGGCTAAAATCAATCATTGCAGGTAATTTGTCTGACTAACAGAAACAAGAAATACATTTTTTCAATAACAATAACTTAGTCCAAAATGGCTACTCATTCTAAATCATGTAATAAGTATTCATAAAGCATATTTGTACATTTTTACCCAAACAAATGACAAAAAATTTAAATTTCTACATTTTTAAGTGAAAAATGTATGCACCCTATATTTTCAACTCAAATTCAGTTGATTTCTAACCATAAACATCTCAGAAATTTTTCAACGTGATGTTTCACTCCACAAATTTTCATTGTATTTTTTGTATATTAGCAGGAAACTGATGGTCACATTCTCGTTATCAGAATAGAACTATTAACAGGTGTTATTAAAATCATATTACTTATGCACATCAGACATTTTTCATTCCCATCATTGAGGATAATGAAGTCGTCTGTTTCATCTCAACTCATTGTCCCAGTTTCTTTGAAGCAAATTAACCATAACACATCTTTCGGACTAAAATAAAACTGTTTACACATCAGTTGTAGCAAACGGATGTTTTAAAGAAACGCCACGTCGTGGTTTAGGTTTGTTACTGTTAGTGCCAAGCCCTCAGGCCGTGTTGGGAGGAGAGTTATGTTCCTGGCACATGGGCTGTCTGTTCCCTCCGATTCCTCCCCCTCACCAGTCATAATCTGCGTAAGTCATCCTTGATTAACCCCTGCTGAATGACTCTAATTACAGCCAATTAGCCCGGGCAGAATGAGACGCTCTCCATGCAGATGAACACGATGGAGAGGTGGTTTGACGGATGGAGGGATAGGAACGGGGTCGAAACGGAGGTGTGAAGAGTTTGGGGACGTGTGGGATGATTGAGGGATGGAGGTGCTCGGGGCACGAGGAGAGCGCTGAGATGTGGTGGGAGGTTGCGAGAGGAATAATGAGGGGATGAAAGAGATGAAGGGTGGCAGAATCTAAAGAAGCCACAACAGCTTGATGACTATCCAGCTGTGCAGCGCACCAGTCAAGCAGTCATGTATAAACACTTGTAAGGGCCATGAAATGTTTCTTTATGCCTGCATGCAAACACTGCTGTCATCTGAGTCATTCCTCGTCTCTGTGAATGTCAATGAAGCACTTTTCTTCAGTTTCTGTTAAAGAAAACTTCAATTTTGTGAGTAGTTGGGATCAAATCTTAGATAAATATCAGTTAATAGTTCCAGATGTTTAATTCAATGAATTCTGTGCAATGAAAAAATTTAAAAAAAGGTCTAATTTAAACTTGTCTAAAAGCAGCTGTACCAACTCCATCATAAAGTTGAGCTCGAATGTCATAAAATTACAGCAAAAACTTTTTTTTTTATTGTTAAAATCATACAATGTCAGCTTGTTGGGTCTTTTTATGACCCATCCAGAGTCTGTTGTGGTGTATTTCTTGCAAAAACTTTACATTTGCAACATTATCTTAGTGCTTTGAGTTATTATTTAGCTGTCTATGTGACCCTGCAGATGTGCACTGTTGTGTATTACTTGCACAGAATTAGCAATTTTTTATTTTAGTGTTTTGATGATATTTTTGCTTCATTTGGGATCCTTCAAAAGTGTGATGATAGAAGAACCCTTAGTTTATTGATATTTGGAGTTAATTTTCCATATTTGTGTCACCAATCAGGAGGTTGTGGCAGTTTATTTTAGGCAGACTTTTCAATTTAGTTTAATAAATTTAATTTAGTAAGCATTTTTTGTAATTATTTTTGTCATATTTGCGAAAAGTATTATTTTTAAGAATTTTCACTTGAGTTCATTAGTAGTTTTTTTTTTGTTTCTGCTGTATTTGTGAGCCTTCAGAAGTGTGAGGTGGTGGATTTTCTTGCATAGACTTTGCACTTCATTTTCTTTGTATTCTGATTTATTTTGCCACATTTTTGTCACCCGTTAAAAGTGTATTGTTGATCTTTTGCAGAGGCTATTAAGTTTTTTTTTTAGCTTTTTTCTTGTTTTGTTAAATTTTTGCTGCTTTCTTTATTTAAGGTTCCAGCTTAGAAATGATGTTTTATTAAGTGTGAAAGCCACTAAATGTGAAAAGCTTGTGATTATAAGACTCCTTGTTTGTTTTGTATGTATAATTATTTAATACAAAATTTCAAACTTGCATGAGGAGAAAAATGAATGTGTTTACAATTAAAATTTTGCTTTGGAGCTGCTTTAAAGAACTAGTAAACAATATCAACAAATGTATCATTGACAGACACATTCTAGCTTTTTTAAGCAACAGTATTTTCATTTGGACAAATAAATGTGTAAGAAATCTCAGACCAAGTGAATAGCTCAAATTTAAAGGAATTCTATGCAGTTTTGGCTTGCTTTTAGCACCCCCTAGTGTCCGTTAGTAAAACCAAAGGTGAAACTTATCTCCTCGCTGTGCGTTCGTCTTCTTAACACCTTACTCTAACTGCTGAAATGTCTCCTCAGCCTTCATTAGTGTCTACAGGAGCGGTTCATCACTAAATCAAACAAATCAGCTGTGTTCATTATCTAAAACATGCTGGAAGCAGACTGCAGCACCAGGTCTTTACTAAGTCCAACCGGGACCGGACCTCCACTCTGAAGTTGCAAGTGTGGTATTCTGGCCACAGAGGGGGGTGGGGGTCTGAGTGACCTTTCATTAACCCTGTAAAGGGTCATTTTAGCACAAACTGGCTCAAGAAAATGATTTAAAAATATGAAAAAGTTGCATAGTATGGCTTTAATGTGCAATAAAGCAACAAATCTTCTTGGTTGGGGAAGGATCTTTGCTTGGCACAAGTAGATGATAATATGGGAGTGACTGGTGATGAAATGTAGAAATTGTTAGTAAAATATATCTTGGTGGCCCTACAGGGGTTTGCCAGTGTTTGAGTCACACCCTCTGAAAACCCATGTTGGGCCTGTTACAGTTTTTTTCGATTGCTAAAACTCAAAAAGCAAAATTGAGGCACGATTTTCACAACCTCTACTTCTGTTCCCAATCGCTTGACTCAATTTATCACTACTCAAGATATCCTTATCATATTAGAACTCTGATTTTCCTCCTTTACACTCTGATGTCAATTTCACATTACCTTGCTGTCAAAACACAGCACACAATTATCAGGTTTACACACACTTCTCACATAAATCCTCAAAGCTTCAATCAACAACACACAAATATTCAAATCTCTAAACTTTCGTGTCTGGCGAGCAATTTGCAATCAGTTTCTACAAGGCTGCCCAGGTGCATGAGTGGTTTCAGGACCACCCACGGTTTTCTGTTTTATACCTTCCACCTTATTCCCCCTTCCTCAATCCCATTGAGGGGTTTTTCTCAGCCTGGAGGTGGAAGGTGTACGAAAGGAATCCACAGAGCCAGGTCCCATTGCTTCAAGCCATGGAGGAGGCTTGTGGAGATGTGGCCTTTGAGCCTGTGATGTTGACGAGGCCCTCTGGCCAGACAGAGACCGGAGGCATGATGCCCCATGAATATCCTTGAATGGGGGGGGGGGGGGGTGTTTAAAAATAAAGTGCTTTTTGTCTCTAAATTTGTGTGTGTAATGTTTGTCTAGAGAAGTGGGCATTGTAATAGATTCAGTGTGTAATAGATTCAGTGTGTTCCATTTCTCTAATTGTGTTTTCAGTTTTGCTCTTCAGTATTCTTTCCATGCTTGGTAGTGTTCTGCCAAATGCTACTTGTGTTTATTCAATGAATGGTATGTGTGTGTCATGTGAAAAAATAGCTGTGTTTACCAAATGAAAACACGTGTTCCATTTTGTTAACATGTTACGAGATTTGATGGCAGAATTGTTTTGCAAAGGGATGCCAGGGTTTAGCAATTTGTGTGTGATGTTTGGGGTTTTGTGTTTGCAGTTTTGAAAGAAACGTACAGTTTCGACAAACGCGTTTTAGCAATCGAAAAAAACTGTAAAATCTTTGTGGGCAAAAATGTTTCTGGGCAACCCCCCCATGGAGCCACCGTGGAAATCACGGATAAACCCTGTTGGGACCCATATGGCTTGCCCATATAGATCCCATATGGGCCCACCTGTGTGCTGGCTGTGGGTTAAAAGTTATTTAGAGAATAGAAAACAATTTGTCTAAATAAACAACACCAATTCAGAACTGCGGGAGATTAATTATGGAGTGCCACAAGGGTTGGTCCTTGGACCTAAGCAGTTCATACTATTTATTAATGACCTTGTAAATGTATCTAAGCTACTTGGAACTGTTTTATTTGCTGATGACACAACATTGTTCCATTCAAGGTCAGATATTAATGACTAAGATTTTTTTCTTTTATTTGTATATATCTTTTCTTTTTTAAATGTGTTTATTTTTTTTAAATGATGTCTTGTGTTCAAATAAACGTTTCAATCAATCAATCAAAAAGTAACTCGAGTGACAAATAATGAACTGATAAATGTTAACAGACTTTTATTGAATCTTAATAAAACAAATTTTATATTGTTTAATAACAGAACAAACAATGATGTAACATTAAAAATAGACAGATGGAAATTCAAAGGGTGAAAGAAACCAAGTGTTTAGGAGTCATATTTGATGAAGCTCTCACCTGGAAGTCACACATAGGTTATATCAGAGGTAAAACTGACAAAGCCATCGCAGTACTACATAGAGTCAAGTTTTTACTGAATAGTTCTGGATTGCTGACATTGTATCACTCACTGATTGTTCCATACTTAACTTACTGTGTAGAAATCTGGGGATCCACGTGTAAAACTCATACACAACCAATTTATTTTACAAAAAAGAGCAAAGAATCATTAATAACAATCGCTATAGAGATCCCTCCAATCCGTTATTCATCAAGTATAAAAGTTGAAGAGATGCCGTCTGAATTACTGAAATTTTACAATTTAGTTAATTTGAAAATATTACAATGTACAAAACTAATACAAATACCGGTACTTGAAATACTTGAAAAAAGGATCAGTAGTTATACGCTAAAAGGAAATTAATTTAAAAAACCTAGATTTAGAACCAGAATGAAGGAGATTTTCTGTAATCGGTGTGAGAATATGGAACCTCATTAAATACAGTACATTTAAAAAATGTATTAAAACAAGTGTACGACAGAAATATAAAAATCTAAATTCAGATAGTGTCTGATTAGGTCTGTAAATTAGAAGACTATAGAAAAGATGAGTCTGTGTTTTTTTGTTTTTTAAAAACTGGAGTATGAAAGTATTATTAAAAAGTTTGGTTTGTAAATAGGGGCAGATAATATTCTTTCTGCCCCTTTTCATTCTAATTGTTTGGCGTTGTTTATGTATGTTTTGATTTTTTACTTTTTGAATAACTTTATTTTAAAAATTGTGTTCAAGATAAGGAAAACACCAGTATACATTATCAGAGCATGGCTGGAGGGGAAAAAAAAAGTTCATCCCAAAATAATTCACGTTTAAACGACAAACAACTGGAGTGTTGTGTTTGTTGTGTAAATTTTCTCCGTGCCCTTTCCCCTCCATCTTTATCCATTGAGTCTACCAGCCAAGGAGGGTATATATACCTGTGAAATCCCCATGCCAACATCCCCTGGCCCTATGCCTGCTATCAACCAGCAGCAGGGTTGGAGAGGCCAGATTGAAGAGCCCACTCAGCCTGCCCGGTGATTGCCTCAGTCTATCATCAGCCAGAAGATTTCTATTATTGCAGATGGATGATTGGTCTGGCTAGCTGCCGGCCTGGCAAAGCAAGCTCATTTTAGAGCAGTTTGAAGTGCAAGCTCCGCTGCACCGAGGCAAGCAGTGAGGAGGAAAGGAGGCGGGGGTGGTGAGGCTTGGAGGGGGGGGGGGCTATGAATTGAAATAAAGGATGGGGGGGTGGATTTGGTGATTTGGTGTTGAAATAATGGAGCAGAAATGGTCATAATGACAAGGGACGCAGACGCCCCAGAGCATTATGCGTATAGAGGACGAGGTTGTTAATGTGGACTGCCTCTATTTCCGACAACAATTTAGACGCTAATGGGGAGTGCTTTTCTGCTAAATAAATAGACGCCTCGTGCTTGGAACGGGGAGTGTGTTTACTGTTTGTGTGGCGTTGCTAAAACGGTACGAAGCCCCCGTGATGAATCCTTTACACCAGTGGATGAGTCATTAAAAGGGTTCGATGAAAGATGCTTTATTCTACAAAGTTTGTGAGACTGAAGAGTTTGTTTGTTAATGTTCTGCATCACACAAAAGGCTCAGTATCCCTCCGCCGAGCGCCTGAGGGGATCCGTCCCGGTTCAACCTTAACGTCATATGACTATCAAAGGGCAGCGCCCGCCTCGTTGTCCTTTGTGTTGTTGCTCCACCGCGGATCGAATTACCACAACACATCTGGGCCGTGACTATTTAAAGCACTTCATGCTCCGGGTTTTGCAGCTTTGCTTCACCGCCTGCCCCCGGGTCAGCTCACCGGTGTTGTCGGGAGCTCCGAACTGCACGGGCCGAATCGATAATCTTAAAGGAATTTACAGTATGTGACTGCACGGCGTCTGCACTCGGGAGATTGGAGGAGTACAGGGGAAGTGCAACCCTACATGTTTTTTTTTATGCACTATCGATCTCTCCATCCAGAGTTTAGGATAACGGGGGGTTCTGGTGTGTAAAAAAATAATTTAGCCAACTTTTCTCACTCTTAAAGAAGGTTAATTTATCATTTACTTCAAGCCAACTCCAACCCAGCTCATCTTTACCCCCCATCTCTCTCTGATTTTATTTTGTTTCATCTGTTTACGGTGCAAAGAGGCTTTGAACCTCAGCGCGTCCCCGGCTCTGCGGCTGCCGCTGTCACCGGCTAATGTCACCGGTAATGATGTGAGGCTGGTTTCCCTTGAAACAGCGTCACAGAGCCGGGGACTCAATCATTTCATTTAAGCAAAACAAAGTGCGACAGCGACAACTGTGAACCAGCCGAGGGAGAGGAGCGACGCTTTCGTCTGCAAAATCACTCCCGCTCGCACCTTTGAAGTCGTGACATACCTCTGGAAAATGCAGCGAGACGCCGCCGGTTTGCAGGATGAAAGGAGAGAGACGGCTTCTCGTCAACTTTTGACCTCTATATGTGAGGGATCATTTGGGGGTTTGGGCCAGCTGCTGCTCCAGACGCGGCTGCCGTGTTTGATAAACGGCGCCGAGTTTTTTCTTTACTGAAGTGGAGCTGAACTGCAGAGGAAATGGAAAGTCAGTTAAAGTGCTCTCAAATGGACTGAATCGCATTAGAAAGAGAAATATATTTACTGGGAGATGAGTCAATCCCAGGCAAGATTTTGATGCTGAAGGTATTCCAGAAATTCTAATTTTATTGCAAGACGTTTAAAGTTTGACCTGAACTGAGGAGGTCTGAACTAATTCTGGGTTTGGTGCTGCGTGGAGGTGCAGTTGGTAGTGCTAGTGCCTCACAATTAGGAGGTTGCAGGTTTAAATCCTTGCTGTAGCTATGTGGCATTAGGAAGTTCTCACATGCATGAGTGGATTTACTCCGATTTCCTCCCACAGACCAAAAACATGCATTTTGTTTGCTTGGAAACTCTAAACAAGTGTGAGTGAATGTGTGACTGGTTGTTTGTCTCTATGTATCCCTGTGATGGACTGGAGACCTGTCCAAGATGTCCCCCACCTTATGACTGCTGGAGACAAATGGAGCTCAGAATGAGTGTGGTATATCTGTGTCATGACTTCCAGTTTTCACCCAGCAGCTGTTTTCTTTCAGGCAAGGAGAGACACAGATGTGTGGTTACCATGGTAACCCTAATGAGCCACTGGCAGCAGAATTAACATTAAAGGTGTGGTTCACTGAAAATTTTTAATGATTATTTCTGATTATAATCAGTCACTCTGAGTTTTCATGCAGGCTGAACATGAAAATAGTCTCCTCCACCTATCTCCTGCATTAGCTTCTGATAGAAAATAGACGGTGAAACTTTAGGATTTGAAAATCCTGACAGATCTACATCACACTGTCACTTAACATTCATGGAGTCACCCATCTTGACTCACGACGGGGAAGGCTGTTGTTGGTTTAGCGTCCAGGAAACAGCAGAGAACGGCTAGTAGAAGCTAACCGTTAGCATTAGCAACTCCACCACACGGCAGAACTCCTTCAGGCTTGTGTTATTTGTGGAGATAAAACATCAGCGTTGCAAGTCAGTGGTAGGATCTTGTTGCTGTTATCTAATCCAAGACCAGATGCATAAATATTAGGAAATAAGACTCCAAATCCTGCCGTGTTGTGCCACTCTCTGATGCTAAAGACTTATCAGTGTTGATCCAAGTGTTTCTGTGCTTTTTTGCCCTGAGTACAGCTTGCAAGGCATTCATTCCTACCAGAGAAGCCTGCAAATGTATTGATTAAAGGAGTGTTCAACACCTTTAAAACTGATCCATCTTATCTGATCTTTACTGAAAGTTTTCTCCACTCACATGAAAGCAAAATGAAGCAACTTTTTTCTGATTATAGTTTTACTTTTTTTTTTCATTTCAATTAATCTTAGGTTTCTGTGAATATTTCAATGAGCATTTTTTAATTTAAATAATTTTACACAAATCATCCAAGAGAAGAAGTGAAAATTTGATTGATTTTTTCCACCGTTTTGTGAATTAACTCACTCTGGAATTTCACTGCAGATTTCAGTTCATGGAAGCACCAAATGGCAGGATTTACCGCCAAGGGAAGGTTTTGACATTTAGAAATACTTCAGATTGGACTCTGTGGAAAATGTCTGTTTTATTTGAGACCTTTAAATAGTTTATTCTGCATCAGTAGGGTAGGGTGCACTTCCAGTTAAAGTAGGTTTCAGAGAGAACGTGTCTTTTCACCTGCAGCATCTTTGTAAAACTCTGCAGTACTTGTGTGAAAACATTTCCTAAATATTTGCATGCTTCATTTTGCACAATACTACTATTTTTTTTATTTCTGATCCCTGCATGGCTTTAAAATAAAGAAATCTTGTGTTTAAAATCCAAACAAGTTTTGGGTTTCAAACAGCTGGAGGAAAATCTGAAGGTTTTTGCAGCCAGAGAAAAAAAAATGTAGTTGTTTCATTAGGAGCAAAAACAAGTCTTTTACATTTGTCGTTCATGTTTTTTGCATTTGGCGGTACAAACTGGCCCAAAACCATAAGTAAAGATCCAAAGTAGCACATTAAGATAATAAGCACCATCACATGGACATCAAATCATCCCCTGCTGGTAAATCATCACACCTGACAGACTCTGAATAACATTTAGCATTTGCATAGATCCCCGAGAGGATTGTTTTTCCAACACATCACCCCCCCAACCCCACAATTCATTGAATTCAGCTTCAAACCTGTGAATCTAGTGCTCGCTAAGCCCTAACACCGATCGCTGATGCGGTGGGCGTGCTGTCAATATCAGCCCATTCACTGTGAGCGAGCAAATCTCCCCCTGACACGGCCAGCCATGCGAGTAATGGCTAGGATTAAGATAGGAAAGTACACACATGAATATACAAAACGCAGTAAGGCGCGGGCGGATCTGAGGCAGCGGCCCAGGGAAATTACTTAGGCCTCAGATGTGCAGCGTGAATAGAAAACAAGATTGACTGGAAGCTTGGACATGAAAGGACTCATTGACTGTCAGCGACTCTGATGACGAGTGACACTGCTACATTTGGAGGCATCCTGAATCCATCTAAGTCATTTACCCCGTTGTGTGAGCTCGTGTGAAAGGGAAAAATGATTCAAACGTCTTCTTTTCTACAAACAAGGCCAACTGCTTCATCACGGTTGCCATAGCTCCCAGCAAGGTTTAATTCTGTTTGTTTGACTCTACCTGGAAACGGTACACATGGTGTTTGGTTTGAGAGTCGTCCCACCGACCCTGTTTATTAATGATAATGTTGTCTGTTTCAGATTGCAGAAATGACTAAGAAATATAAGAATGAGTGTGCTGATTGATCATTTACATCTTTATGCAGAGACACAGCAGATGATGCTTTTGGTGTGAATTTTTATTTTTTTTGTGACTCTCCCTTAGAGATAGGGTGAGAAGCTCCTTCATTCGGGAGGGGCTTGGAGTAGATCTGCTGCTCCTCCACATCGAAAGAAGTCAGTTGAGGTGACTCGGGCATCTGGTTAGGATGCCTCCTGGACGTCTCCCTGGTGAGGTTTTCCAGGCATGTCCAACTGGGAGGAGACCCAAGGGAAGACCCAGGACACGCTGGAGGGACTATGTCTCTCGGCTGGCCAGGGAACGCCTTGGGATTCACTCCACAAGAGCTGGCTCAAGTGGCTGGGGAGAGGGAAGTCTGGGTCTCCCTCCTTAGGCTGCTGCCTCCACGACCCGACTCTGGATAAGAGAGAGAAGAGAATGGATGAAATTTTGGTGGTCAAATTTAACTTAAAGTGCAACTTCCTATGCTGTTCCTTCACAATACTGTACCGGGTATAAGCCTAGTAGCCATGCACTTGAATTTATGAAAGTAGGTATCTTTTGGGGTCACTGTGTTGTGTTCTTGCACCTTGCAGTGGATTAAGCATTTTACATTTTATCTGTAAAATTAACTGAGTTTTAATATTTTTTTGTGTTTGCAAATGTTTGTTAACTGTGCTGTCCGTCTTGAATTGGGTTGACTCCCCACGTTAATCAGATAAAGATGCGCACTAAGTGATTGTTTTCTGTGAGTTTCAATATCATCTGTCCAGTTTTTCTTGGAATATTTGGCCAACAATCAAACCTGATTGTAGCCTAGAAATCTAGACAAATCATAGCAAAAGCAAATTTTGCCCTGTAGGTCAGTCTTATCATGCTCCATTATAGCTTCAGCAGGTCTACTATTGACCTGAGCAGTTTTGTCTCTTGCCACAGCACTCTATGTTTGTTGGGGGGTGGCTAAGCACCCGAGGTGGGATGGAGAAAAACTGCTAAGATAGCCTCGGCTCAGGCTCACAGGTGACTCATTTGAAAGGGCTTTGGCATCATCTGTGGACGATTTAGATTTGAGCTTTTCTTTGAGACATGAACAGATAAAGGTACTTTAGTCCTTATTTCGAAAAAGGATGTGTTTGCTGCTTCTACTTCTTTGACGGTGTATGGCGGACTGCCCTGTTGGCGATGAATACGCCACGTTCTCTGAATGGTCCTAGTGCTGTCCAACTGTACGCAGAGATGGTTTGAAAGACAACCATAGATTCTGCCCAATGACTGGGTTTTTTCAGTTGGTCGTGGCCAGACTACAAGTTTTAAGCAAAGAACTAGCATCATCATCATCCAGCACTCAGACTACGTGTTGGCGAGGACTCTTACTTAGTATGGCACCAAATTTCAGCTCAATATTTGCTAAATCAACTAAGTTATAGCCAATTTTGTTTTTTTTAAGGACCGTTGGCTATGGTTGCCATCTTGAAATAGGGTTGACACCAAAAGTGTGTCACGGTTTTGGCTCCCCGACCTCCACCTTCACGCATAATCACCCCAGCACTCCTCCACCTCAGACCCAAACCTGCCCCAGAACTCCAGTAACCAGTCTCCATCACCCTCAGCATTTCTCTCAGACCAAACCAGTTTTAGGACTCCACTTCCCAGCATGCACACCTGACTTCCTGCCCACATCATCAGTCACTTCCAAACTCACACGTCTGCCTGCTCAGTCCTAGCCAGATCCTGACAAAGTGAGTCAGCTGTAATATAATTTTCTGGAAATTTCAGTAAAATCCTTCATGTGGTTCGTGAGAATTTTTGCTAACAGAGAAACCAACGAATACTCACCAAAAGGTGGGTGATAAAATACAACTAGATGAACTTTCAAATGGATTCCATTTTCTTGTCCAACTTTATCATTTTCCATGTCACAAACTATAAAATGTGCATGAATTTTCTCTCTAATTGGATGCATGACAACAGGCATTGTCCTTTGGCATAATGTGACGAGCTCCTACAAAACGTTCCTTTCAGCGGTTGTCAGAAGAGGCCAAAGCGACAGAGTCGAAGCTGAACAGGGCAGCGAATCATCGCCCACACATCCAGTAGACGCTGATGTGACATTACCTAACGGGGCTGGAGGAAAGCTGGGGAAACAACTCCAGATGAACCGTCTGGAACTCCATCCTGCTTGGTTTTACTTTTTGACTTCTTCCTTGCTGATTTCAGGAGTGCAGATGCAAATGGGAACTTCCTTCATCATCACCTAATTGGCACTTAACAGCTGCCCCTCATGGCCTTCTCACTGGCTCGCTTTTCTCCTGGCATAGGAAGCAGCATCAACATCACCCAGAGGGTGCTTTCGCCTTCCCCCTCTTCTCCCCTCCCCCACTTTCCCTCGCAGCTATCTGGTACTGGAAGGAGTTTGCGCCCCAGACAGCCTCCAGCGCTCATTATCGCTCTTCTGAGTTGGCCTGTCGCTCTGAAATCCACCCCTCTTCCTCTCCCCAACAACTCATCACCCTTTTCCACCTTTCTCCCATCCTCCCTGGCTTTTTCCCCCCTCCACGTTTCAGGAGCAGCACAAGGAAGATGTCAGGATACTGAGCTTGTTCTGCGAGCAGGCTCCAAGCCAAGGGAGACGGCGCATACGCCAGACATATGGCCACGTTTTCTAAATCTTATCTTCATTTAATCAGCCCCATCAATCAAGAGCAAATTTCCTTTTTCTGTGGAGGGATTTCTGGGAAAAGGGACAGACGTTCTGTGTGGTTTGATTTCCTTAAAGGACAAAAGGTTATCATAATATTATGCTCGGGCAATTTGAGCTGGAGGAAAAAGCAGCAGATTTGTGTAAAATGTTCAAACACATCAGGGCATGTGGATGTCATATTACACCAAATGAGGGAAAATGAAGGAAAGCGCAGACACTCAAGGTCCCTCGGTTGCAGGAGACTAATGGCTACAGAGGCCAGCTGGGGAGTGTGATGCTGCAAACATCAGGCGCTGTTTTCCATGCAAATGAAGATGCCCTCCCCGAAAAAAGAAAGGAAAAATTGGTGGAAACAAGCAGAAATGGGAAGATGCTAGAAATGCCGGTCGTTAAAATAAGCGGATGTTTTTGTCCGTGTTTGCAGCAATCCGAGCAGATGCTGAATAATTCCAGGAAAGTCACAGGAAAGTGAACTTTACGACACGATGGCGTTATGAAGTTTGAACCCCGGCAATGTCAGCTAGCCATATTAGCATTCCCACATGGGGGAAAAGGCTGTGAGTTGGAATAGAAATGGGCTGGTTCAGTGAGCAGGGGGAGAAAAGGTCCCATTCGTCTTGTCCTGTTTAAATACACTGGTTAACTCCTGCCAACAGGGAAGCCATTCAGCAAAAGGCCAAGGGCATCTGTCATGTGTTCAGCACATTGATATCGTCCTCTCTTCCACCGTCGTTTTCCCACTCTGTTAATCTCTGCTCCTCGCCGTCGCTCTCCTGCTTTTCCCTGCCGTTTCCTCCTCGGAGTGCCTCTCCTCCTCTTTCTGATGAAAGGAGTGAATATGCAGGGAGCTGACATGATTAGCAGCCTCATATCCCCATGATGGATGGCGCCTGCTCCATTATTAATATAGTAAAAGCACCAACTGCCAGGTAAGAGCAATGTCAGCATCCACAATATAACGCCGCGCGCCCACAGATAATGGTGAGCACTTTTTTTTTTTAATCTGTGGATGTGCACGGGAATCGAGACGAGGAAGAGGAGTTCATGTTAATGTTGGAGTGGGTCACTGCAAAAACAAATGAAAGACCTGGAATCTCTATGAAGGAGCGGTTTTGTTATGTAACCATGTCTGGAAAGTAATGTCACCACAAAGTCACATGATCTCACTCAGTCTGATGACCCAGTCGATGTTTTTAAATGACACTTTTCAACCAACACATCAAATGTTAGATCAGTCTCTGCAAAACTGACCGAGTTGAAGTCAGTCATGTGTTTTCTAAGGCCCAGTCTTTGACCTGATCTCCCCCTTCCAGCAGAAATACCAAGTTTTTTCTCTCCAATGGCATCATCTAGAGCAGGAGTAGACAATTCCCTTCCCCAACTTACTCAATAAGTTACTGAACTCTTCTGAGAGAATTTTAGAAACGCCCTCAAGAATGCCATTCTCAATTTGTCGCCAACAACCACAGCCTACTGGTTTTGGGATCGTTCAAACAAAAACAGTATTGTGTCTAGTGATGTGATGATCACGAATGAATCGAATCTTTTGAACGGGTTTTCAGAGTGAGTGAACGATGAGAGAGAATGGCTCTTTTGAACGACTCTTTGTAGTAAACGACTCTCGAATAAACGGCTCCCTTCAAAGAGCCATAATTCTCATCACTAGTTGTGTCACAAAACAAGTAACAATAAACTACAAACCATCACCTGAATGCTTGGTTCTAAGGATTTTTAAAAAAAATCTTTTCTTGTTTGTCTAGCAACAACTGCCTCAGAGACTGGCGCCTCGTACACACCAAGTGGGGAACGGATGCAGTCTGGTTTCCATATGGCTGCTGGACGGACTGTGGTTTGCGTGCTGAAAGTATCTGGAAATCTGCTCCCACAAGAGCACCGAATGATTAGAAATTTGACATAATACATTTAAAGATATACCTGTAAAAATAACATGAACTAGCGTACACTGTGAGTTGATATTCTTGTCAAAAGCCAGCAAAAATAATGCAACATGAGTTTTATTAATAAATATACAGGATGCACCTTCTGTGTCTCACTTCCTGTCTGGCTCATGTCATTTCTTTAAATTCCTGACAATCCGCATGTGGCGTCTGGAAAAACTAGACTCCATTCAGAAAATTTTCAGAGCTCAATGATTTTGGATCTAAGTGGAAATAAATATACAACATAGCAAAAATAGGGAACAATTGAAATCAACAGAAGTAATAACCTTGAAAGCCATTCTATGTATGTAAATATATAGTCTGGCTATGACCCAAAAATCAATCAATCAATCAAAACTTTATTTATAAAGTGCCTTCCACACCCTTCACGGGAGGCCAAGGCGCTGAAGATCAACATTAAAACATGATAAAAAAATGTAAACAGTAAACGACAATATAAAACTATAAAAATACATAAACATGCATATACATAATGCATAGAACATAGACACATAAAAACAAGCAGACTTCAAGCAAGGTCTGGAAACGCTAGATGATAAAAATGTGTTTTCAGTCGACTCTTAAAAACCTGCAGAGATGTAGATAGTCTAAATGACGGTGGTAGCTGATTCCAGAGGGATGGTGCTAGAACTGAGGAAGAACACATTCGTGGGGCGGAACGTACGCAGAGACGGACTGGGATCATAACCAAGCCATGGAATACCTCAATCTATCTGGCCCTGTGCATTAGCGAGGGGGTAATGGTGCTGTTGGGAGAGAAACATCTTCAACGGCGGGGTGGAGGATGAGTGTTACGGGACGATGCTGTCGGAAGAGCCCTATGCATTAACTTCTCGAGCAGGTTGGAGGATGCTCATTGTTGCTATAGTCTGCTCGATCCTTCGATGCGGGGATCAACAACAGCCTGGTCTACATCCACCGGGCCTTGGGCACACAACCTTTCTGGGATTCTCCAAACCTCACAGATTGCCAGTCCGCCTCTGAATGTACGGTTGTCTTTCAAACTGTCTCTGCATGCAATTGGACAGCTCTAGGACCAATCAGAGCAACAAAGTGACATATACATCACTACAGCAATCAGTCAATGGATCATTCTGCCATACACCATCAACGAAGAAGAAGCAGCGAATACATTTTCAAAATAAATGACTCAAGTACCTCTATTTGTTCATGTCTCAAAGAAAAAAGCTCATGTCTAAATAATCCAGAGTTGATGCCAAAGCTGTTTCAAATGAGCGCCGTTCCTGAGCCGACGCCACCTTTGTAGTTTTTCTGGTGCTTAGCCCGCCCAACAAATGTAGAGCGCTGTGATTGGCAAGTGACAAAATTGTTCGGACCAATGGTAGACCTGCTGAGGCTACAAATGGAACAGGGCTAGACCGACCTGCAGGAAAAAATCTTTTCACTACTGCTACGGTTGGTCTAGATTTCTAGACTACAGACGTGAAGACCTGAAAAAAAATGTGAGGTATATTTTTTTTATCTTTTAGTCACTAACAAGTACCATTCATTGAGACAAAGGGGGTGGGGCTTAAAACATATATTGCAGCCAGCCACTAGGGGGTGTTTAGAGCTGCTTATCTTTGAACTTTACATACCTGTTTATGGTTACATGTTGAGTGATTGAAGTCCATGAGAAGCACTGACACCACTTTGAGGTTTAGTTTTCTCCTGATTACAGCTTGAAAACCTGCCTTGGTTTCAAATTAAAAATTACAGCTAGCACATCTCAATTCCTCATAAAGAGCAGCCCTTTCACACGGGATGGTTTTGAACATAAATGATATGGTTTAGCAGGGAACTAAAAGGTATTTGTCTTCTTCTCTTCCCCCTCCTGTGATTTGAGGAAGCACATGAACAATGCATAAAAACAACAGGAATTATATGTTAAATATTTTAAACTTCACTCAACCATGAAGAGATCTCCTTAACAGCACCAGACTGCCGTTTTTCCTGCAAAGCACACAACTGCTGGTATTGATGCTTTTATTTGACAAAATTATCAAATTCAGAACATGATTCTTGGTTTAAATGAGGAGGATGTGATCAGCCGGAGATGAAGGCTGTCTGAGAGGAGAGAAAGATGAGAGAATATAAAAGAGAGGGGAATAAAAACAGAAAATGAGCGGCAGGAGCAAGAAGCAGCGAGACGGAGTGAGTTGTGTCAAATGGATAAATGTCAGAAGGAGCTTCATCGGCTGTCTGAGCTGAGCGCTTCCCTCCCAAAATGCCATCTGTAAATCGCTGAGGCCTTCAGCCAGCCTCCCCGAGCACTGAAATGAGATTATAGACCTCTACAACACTCCCAGTATGTGTGTAACAGAATTCTTCTGAGCCGAGTGTGGAAGGGCACTATTTCGGTGGCTTAGAAAGAAAACGACATTACTCACGCCACCGAATTTGGAAGATTTGGGTATTTATGCTTCACTCATCCCTTATTTAGACCTATATGCTGCAGGATAAAGGCACATTTTCACAGGATAAGTCTTTTAAAGATCCTTAACTTTAAATTTAAGTTTAATTTTCAATTTCAATCAAGTTTAAAGAGTGACTGAATAAACATGCAAAATCTTTTTTACACCCCTCTGTTAAGACATTGAGAAATAATGGTGAAATCTTGTGTAAATCAGAGGATGCTTGGAGTGTGTGTTCGGGTTAATGTTGGCTACTGCTACACCAAATTTTAGTTCAAAATCAATAAAATAGTTGGAGTTTAAGCGATTTCTGAGTTTGCTAATGCTGTAGTGGTGATTCCTTGTTTGTCAAACCAAACTTTCATTCATTCAAAATATCCATAAGTAACTGATGCCATGTGGGGATATGTTGTTCACAGGCAAAATTCCAATGTCCCAAAAACACGAAAGTTTAATTTTTATGGTGTTTTTATCCGGTTTGGCAAGCCATGATCAAAGATTTCATCCCACTATTTCCTTCTGCAGTGGTCACTACTAGGAATGAATGTCTCGTACTCTGGGGAAGAAAAACACCGGTGCACCATTTTCAGGAACTAGAAATGAGCCATATCATAGATATCATATATATCACTAGATGCCTTACCCGCACTGTTCGTCGATTGGACGAACGTCCCTACGCGGCGGCCATCTTACCTCGGACAGCTGCCCCCTTTCGTAACATTGTTGTCAATGGTGAATGTACTATTTCAACCGATTTTCAAACGGTTTGGTTTGTTATAAACGCCAGAGACGTGGCTGTAAAATATGATGGATTTGGCCCATTAATTTAAAAATGTTAAAGTTATGTGTTATAAGGATTGTAATAATGCAACCCGCTTGTAAATCCGTTAATGTTTCGTCGAGTTAAGAGTGTTTTTGTTTAAGTTGTTCACTCACCTTCCATCTGCTACCATTGAGAACGGAACGTAAGCCGTCCAAGGTAAGATGGCCGACGTGTAGGGATGCTGTCGACTCCCAGTTAAGGCATCTAGTGATATATATGATATCTATGAGCCACATCCCAACTGAGCTTCAGGCTACAGATTTTGGAGTCTTATTTCCTGATATTTGGACATCTCTTCTCTGATTGGCTAACAGCAACACGACTCTACCACTGACTGTTTGCTCTGCAACATTGATGTTTTATCTCCACAAATAACACAAGCCTGGAGGAGTTCTGCTGTGTGGTGGAGTTGCTAATGCTAACGGTTAGCTTCTACTAGTCGAGATGTTCTCTGCTGTTTCCTGGACGCTAAACCAACAACAGCCTTCCCCGTCGTGAGTCAAGATGGGTGACTCCATGAATGTTAAGTGACAGTGTGACGTAGATCTGTCAGGATTTTCTAATCCTAGAGTTTCACCGTCTATTTTCTATCAGAAGCTAATGCAGGAGATAGGTGGAGGAGACTATTTTCATTGTTAGCCTGCATGAAAAACTCAGAGTGACTGATTATAATCAGAAATAAGATTTAAAAAATGGTTTTAGTGTTCCACACCTTTCATGAGTTTGGATTTTTGTGATGATTTAACCTAATGCAAGATGTGGAATTAAAACATGAGAATGAATTTATTTGCGGTTGGAAGGAGATATCGAGAATACTTCCACTGAGACAGATAACAAAGATGTCAAAGTATTTCTTGCAAAATAGTTATGTTTCAAACTTAATGAAAAACTTTTGTATCTAACACAGCTGTAAGTGAATTTCTGTTATTACAATATTTCCACCACAGTGCATGCTGGTCCCGTCCCTAGAGAAAAAGGCCCCAAAGTTCTTCCTGACGGACTTCTGAAGGTAAAACAAACCCTAACCCTAAACCTTGCAAATAACCTAAAAATAAAAATTGACCCAAGAAAAAATAAAAAAATAAAATAAAAATAAAGACATCCAACATCAAGTTATTAAATATTTCTGTATTAGCTTATTTCAAGCTGTAATGTGTGCAAATCTTTAAAAATCAAGCCTTTAAAGCAGCTGAAATGCATCTTGCTGTGAGTGAGGGAACGAGACTTTACAGCTCAGACGTCTGGAAAAAGATCAGCATTTCCCTTTAGTATCACATGCGAGGGTTAGCAGGCTCTGGTGTTGTACCATGTGATGAGTTTCTAATGTCTTCTGTAGTGAATAAAATAACTTTTTTAAACATTTGAAACTGAGTTATTATTTTGGCAAATATTGATAAGCTGTAGCACTCTTTTTATACCATATTGACTCCAAAAGTGAATCAGTTGTAGCTGCCTGTCCAATAACCACTTTCTGAAAGTTTCATCAAAATCCATCCATATTCTGGCTACCTTTGACACTTTTTAATGAAAAACTTTCTTCCCCGTCATGCATCTCTATTTGTGGAACAACACATCAGCTTATTACTGTTTTCAGCTCATGTTTACTCCACGACTTCTCCTCTCACACTGGCCTCTGAGTCCTTCTCCCAAATCTAATATACCCATCCATAAATAGCTCACCTATTGAGCTCATTTCCGGGTTGAGCGACGTCCCATCAGAGCCAATCAGGTTCGTGGAATCCTCTAAAGCCCGCCTCTGCACGCGCCGCCGGCGCTCTAATAGCCCCTCCTCCGCCCATTCGCCATAAATGGACAAACAAGGGGAGTTGATTGACAAACAAAAACACGCCCCTTCGTTTTAGCAAGCCCCGCCCCTCGCTCAGCTCCCCTATCAGTGGATATTTTGGCAACGCGGATACGCATGGAGCCTCCATCACCTGCACTCTTCTTTTACGCACCGAGTCCGGTTATGCGCGCAGGTACACGGACCCTAATTGCCTCATTTCCCGCCGCAGCCGCGCCATTAATCACCTGCTAAGGACTAATATGAAAGAAGTGGATGTAGAGATCTGAGAGAAGAGAAAGGGAGGCACGTTTCCTGTGGATCACTCTTGTTTTCCAGCACCGAGCGTCAGCATGGATGTCTTGGCGAACCACAGTATCTTTCAGGAACTTCAGCTCGTCCACGACACCGGCTACTTCTCCGCCATGCCGTCGCTGGAGGAAAACTGGCAGCAGGTAACTTTATTGATATTATCTTTGAGAACAATCACTCATCAACACCTGGGCAACTTCCTGAAATGCGAGCGATCAGCGATGCGTAGTAATAATAAAGCTGTCAAACGGAGAAGATCCAGATCTCATCATGGAGACCGAATTGATCGTGAATAATACATTAGTATCCTTCAGATTACTGTAGAGCACATTAGTCCCCTCTCTTATTCATAATAGATACCCGACATGTCCGCTTTCTATGAGAATTAAGTCATCTGCGTGTTTGTATCTATATTTTCCTGCTCAGACGCGCTTTTCAAACATTTCGGGTCAGTTTTTTGGATTTAGAGAAGTGTGAGGCGCAGATTTACGCGAGCACATGGTGATGGATGGATTTGGAGACGCGCTGGCTCTTTAAATTCACGTAATTACGCTTTAAACGCATCCTTTTTATTCTAATTATGTGCGACGAAGAGATATTAAGTCACAAACAGGGTGTTTATTTTCAAATTCAACGCACTTTTGCGCTGATCAAACTGATTTTGCGGCTTTTCCTCACCTGTCACCCCCTCTCCTCCCCTTCTCACTTTCATTTTTGTGCGTTTTAAGATGATTTTGTTGCGTTTCCTGGAATAAAACAAAAAAGAAAATAAGAGAGGGAGAAAGAGAGAGAGGAAAAAAATCAATGCATGGAAATTTGATGCCGGTATTGTTCGTGTAACAGTGGCTTCAGTTTTTTCCCCACTTCAGTGAGGAGGAGGGTGGAGGAGGGGTGAGATGGAGAGAAACCGGTGCGTGACCGCGGATCTCTCCATCGTGGCCGAGCAGCCTAATTGGCATCCTACTGTTAGCCACCGACGCATCTTTTCATAACAAGTCTCAAACTCCCTGCATCGACTGTCAGGGAGGGTTTTTTATTTTAAATTGCGCTGGTGTACCATATGCAGTCTGTTTCTCACCCACAGCCTGCATATCAAAATCAATACCTAATGCAAATGTAAAAGGGAGACAGCTGCGTGTGTAGGCTGGGAAAGCCTTGAAGACACAAAATGTCAGTTTTCTCTGATTGTTTCAGGCACATTTTGCACACAAAGGATGGCCGTTATAGACTCCAAGTTAAAGCTTTTAACCATCAAAATGTTAGAAAAAGTTGCCAAAATCACCCAGAAGTCAAATAGATGGGGATAGGCTGATGCTGTTGGTCAGCAAAATGTCATTTAACTTTTGTGGTCAACTGGATGCAAGATGGCCGCCTTGGTTATGGCCATTAGTGAACAAAAATGGCTATAACTCAGTTAATTATCCTGCAAGACTGTTGTGTTGCAACAGCTAGGAGTCTAGTACTAACGGAGGACGTGTACACACGTAGCCGGGTTTTTGTAAAATTGAATATTCTCCCCTGGCGCCCATCTAGGAAAGTTCTTGTTTGCATGCCAAGCCTGTAGGTGGCAGTAGTTGCCCAAATTTGGCGTCTTTTCCGAAAAACATTTCTTAGACGTGGAATGACAAAGTGGCGGGCAATAACCGCCCTTCACTTCGCCTTGGGTCTGCTACATAGAGCAGTAATTGAGGTGGAAAAACAAGAAAGCGAGTGTAAACACAGGTGATGTCAGAGCATTTTTGTAGTGGGCAGTGACGTTGTGAAACCTAAAACCTCAGTCAGTTATTTACATCCACAAACAAATGCTGACAATGGAGAATTAGCAAGTCTTCACCTGGGTTTATCTTCACTTTCGTGTGGATGACAGGCCAAGCCGTAGAAAAATGTCTTTGTTTGGTGTGTACAGGGTCGGATTGTAGACTTCTTTTATTTTCTTTTACTTTACCCTTGGAGTCAACTTTGTAAGTAATATATATACTTGCCCTTACCTCGGCACATGTCCTGTCTCTTAGACACCGTAGTGGTGCTAAACAGAATAAAGTTGCTTTAAGCTTTAAATATTTGTACCTCCAGATTTGAATATACTTATGGGTACTATAATCTTATCCCGTTTCATTCTCCCATCTGGCCTGCAGTGAATCTTGACATTGTGTTTTTCATAAAGGATACGCCTTCAAATTTGGAGAAAAGTGCACATTTGTGGACCACGGTGGGAGGAGCCATTGAATTTAGCCTTTTTGCGTAGCGTCAAATTTAAAAGTACATTTGCAGTGGTCTCTAGTAGGAATGAATGCTTTGGAAGTGGTTCTCTAAGGGAAAAAAAGCTCCAGTGCACCTGTTTGAGGACTTAGAAGTCAGCCGGAGGAGAAAGTGGCAGAACACGACATAATTTGGCAGGGCCGGCCCAAGCCTTTGTGGGGCCCTAAGCAGGTTTTCCTATGAGTGTTATGTAATTGTGGTATATTAATTCAAATATTTGAAAGTAAGATCAGACAAACACTGAATTTACAGTAAACAATCTAAGTATACTACTTTTTGTTCTTAAAATTTGGAACAAATGTGTACAAAACGTGCAATCAGTACAAAATTAAACCTATAGACACTATATGGCACAAATGACGCTATATACAAAATAGTATATACATTGTGTTTAACATAATTTAGTTTATATTATAAAAAGTTATTAAAAAGCTTTCTCATGCTATCTTGGTGCTCTTGGGGGGTCCTGGTGGTGTGGGGACCCCAAGCAGTCGCTTAACTTGAGTATGCCTAGGGCCGGCTCTGGAATTTGGAGTCTTATTTCCTGATATTTAGACATTTCGGATAGTCGGACAAAAGCTGTCAGGCTTTTCTGAACCGTGCATTTTTCTGACGTTTTTCTATCTGAAGCTAATGCAGGAAATAGGGGTAGAAGACTATTTTCACGTTCAGCCTGCATGTTAAACTCAGAGTGACTGATAATTTAGAAAAATAATAGGTAAAAAAAGGTTTCTTAGTGAAACTGCTTTTTAAAAGAAATGTCACCCTATCAACATTGATTGTACCCTACCCTATTGTATTGTATTTCCTGCCCTCAATCGGCATGATCTATTAGCCTTTTTACATTTAACCTAATCGTCTTTAACGTGTTTACAACTAGCTCGCTAAAGTTGGCATTTATTTTTACCTTCTTAAAATAACTCATCAAATTATCCCCACACAGGGTGCAACGACAAGCAAAACAAAAAGCGTGGTAGTATGTACACCTTGTCGTACATCTTCAGTCACAGCTTCTATAAAAAGATTTGTCTTTTTTATCCGCATCGCATGAAGTTTTTTGTTTCTCTGCAGGATTCCTGATCTAAAATAGGACACGACTTAATAAAGAAATGGACCATTAAATTCAGCATAAATGATTGTTTCAGCATCAGTTTTGACCCATTTTTGTGTGGTGGATTCTAGGAAAACTTTTCCTGACCTTCCAAGTAGGTCCCATGGATCAACCTGATCGATTTTTTCAATTGAATTTAAAGACTGAAAGTGAAAACAGTCAAGTCCTGCAGCTTTCTCTTTGAACATTGTTCTGAAGTCATGAAACCATCAAATCTTTTTGCTCTTCTTGTCAAATACTGTTGCTCCAGGCTATTTTCCTCACACACACACCAAAATGGTACCACCCGTAGTGATGAAACAGCAGCATTTGGCACCTTAAGATAAAACTCAAATTGTGTTAATAAAGCACTATTTCCAGTTTGGAGCCTTTTTATTAAAAGGATTCAAAGTCTTATTGGCCCGCTGCGAATCACAGAAGTAAATATCTTGAAGTTGATTTTTTTCTTGAGAAACCAACCCTTTGGATAAAAAGATCACACTGCTTCCTTGTGAGCATGAGGATTATGATTTGCCCCACACCATGAAATCCCCTCTCCCCGTGCAGTTCAGCGATGTTCTTGGCAAAGCGGTCATTGTGCTCATTGTGGTGGGATGAAGATGGCACGAGCCCCACTGAATGCAGGAATTATGAGTTGCGGCTCGCCTTAAAAGCTTTGTTTCCTGCGGAGGACCTCGTGGCTTCAGCGGTCCCCTCTGTATTCCCGGGCACAATTTAGAATCTGATGCTTTTATGGCTTCGATGGGAAGATAGGAGGCCGTTGTAGTCGCCTCCTAAATGGGTCCCTGAGACGCGAAGGCAAGAATGATGACTGTGTCCCCAGTTGGTGTCTGTGAGGCATGATTCAGCCCGTTACAGGGGGATGGGGAGGAGAGAAGGAGTAAAGTGTTTTGGAGGTCTGCAGATGGTACATTTGAGGCTGCTATTTGTTCCATTATTGAAGGTAATAGTGCCAAACCGAACTGTGCTGTCTGGCGTCCAAATCCCCCGTACAGTTGGATGTTCAGATTTGGTTTGGAACAAACAGCAGGACTGAGCTGGATTTGGAACAAGCAGAGCGGGGCGAGACGCACTCTTTATGTGTGGAATCCAGTTTCCTTTGCAACACTGAGCGTGTGTGTGCTGCTTTGCGTCTTCGGACTAAGAAGTGGCTTGTCATCTTGGCTGCAATTTTCTCTGCTTGTTATGCTCTTTTGTAAACTGACATTTGCTCAGACCAAGGCCCGATTTTCACTGGGCTGCAACTGTTGGTGACTTCTTGGAGACACAAAATTAGGAAAAAAGTACACAAATTCATATTTGGAATCACACTGAATTGGTACCTAAGACACATTTTAATTGGCCAGGTCACTTGAGGCATGTTCTAGACAGTGTTCTTGTCAAAAATCTGGTCGCCAATTTCTCTCAATGTGGTTTCGCACTTTGGGTCACTGAAACCCTAATCGAAAGGGGTTCCGGTCATCCATATGAACTCTGACTTTTTATTTCAGATAAAAACTGTCTTGCAAATCTTTATTGAACATGTGACTCGTGGAAAAAGAACATTCGTGAACTTTATTTTGTTGATTCACGTTCAAAATATCTGTAGTGTACCATGTCATTTCTTATTGCATTGTATTGAATTGCATCGATATGACTTTGCATTGCATTCTTGCAGTTTTCCATTGACAGAAAACAAACAGAGGGGTTCGGACTTTCCACATTCCCGCAAGGACTGACTATTTGTGGTGCAAAAATTTTAAACATGTTAAAAATCTCCAGCCTGTGACTCGTGTAGAGAAATGGAGAAACCTTGCAAATGTTTCGAGACATTTAGGACACTTCCTCCTGAAATGCATTTGCAGTTTAGTCGCCAGCAGTCACAGCTAGGTAAAATTTGCCTTAAGCTTTATTCCAATTCATTGTGAAAGATGAATCTGTATTTTCAGAACAGTTGGACTCAGACATGTAAAACAAACACATTCAACTAGGATATGATGGACTTTTCAGCTGCTGTTAGATTCCACTGATGACGTGCCCTTTTTCACAGCACTTGACCCCGATGGGCAGGATGTAACTGAACACCACCAGTAGTGGTCTATCTTTGACCTCAGGACACACTCCATACCCTCCGACACATATATCACCCCCCAGGGGTTCAACACACACACACACATGCTACACTTCTGATGCTTACCCAAGCGAAATGTCTGTATGTGGCTGCTTGGTGCATTAAGGGCTTCGATGTTTCTAAATGTGGAAAAGAGCAGCGGGGCACTCTGTCTCAACCTCCATATGCAAGCAGCAGATGCATCCACTTCCCTCCAGTTCATGTCGGCGACTCGATAACATGTATGTCTCTCAGGTGGCGGTGGCAACAGCGTCGTCTCTGTCTGGGGGGTTGGTGGAAGTTGCAGAGCATGCACATTCTCTCCACCGCAGGGTTTTGCATTTCACAGTACGGTGGGCTGCTGGAACACCCCCACACTTCTTCACCCCCCCCAGGCACGACAAGCAGACAGACATTCAGAGAGCAAGTGTGAGGAAGACGAGCTGGAAGAAAAGGCAGGGATGCAGATAGATGGAGTCATTTAGCATTTTGACTGAGGCCTCCAAGGGAGAAGTAGCTCCACGTTGGAAGCTATTAAATCTGTGGTCAGTGCCAAGAAAATGCATCAGCGTTGAGAACCCTCTCCCATCCTCCGGAGACATCATGAAGAGGATTAAGGGAAGGAAACGACAATAGATAATGCAGCAGAACTGTGAAGATCCATATGCATCTATAGACAGCCGTGTGCGTGTTTGAGTTTGTGCACGCTGGTGCGTGAGTGTCTCAGCTTGTTATGTAATCCTCAGTAGGCCGCAGCTGCTTTCTCACACACAGCAGGCATGCTGGGGCGCAAAGCCAACTGGTCCCCTCTTTCCTGTTTTCATCCATCCTTTGCTTTTCCATCCATTCTTTCTGTCTCCAAGATTTGTCTTCTTATAGAATTAGCACGGTATAGATTTTTGATCGCTGCAGGGCAGCTGTGTAAACCTTGGGCCTGTTTATTTACCCAACACTGTGCAATAAACTCCTCAAGGCAATGCTGAGATGGATGGAGAATGCTGTGAACAATGGAATTTATGAGAAATTGTCCAAAATGTCTCGAAATGGTTGCAAGTTTTCTCCGTTTCCATTCTTTTTTATTGCAGGAATTTTGAACAAGCAGGTTTTGGGAAGTCGTCTGTACCCCTTCCCAGGTTTTGTTTTTGACAGAAAGTGCAAGAAATGCAAGATAACTTTTAAAACAAGAAAATTTTCAAGGCGTTCTTTGAATCCCACAATGTTTGTGCAATGTTGTCAAGTTTACAACATGACTGCTATACATAAAACCCCTCTTAAGTGTTGTATGTACTGATTCATTGCAGCATTTTTCTTTTCAAGTTTACTCACAATTTTGTGTCTCCAACTAGAGCTGGGTGATATGGCCTAAAATCAATATCACGGTATATTGAGGAGTTCACCTTGATAACGATAAATGGACGATAACTACATGAATGCGGAAAAACAAAAGTTGCCCACTAGATGGGGCTGTCACGTGTATTACGTTGAGTCACGTTGCCATGTGACTCGAGGTGGTAAAGCTTCTTAAACGGACATGAATGTCGCCAACCTACACACATCTTTTCATTTTTTTCATTATCGAATTTATTGACATGGGAAAAATTATATCGGTTAGAGTCAGAAACTTCGATACTTGGAAGCCCCCTCACTGTGGCCCAGTGTCTTGAAGCATCTTGAGTTCTTAGTATCCTTCCCTTCCATGTTTCTGACATTTCAACATGTTCCGAAACTTGCTAAATAGTGGTGTCCCAGGTGTCTGGAACCCAATCACTAGCTGCGTTTACATGTGCAAAATGTCTTTAATCCGATCTAATCATTCAGATTAGAATATGACTGTGCACTTGGGCCCTGGAAAAATGTATTCGATCATGTCAAATTTTTTTATATTCGTCATATGTTCAATCGGAATAAATCATTTTGTCATGCGCAGAACGATCCAATACACCGAAAAAGTAGAAGTAGCGGACTTCCTCTGTAAACAAACATGGCTGCGTGCATGTCAAAATGGAGCAGTACGATGTTTTTCAGAGCGTGGTTTTATTTATTTTTATTAAGCACATCTAGCAACGTATTTGTGTCCAAAACAGACCAGTTTTGTTTCACGCCCGCCATGCTTTCATCAAACGTCCGTAAATGGCGACGTAATGTACATATACGTACGACGTAACTGACGTGCGCAGTAATGACCCACAATCGGAATAAGTGTTTACATGCACCATGGTTGGATTAACAATTGGCATAACCCAGCCGTCTCAATCGAAATGAAAAGATGATCCGATTGAGTTTAATCGGGTCAGAGTATTCCAAATGGCTTGTTTACATGACGGATTTTTATTCCGATTATTTGTGTACATGTAAATGCAGCTACTGAGAGAGGGAAATGTGATGCAATTTTGTGATTGGTTTATGATCATTTTGCTTTTTTTTACACAGATATGCCCTATTCTTCACTTAACCCAACGTTATATTAAAAAACGCAAAAGTGTTGCATGTACAAAGTCAAGTTTGGGAACTATTGACAACCTAAATTGTGACTAAAATAAATGTAATCTGTGTACAAGTTAAGATGCTTTGACTACAAGAAAATGACATTTGCAGCAATGTCGGGATGATGTCACAACTTGTGTGTACTAAAAGTGTTTCAAGTATCAACCTACTAGTTGATTCCAAATGAAAGTTGTTTGTATTTCGGTGACTACAATTGTAAAGTAAGGATAAAGTGGAAAGTTGCACAAGTGTCACTGCTTATTTTCAGTTTCAACAAAGTGTCATATGTACCTAATTCCAACTGATAATTTGTATACTTTCTCAGAATTTCTCAAAAGTCACCAATCATGGCAGCCCAATGAAATACTAGCTCTGTCAAAACACTTCCAGGTAACAAAGTACATGATACTTGAAGTCCTTGAAAAGTCTTATTATTTTTAAATAAAGTGCTTGTAAATATCCAAACATGTAATGTGCTGAAGAATCTTAAGAACTCGCATAGAAAGTCCTTAAATTAGATCTTGGTAAAGGTGTAAAAACCCGGGAATTGCTGTTTTCAAAGCAAAGCAATACATTGAAAACCAGTATGTGTCAGATTTGGGGATTTCCTGGCGGTGTTTCCATTTTGTAAGCCTCTTGTCTAGGTGCATCTCACCTTCAGAGTCAGATATGATTCGATTTCATGGCTGTTCTGTTGAGATTAGGGTACTTCTTTCTAATAAGAACAAACCATCAAGTTTGAGTGTCTGTGTATGTTGTGTAATGAGATGTTCGAGTGACCCCCTGACCCAGTAACATCCATTCAGCCGTAAGAGCGCTTACTGAACTCCGCCACCTCTGTCTCATCACTCAGCCAGCTGAGAGGCGATTGCCAGTGATAGGTGCCGGCTACTGCTTTATGGGCGCTGATGAAAAGGTGGAAAACGCTGATGAAAGGGAGGAAGTATTCATTTGTCTGACGATTTGGTGACAGAAAGGCGAGGCAGAGGGAGAACAAGCGATGCGGTGGGGGGAGCGGGGAACAAGCACATCTTTATGTATGGCTTCCGAAACGCTCTGCCACCTCAGGTTTGATTAACAGTGAGAAGAGGAGCCAGTCATTTTTTCCACCCCACTCCGGCACACATGGCTTGGCAATGACTTTCACATCATTTGAGGCGAAATCGGGAAGCCGTTACAGCACCTTACAGTGAGCCGACATGCTTCGCTGCTGCCATCCGGCGTGGCGACCGCAGGGAGAAAAGAGAAAGGAAGAGAACTCCCAGACACTTGTTTCATGCTTTGAAATCATCCCTCTTCTCTTCTTTTACTCTGTCACTCTTCATCCTCTTTCAGTTTTTTTTTTGCCCTCTGACAAAATCTGAGTTGAAAAAGTCACAGTTGTTTGATTTGCCCTACAGTAACTTCTACACAACATTTGTCTCAAAGAAAACAAAGAAACTTTACAATTTTCACCAAATCTACAAACTTTATTCTCTCAGATTTACAAACTACCAAGACATGTTTTTATTTCATTTAATCGAACACTGTCCTGGATCCTATACAGGTTGGGCAACATGACAATCTTTCCCATCTTAGATTACGGTGACATCATTTATAGGACTGCTTCCAAAAACCTTCTTCATAAACTCGATGTCATTTATCACTCAGCAATCCGTTTGGTCACTGGTGCCCCTTTCACTACTCATCATTGTGATCTGTACTCACTCGTTAACTGGCCATCACTCCATTCCCGCAGGTTGTTACATTGGTATCAATTTATATACAAAACAATCATCGGTAGAACACCGTCATATCTTCGCTCATTATTCATCACTTCCAACAGCCAGCGTTCCAGTAACTTAATTTCTATGAACATTCCTAAACCTCGCACCTCCTTTGGCTGCTCCTCATTTCTGTTTGCTGCTTCCAACGACTGGAATGAACTGCAAAAATCACTAAAGCTCACTACCCACGTTCCATTATCTACCTTCAATAATTCATTATGATCAATAGTTTCTGATCAATGTGCCTGCTGCTGAGTGCTTAATGATTGTTTTAAGTCTGTTTTGATTGCTTTTACGTATTGAGAGCAGTCTTTTATGTCTTTATGTCTTACTGTTTTTATCTTATTTTATCTTGTTTGTTTTTATCTTATCTGTCTGTTGTTCTTTGGTGCAAAGCTACTTGTGTCTCTGTTGCTGCTGCCTGTTGGCCAGATTGTCATTGAGAATGGGTTCTCAGTCAACTCATCTGGTTAAATAAAGTTTAAATAAAATCAAAATAAAACATCCTTCATTTCTAACATCCAGTTTGGTCTTTAGAGCAAAAGGGTTTGATTCTGGTATTCAGTTGAGTACCAATAGAACTGAGAGTTTCAAACTGATGAAATTGATGGGTTTTACCAGTCTACTGGTAATTTGGTTGGTGAAAAGGGGTCACTTTGGATTTTCTCATAGGATCCAATCAGAAAACCAATTCTTAACTCTATCCATTAAACAGTTAACTACATATTTTCATGGAAAACAACCAAGAATGATGCTTGCATTCAACTATTGAAGACATTGATTTTATAATGTGATAAACATAGTTTTTCAAATGTTCTAGATGTATTGTGATACAATTTTAAGGATTTATCACCTGCCCCATAAATATAAAGGTTTATAATGCTGTGAAATCTAGCTTAGAGCACTTTTAGATAGCAGTTTAGTCTTGGTTGGTGTGAATTTAACCATTGAGAATAGTTGGATATGAACTATATTAGCCAAACAAAAGCTCTTTCAAATTGCCTTAAGATCATTTTTTCATTGTTCTTTGATGTAATTCCATTGTTTGCATAGCTCATTTCAAATGATATGTAAAGCATCCACCATGAGTCATTTGATGCAAAAATCCCCTAACTATGAAAGTTGAAAATTTCCCCACGACTTTTCAGTTCATCCTCAGTGTGATTAGTCAACCAGATGGTTTGCATAGTTGGCCATCCATTGGTTTTAACAATGACCACAAACACACACTGCACAGGCATTTTACAGCATTAATTGGCTCAGACATCCGGAGCGTTGCATCCCATCTTCCTGCCTACCTGTTGCTAGGCAGCCTTGGCAAGCTGGAAGATCAGCTTCTAGTTTGTTTAGCTGTCAGTCTGGGGGCCTAATCCCAGCCCAAGGGAACACTAGCCATCCAGAAACCAGAGATCCAGCCATGTGGACCATCTCTATCCAAAGACTGAGCTGGAGGAATGGGGAGGAAGAGGTGGACCGAGGAGAGGGACAAGGGCAATTTGCCCTGAGTAAACACTGCTGCTTGTTGTTGTCATTCGAAGCAAGTCATCAATCACGGGCCATAAGCTCTTAGCGGTGACAGCCGCAAGGACACGACACTCTCTGAAATAGGTTGGAAACATTAAAAATGCCAAGCCTGCTTTGCCATTGCAGTATTTCTGAGGACTTTTAAAAAGATCAGGCTGAAGTGGCCATAAAACCTGGCTTTCTGATTTACAATGTAAGCCCCTGGGAGTTTGCAGGTGGTCACGTGTGTGCACGTTTTGCATGCTGTCCTCAGGACTCAGCTGTTGTGGTCCAACATGCAAAGCCAGTTTGTTTCCACCTGCTGTGGCTCACTGCCCTAAAAGCCGTCCGACTGGTTGGATGTTTACATCCGACATACCTAGTCATTCTCCTTCGTCTCCCCATTGCATGGGTATTAAATTTTTATGTTGCATTCTTCTTTTTTAATAAATCACCTTACATTTTTTGATGAGATGAAGGTCAGAGCTGGTTTACATTATTTATCTTGTTTATGAGCTTAAAACCAGGGGCTGAGGACACAGATGTGTGGCCAGAAATAAATACCGCCTTAAATTGTCAGAATCTGGCCTTAAACTCGCTAGAAGAAGTCCCAAATTACCCTAAAGACACAGATATCTCCAGCAGACAGGGTACATCGTGTAATTTCAAGTTCTTGCAGGCTTGGACTTTTTGAAAAAGACTCTACTTGTATCTTCCCAACTTGACAGGTTGTGCTTGAACTGAGAATAGCCCAAATGTCAAAGCCTCCAAGTGCAGGTTTTCACAGTGAAATATGTTGCTTTAATGTATGCTTGGGGAAAAAAAGGCTGTCAAAGCAGACAGGCAGAGAGGGTGAGGAGATTTTGCACCTTGCTTTATTCTTCAAATGGCCTGGGAAGTGCCCTTGTGTGATTTAATGAGACCTGTGGGAAGAGCTATTCATCAGCATGACAGCGTATCTCTGTTTCCCATTGTTCTGTGCTGGTATGTGAGGAGAGCAGCGAGTGTTTTAGCCTTAATGATGGGCTAGAAAGCCTTTGATTAGATGAATCTCCTGGTGCTAATTAAGATTTAGACTGCCTAAAGACATCTGTGTTTATGCTCTGTTTGCCTGGAAGCGCTCTCCGGTGTGTGGAAGCAGTTTACAAGATGGTCAGTTTGATGTTTTGGCACAAACTTGTCAGTTGGGCCGTGACCTGTGATTGACATAAACACGCTGCCTACAGCAAAGGGAATCGGTTCGTTTCAGAAACGTCTACAAAACTGGTTTGATTTGTTCCTTGAAATGGTCATTTTTGTCTACAATGGTGTCATTCTCGCTTCAGGCGGTTGGGTTTCTTTTAAACATTGTGTAACACGTAAAACAAGAGTTTAGAGGAAATTATGTTGATTTGCATTAGGTTGATTCAGTTAAAATCATGGTGTGACGTTTATCAGCACATCTGCAGTAGAAAATAAGTGTAAAGTTGGAGTTTAGACCTTTTATTTCTTTTCCAGTAGGAGGCTCGTACCTATTTGCTTAGTTAAATCCAGGTGGCGACTTATTTTTGGCCGGGCAGTGTATGATATCTGTGGTTACCGGTTGCTTATTCAAACAACGGCTGGCTCCGGACTCTGATTGGTTCGTTTCTCGTCTAGTCCCGCCTGTTCCATTTGTTGATTGGTTCTTTTTTCCGTTTTCTGATTAGATTTTCGCTAATAATTGTTGACGAAAATGTTGGTCAATATTCATCATAATTTAGTCTTTAAAATTTATATTTTTTAGTTTTTGTTGTTTTTATTCTCAAACATTTATTCGTCACGACAAAAAAAATTAAAATATTTTGTCAACAAAATTAAGACTGACAGTAACTGCATTTCTGATGCAAGGAGATGGCAGTGGAGGTATTTAAGCCTCCAGAGAGACCAAATCTGTAGTGTAATGGTTTTTTTCTTGTTCTCTCCATTGAGATAACATAGGAATGTAAACGTAAGTTCAATATAACTGTTAAAATGCTGAAAGCTATTGGGTTTAAAGAGTCTAATAACTGTCTATTATTTTGACAACGAATAATCCCAGTTAGCGTTGGGTGTCATGTTGTTGTCCATCAGACTTGAAACTAGTTACCTCTATAAGCTAATCACTTGTAGATATTCATCCAACTTGAACGACTTTCTGAAAGTTTCAGTAAAATCCGACAGGTGGTTTTTGGGATATTTTGCTAACAAGCAGTTTTGACTTTCGTAGTCAGGTGAAGAACATTTGTCAAAGTTGGAATCATCCCAGTAGTTGACCACTTTTTTGGAAAAAACAAACATTTAGCAGTTGTTTAATGACGTGGCAAAGTTTATGTTTCTATTATTCAGCGTTGAATCAATTAAACCCAACTTTCTATGTGGGAGTTAGCACCCGAAGTGTCAGCAACTACCAGCTTGTACCTTGAAACGTTAAACACCCCTTGCTGTAGATGTTTTTCTTTCCCATCTGTCTTTAAACAAAACCAATGCTGTCACATTAATGATTCACCCTCCAATTCCCTCTTGAGTCTTTTCAGGAAGAAGAATTTGATAACTTATGCTAACAAGAATGAAGGGATCCCCACCCTCCATTCAGTCTTCCCCTCCTTAACATCACTCTAGTCTGGCTCAACACATCCTCCTGCTCTCCAGTTTACTGCCATGTGTTATTCAGTCTATTGCCCCAGATATGATTTCATTGTAAAATGACGCCAATTAGTAAAGCCAGTCGCCACTGGCTCTGGTCTGGCTCCTTCTTCGTTCCGGCGGGGAAAGTTATTTGGGTCGGCAGCTATTTTCAGCTTGTGATGTTGCCAGGAATACTTCAGGGAGAAGCTAGTGTTTTATAAGAGAGCACATCAATAATTTTCATTGGTACATGTATGTGTGTGGGTGTGTGTGTGTGTGTGTGTGAGGAAGAATGACAGAGTTTATTGGGTTTATGTGTGTTTATCACGGTGGAAATGTGTTTTTTGTGTGTGTCAGGAAGAGCAAGCTTAGCTCATAAATGCATGGAACTGTTAGTAAGTAGCTCACACTTCACTTTAGAGGCATGTTTTTAACATTTTATAGTTTATTTGAGCAAAAGTTCAAAATATGACTGTTTTGTACGTTGCAAATAATTTTCCAAAGTTTTAGAATGATTTTCACTAGGACTGTGCAAATATTCAAATTTGTGCTTTGATTCAGGCTCCGAATAATTACAAAAAATTATGTATTTGAATAAAAAAGTAAATAAATTGGTCACTTGGTCTTACTTTGTTGGACCTTCTTAATAATGTGCTAAACTGGCACGTGTCTGATGGCTTATATAAAACTCATGTATGCAGCTTTATTAAAATGTGAACTCTGGATAGTGTTTCCCAACTCAATCATACTAAATAGTCCACCTAAGTTAGCCAAAATAAACTTGTAGGCTTTTTCTCTGTAACTGAGCAGCTCTAGTCTGTGGTTTTATTGGTAAAAATGTTTAGAATTTCCTGCTGGTTTGACCTCTTGATGCACTAAACGTGTCACATTTTACTAATAATGGTAATGTTTGCAAATTTTAAGTAACACTAACCAGTTTCCAGCTTCTCCGCCCTACTGGCTGAAAGTGGAATTACAATTGTTGAAAAACAACCCTGCAGCAGCCTGCTGTAGCTAGTGCTAACAACGAGCTAACACTAACATGAGCCAACTAATACTAAAATAAACCACGGAGTAAAAAGAAAAAAACACTGTAATACAAAAAATATTATTACTTACAAGTCCAGTAGCAACAAAGCCAGGTCAACATCAGCCTGTAATTTCATTGCCTCCTTTAGCTTCCTCCAATGAATGTAGGCCAATGTTCACACGGATATCCAATGTTTAGCTCCTTGCTTCACCTCCAAAGATACTCTCTGAGTTTTACTTCCAGGCTCCACCATGATGCCAACAAAAAAAGCAAACTTATTTTTTTGTGTGTTTTTTATTGATGGTTGGTGAACTAAAATGCTAACTTTTAGCCTTTAAATTAGCTACCGGCACAGAAAATAGCTAACAGCCGTTAAGCAAGTAAAGAGCGCCCCCTACGACACCTACCCGCTCCACACAACCGTTAGGTGCTGTTTCTGGTCAGCAGAGGGCTGCAGAGTGCTGTCTCGTAAAGTTGGTAAAGTTTCTACCTACACAATCACTGAACCCCACTCTTAAAGGAATTGGTTAAAGTCTTAAAAAATATTTTAACATAAAACTTTTGGTAATGGCCTTGAAATGTAGGTGACCAGAGCTGTTTAAAACACTTAAAAATGGCAGAAAAATCCCTTTTATGATCATGACTTCCTAATCATTTAAAACCCATTAATATGCCACCTTTGTAAACTTCAGCTTCAAATCCTACGGCGGTTTTGATTTGAGGTTGTAACCTTTGCCCTTTAATCACTCACTTTTTTAAACGGAAAAGCTCAACTTATGGGACACTAGCACACACACACACACCCAAAGGCCAAAGTCAATGAGTTCCTAACACCTTCCTCAGTGTGTCTAACCACCCTCCTCCTCTCTCTGCCTAGCCGCCGTACATTGTCAGGATGAAATTGGGGTGAAAAGTCTTCACACTCGCGTTGAAAAAGCCAGCCGCTCTGCACTGAGAGGTGAATGGGTTCAGCCTGCCGTGCCGCCTCCGCCCCACTTCGTACAACCTAAACTCACACAGCGTCTCTCTCTTTCTCTGTGCTATCTCTTGGATGAGAGCCCACAGTGGTATGGTGGCCGTCCTGAAACGTCTTTCAGCATTTTAAGCAGCTTGAGCTAATCTTTGTCACTCAGGTCTGTTTTGAAAGCGCTCCTGTGGGATAAAAAGAGAACGACAGCACCCCACCTCCTGTTTGCACGGATTTGGATGCACATAAAGTTGCGTAACTGAACAGAATCCCTGCAAACTCTCAACATCCACATTTAATCAAGTCTTGCAAGACTGTGCTACTGACCTGCTTTCATTGTGCATGCTTGTTTTCTCATCATTCACTGCCCTTGTTGCTTTCTTAGCTAGCCCTGAGACTTGCTGGAGTGGAAGCAGCTCTAACAGACACACAGTCACACAATGATTGGGTGAATATGTGGCTCAAAACAAAGCTGACTTGTCGCTGAGCCATGAAGAAGCAATGAACTGAATTCGCTCTTATCAGCCAGAGTTGCACTTCGCGGTTTGTGGAAGCGATTTGGGTATTGAGCAGTCGTTTCTGACTGGCTCCATAGGAGGAGGAAGTGGAGTTTTTTCCGCTTCACTGTTCCTTTTATCTGTCCCCGCTCCTTTTTGCTGCCCGCCACCCTTTTGTTTCTCCATGCCATTTCCAACCAAGGCTCCATTCTCTTGCCCCCATCATTGTGTGCGGTAATGAAGATTAGCCAGCCTGCCACACACAATGGGGTCCCCACATCCGGAGCGCAGACTCCCCAAATCCCGCCACAAGCTGCTAACCCTGGTGTAAAACCACTGATGCTGCCGACCCCCTCTATCCACGAACCTCATTTTCATGGTCTGGCTCATTCAAACGGATGCACAAGCACACCAACATGACCAACATGCCGTGTTGAAAGCAAAAAGCTGAAATGGCCCCTGATTAGATTAGGATGGTTTTGACAGCTGAGAGGGAGCGCTTGGCGACTCCGATAAACAGCAGCTCACCCAAATCCAGTTAAAGAGAGACAGAGTTCCCCTCCCCAGTGAGTGCAACATGGCTCCAGTCATCTGGATTAACCCCCCCTCTCTCCCCAATCCATCCATCCATCCATCCTCCATGACCTCCTCTTCTTCCTTTTCACTTCTATCTCATCCTCCTCTCCATCGTTCTCGAGATGCGTCTCGTCTTCTCTTGATCCCATTTCACCCTCACCTCGACTTAATACCAGAACAAAGACATTTTCCACACTTTGTCACAAGCTATTTAGATGGAGCAGGAGAGGTCTTTATATGCTGTGCACTTGTATATCGAGACTAAGACCTCGTAATAAGGTCTGTATCTCTCTCAAGGTCGGCAGATCTTCACTGGTTCAATCTGTTTACTTGTCAAGCTTCTTCAGGCGTAGAGAGGAAACATGTTCAGGGCTGGATTACACAAGTAGGGCAGAAACTGGTGAGTGTACTGCAAAAAGAATGTAGTAAATGTGTTAAACAGCAAGAAAATATATATTTTTAAAGTAATCCATGTTTATGTGGTAAGAATAGTGTGCTTTAATGTTTGTTATTGGAACGTTGTACAGTGTCATCAAAATTAGGAAAAACCTGCAAGAACTTTCCCGACGGACAATAATGGGAACCAGGTGAGAAAGCCCCACCCCTTTTTGGAGCTCCATAGGTAGGATTTAGTAGAGAATTTAGTAGAATTAAGAAATTATGACTATACATGACTGAGCTGATTTTTTGATGGTTTTTACACAATCTGTGAACCATTGGTGGTTACCATAGTGCTTAATTCTCAAACATAATTTGGATCAAACGTAATCTTGTCTTATTTCTTATCAACCTTTGTGAAGCTGAGAGCTTCTTCATGATTATTGAGCCATACGAAGGGCTACCAGGTTGATACAATGACCTTTGAACTGGGATAGATCAGAGGTAAGCTAAACCTCATGTATAATAAATATATTTTAATATTTTTTAAAAAGAAAATAGTAGTTTTTAAATCTATATTAATGCATTTGTGATCATAAAAGATGGCAGCCGAAGTTTTTTTTATGGTATTTTAGACTTGTTGGGCTATTAGGAGAAAAGGCCTGTGGGCGCCTTATATGGTTCCTGGGTGCACCATGGTTGATGACCCTGGTTTAGACAATATGGCGTTTACAGTTACCATTAATGCCATCTTGTGGTGAGTGTGTTTATGTACTGCAGCTAGATTCACGACCACCAAATGCACCCAGTAAAAGCCACTTCACCTTTTGCACACTTGAGGACAGCGAGTCACAAATGGCAGATGTTCTAGTGTTATATTACGAGTATTAACACCATGTTTGTCTTCTTCATTATGCTGTTCACCAAAGGAACACACAGGTCAGCAGAAACAAGTGAGAAGATGTTCTTACAGCCCACGCTTCCTTAGTGTTGATCTCATAGAGGCATTTTTCCAGAGAATTTACTCTGAAAATAAATAAATCTGTTGTTCTCTCACATGCAAACCCCTCCCCCAACCGGAACATTTCTGTTAAGTTTCTGTGCTGTAGCGCTCGTGTGAAAAAGCTGCCTGAGTGATGAAGATTTCTTATTGGTCAGTTAGCTGAGTGCTTGTTGGTCTTTGATCGTACTGGCTCTCCTGAAACACACACACACACAGAGCAAAAGAACTAAGCACATAACAATGTGGGACCAAAAATGGGGATAAAAGCTACGTCCAAAAATGGTTACTAATCCCATAAAGTCAACACTGGATGAAACCACCGTTTTTATTGGCTTTATAAATGTACCTACACTCTAGTCTTGGTAGTATTAAAATATTAAAAAAACGTGTGAATACTATGATTATTTTTTTCACTGTTAGGAAAATATCTTCTGAAGAACTAGAGAGGTTGTGATGTAGATCTACAATTGACCTTTCGCCGAGCCCCGCCCCCCTTAGTTACTGTTGCCAAGTCCGACAATAAGTGGATCAAATACTGCAGCTCCGCGGATTTCCGCGATGGAAAGAAGTAGACAGATGCGTGTCAGCGACATTTTTTGGAGCAATTCCTCCTCAATATCATCCAGATCGAGGCAAAAGGGTTACAGTATGCAGTGGAGGGATATATTAGTGTCGGCTCCGCTGAGCGAAGCGTAGCAGGGAACAAGGAGTTTGGAGTTTGGGAGAAGGTCCAGTGCCCGGAATGCTTGGATCCGAGGAGCGGTGGCTGCGATGCGGTGTCCCTGTGAGCTGTCAGATGATCTGAGCTGCAGGCAGCTCTAAAAGCTCCCGGTGCTCTGCATCGCTCAGTTGATCATCTCAGCTGGTTCTGTTAACAAAACAACACTTTTTATGCCCGTGTTTACTTTCATTTTTAGTTCCCGGCCGGAGCTCGGCATTAATTCATCACGTGATCATGACACCACCCGCTGTTGCGCCAAGGCTTAATGTGCGTTTATAAGACACACGGTTGAGGTAATATTACGCTGATTTGTCGGCACGGTGTGTCTTATAAAGGGTCTTGGATAGTCTGGGAGGCAGACCTCCGCCCAGCCGCAGGCAGGGGGGAGCACTCATGCTTGGCTGTTGCTGGTTGAGCTCGATGAGGAGGTTCTGAAGGGAAACGAAGGAGACACGACTACTATCGAGGCTAATGCTTAGTAGTAAATTAGGCTTAGCTTCATCATTTTGTTTGGAGTTGTCGGATAGTTGCTATGATGTGTGATTGGACAATAGCCGTTCTGGGGGCGGGGCTGGCAAAAGGCTAATTGGTCAGCCTTTATGGTAAACCCGATTCATGATGGCCGCCACTTCAAAATGATTTTAGCAAACAGGTTTTCTTATAATCTTCTAAAGGTAGTGAAGGCTAACCCACGTCACATACTCTTAGTGCTGACCATAATACATATTTGTTTCTAATTTGGTCAATGAATCAACCATTTGGCATTGGCATCAACTTGATTAAAGATGGCGGCCACAGCCAACTTAAGCCAATGCAAACATTGGTATAAATCAATCAGTTTTACAAATATTGAGCTGAAACGTGGTGTGTTGGTAGCTGAGAGTCATTCACAAAATATACTTTGATCTCTGTCAGATTACAAGAGATTTTCGTAACATTACATAATATATATTATATAATATAATACTTTTAAGGATATTTTCAAGATTTGACCAAAATGACAGAGATGTAAATTTCATGAAGGATTTTGAGGAATACATTTTTTTCAGCATAAAACAGTTAAATTATTTGTATATTCAATTACAATGACCAATAAAAATGCCATTAAAGAGTTTTATTAATCAATATTATTGGCAAAAGTGTTCTTAATGTAAAATCAATTGTGAACCAAACAGAGCCAAGAGAATATTGTCCCTATGTTTTACATTATGGATAACCTTTATGCACAATAAGCAGTCTAACCATATCCTGGTTCGCTGCCCTGTTTTCTTCTTCACATTCACATTGTGTCAGTGTTGTTGTGCTAAGGGAAGACAGACGGGAGGTCCCCGTAGTGTCAGGTTGACGTGTGCCTTTCTGTTGTGTCTGCTCGGAGAAAGCTACGGGAAATGTCTCTCCGCTCCATTAAGCAGAGGTCACAAGGTTTTCCGCGCACCGAGTGCTCCATCATTGTGGTTTTCCTTGCAGAAGAAAAGGTGCTTTGAAGATCACACACATGCACAAACACACACACAAACACACGTGCGTACACCTCCTGTAGCAGGGAGGATTGGAGGAAGCTAACTGAATACACTTGAAATTAAAAACAAATAAGTCAGGCAGACCAGGTTCAAGCTTCTATTAGTGCGCTCCGCCAAACTAAAATTGACTGTGTATAAAGGAGGTGGCAGGTTTACAACCAAATGTGCATTATTCTCCTAAACTCCGTCAGCAAATTGTGATTTAACAACTGGCAGTGTCTGTTATCAGCCTGAAGACCGCTCTGTGTAAAACTGCCTCAAGGTGCTGTGTTCCAGGCTTTGACGGAGGAGCTGATTATTACCGCGAGGCTAATGTCGCCTGATAAGGCCGTGTGTGTAATTAAGCTGTTTCCGTAGTGCGTTATCTGAAGCTAGGTGGCTGCCTGGAGAGATGGAGCTGTTAGTCAATGAGCAGGAGAGCTCCTGTCTGTGGCATTTCCAGCCTCACATCTTTTTCTCATTGTAGTTTTCCTTCTCTAATCTTGTCTTGAAACTTTTCTCAAAAACCTGAACTGTAATTCCCAGCACAAACTGTTTAAAGCAATGGTGCCTCTAGGTTGGAGCCAGAGGAGGTCAGTACTCTATGTTTTCTCACATGTGGTACCCCATTTGGCCTATGCATTATATATTCTTAAATGAATGTGACTTTTAGATGAATGTTAAAGTAACAGTGAGCAGTTTCCTGCTCCTCCGCCCTACTGATTGAAAGTGGAATTACAATTGTCGTAAACAACCCTTCAGCAGCCTGCTGTAGCTGACGCTAACAACGAGCTCATACTAACATGAGCCACAAAGTAAAGAGGTGCACACTGTTGGACAAAAATATTATTACTTACAAGTCCAGTTGCAACAAAGCCAGGTCACCATCAGTCTGTGATTTTGTAGCCTCCTTTAGCTCCCTTAAACTAGTGTAGGCCACGCAGATGTTCACTCTGGTTTTAGCTCTTTGCTTCATCTCCAAAGACATTACTCTGTTACCTTTACTTCCAGGCTCCACCATGATGCCAACAGAAAAAGCAAAGTTCTTCTTTTTCTTCTTCTTGTGCTTTTTATTGACGATCGGTGAACTGAAAATGCTAACCACTAGCATTACAGCCGTAAAGCAGGTAAAGAGTGCCACCTATAGGACACCTACCCGCTCCACAAAGCTAGTTTTTGGTCAGCAGAGGGCTGCAGAGTGGTGTCAAATATGAAACTGGTCAGGTTTCTAACTCAACAATCATTGAGATCAATGTTAAAGCTCAAGCTTAAAGTTTAAAAAACGCTATTGTTACTTTAAGCTTCCATGAGATGTGTCATATTGATTTATCTATGCGTACATCTCAATTTATTTTTAGACCAAATAACTTCAGTAAAAAAAAGCTAAGTATGTTTATTTCAGAAGGTGATTCTCTAACTTCTATATTGCAGCTTTTGTTAAATATTTTTAAATGAGAGTTAGAAAAACAGGAAAACCCAATTTTCCCACAAAATGAGATATTTGTGCAAGCACAAGTGTCTGAATTCAGATGAGAATGTGTTGATGCAATTGTTCAGAGCATATTGGTACTCACTAGAATATCAGTGTTGTCAAAAAAGGTACAGGGAGTACTGTTTGTCAGAAGTGGAATGGTCTATTAGAGGATAATGTAATTTGACCCGGGTTCCTAAAGGATTCATGCATAAACTATACATTAAAAATGTGTTCCAGCAAGTGTAGACGTGTCATTAAATCTTATATTTCTGCAACAAATATGACATAATCACAGAAGAACTAGATGCATTAATGTACCATAGCAATTGAAACCACAATAAATGGGTCCTCATATAATCTAATCCAATCCAGATTTATTTATAGAGCACTTTATATACAATCGACCCAAGTGCAGAACAAGAGCAATAGACGATAAAAGCACACAACAAATAAAATGCATCTGAGCTAAAAGTTAAAAAAATAAACAATAAAATCACAGAAAAAATACATCTGAACTAAAACACAAATGTTAAATGTCGTAAGCGAGGTGGCCTATCTAATACAAGGATCATTTTCAAGTCACGCCCCCTTCTATGTAACATAATGGAACATGTCATTGTCTAAAATATAAAAATACACCTTTCCATCATCTGACTGTAGTTTGTTACCCTAGGATGATCAGTGGTCACCATCTGGCCACCCCTTTGAAAACTTTCTGGAGGCACCCCTGTTTCAAAGCCTGTTTCACCCATCCGTCTTGTCCTGGCAGATGAATTGTTTCTCCCCTTTAGCTTCTGTCTCTTTTTGTGACCCTTCTCCCCCCTTCTCTTTTCCTTTGCATTGCGTCTTGGAAGCCCCATTAGGAGCTTCAAAATCCCTCCTGGCCAAACTCTGCATCTCCTGCTGCTTGCTCTATTGGGAATAACTGAGTGAGGCGAGGGCGCTCTGGTTTTTAGATCAAGAAAATGATGCATCTTCTCTGAGGCTTCCCCTCCTTGTAGCCCTGTAGGGCAGGTTCCCCCTCTTCAGCGAGGATACGCCGTTGATGCCATGCTGCTCTCCGAGGAGTTGGAAATCTGGGGTTCTGGGAAGGAGCAAAAACCCTAAAGGGGAGATTAGACACTAGCCCCTTTTTTTGTGAGTGTGGAGATTTTGTGTGTAGCTGTAGCAGCGGGGGTGCTGTCTAAGTATTGCACGGTGAAGCTATAGATTACCGTCTCTGTCAGCTGCGACGGCCACTGCTGATGAGCTCCCGCTTGGTATCATTTTGTATCGATTAGGCGCCGTGATGCAAACACACACACAAACACACAAGGGCGGTTGCCTGAGATGGCCAGCGCCTCGGGCTACTGGTCATTTAGCTGTCACCTCAAAGTGATGGCTCGGCCCGGCACAGCAGATCAATGGGAGACACGGACCCAATAACGTGTAGCGGCGGGATAAAACTCACAAACACACACATGCTGCGTAGAAGAAGGAATCAAAGCTAAACTTTTACCTCAATAAACGTGTCAACCGAGTGTGCTGAATTACAAGCAGCAATAATACCGATGACTATAAACAAAGTCGGTAAAGCAAAATAACTTGTCGTAAAAAAAATGAAATCAGAGAGAAACAATAAGACGCTTTGGTTCATCTCAGGAGAGAATATTGATGTCAGGGCTGATATGATTGTTCGCTACCTGTAGGGTGAAGCTGTGATTAATTTCTCAAAGGGAATTTAATCAGTAGCTGATATAATGCATTAACACCCTGTGAACAGAAACCATCTCATTTTCTGTGACCAGAGGCTTAAATAAAAACACAAAGCAAGCAGGAAATAGACTGACACTTGAATGTGAAACAACAAAAGAAGAAATGAGTAGAAATTCATGCATGGCATGAGCTGTTTTTGTTTATTAGGATGCAAACTGTAGAAATAGGTAAAGTAAGTAATAAAGGTGTCTTACTGGTGACAAAAGGAGATGTTTTTTTTTCAGTTTCTGAAAAATAATGAAAATCAAAAAGCATGAAATAGATTGAAACTTAAAAAAAGATTGTCAAATATGTTTCTTTATGAATATGTGCTAATTAATCCATGATTTCAGAAAATAAAGACACTTTAATTCAACTGATGACTTGTACATACACACCAAACAGTGAGTGTTTGGCTCTATGGGGCTAGACAGTGCTGTTGTGAGTCAAACGAGCATTGACTTACATTTTTGCCATAATTAAAGCAGAGGTTCACTAATAAACTTAATAATACTTGACCTTTTTTAAATACAATAGGTCACTTTGAGTTTGAAATGCATGCTAAATGTGAAAATAGAATTTTACTCCTATTTCCTGCATTATCCACAGAAAAAAAATATACGGGAAATGGTGGGGTCAGAAAAAGCCAGTTCCTTCTACATCACAGGGAAATATTTTCAATCATGGACTCACCCACCTTGGCGACCGATGGGGAAGGCTATGTTGATTTTTGTAGACAGGGGAGAGAGCAGTGCACGTCTCGGCTAGTAGAAGCTAACCGTTAGCATTAGCAACTCCACAACAGGATGGAACTTCTTCAGGCTTGTGTTATTTGTGGAGATAAAACATTGCAGAGCGAACAGAGGCAGTGGAAGAGTCGCACTGCTGTTATCCAATCAGGGGCATTAACCAAATATCATGAATATTAATGAGTAATAGTCCAAATTCAGCCATTTTCTGCCCCCATGTCCCCAGGCTAACTACTACTTCCTGAAACAGGAGCCCAGTGTAGACTGGAAATGTTAAAGTATCGTACCAGGATCTTAAAATGATCGTATTTTGAGAAAAGTTATCGAACACTACTTAGTTGCATCCTGACGTGTCTGATGACTCACAGCTTTAATATTAGTGTATCAAACATAGTGCAAAATTCTAGTCTTTAAAGTAGTTTTAGCTTTAGGAATGTCTCTGGATGCAATCGGCAGCCGCAGATTCCACACAATGAAGGGCTAAAATGATCGTACATACGGGATTTATGATCGTACAGAGGGCTACGATAATTATCGTACGTCTGGCAACACTGCAGGAGCCCCAAAGCTTTTTTTTCCACTAAACACGACTCACAAGACATTTATTTATAAATGACACTGCAACAGATTTATTGAAATAAAACAAGTGAATGAGAGCTTTAATGCTTAAGACATGAAATTTTAATCGCAAAACGTTTTTAAACAGTTTGTTGGCTAGTATTAATACTGCAATATCACTATCTATTACATTTTTGACAATTTGTGTAACTTTATACCAATAAAACAATAAAAAGATTTGCCACCAAGAACTTTCCTGATGTAAACACTGGGATTTTGCCACTAAAACATTAAAAAAGAACAAATAAGCCTCATGAAAAGACATTTTAAAAGATACAAATAAATAAGATGTATTTATGTGTGATCATGCAACTATTTAGCTTAGTTTAGCTCAGCTTTGACTTAAAATCGAGGTGTTTTTGTCCTTATATCTACAGTTTTAAATGTCTCGTATGAAATATGGAAAATAAAGGCTGTTAGTGATCATTTTTCATCAGTTGCATCTCTGTAATTCATCACAGGGCCTCATACTTTGTTTTTCCTAACCCACAGACTCATCCACTAGAAAATAAAATAAATTGAAGTTTATTTAGTGTCGGTTTTGGTTGAGAAAAACAACCTCATAAATCTAACGATATTTCAATGCTGATACAAAATAATCTTCCCAAAGACAGAACTATGCTGTGCTGTAAAAATAAACAAATATATCTACTTAATGCAAAATGATGCAACCTCCCATAAAGAAGGAGCTGCTGGAAATCGTAGGTCATTTCCTTAAAGAGGTGACAGCCTCCCACCCTCCCCGCCTCTTTGCTTTAAACAATAGTGATGCATTACCTCCTCCAGCTCTGGGGCCCCATATAGTCCTGCCCTTTTCAACCCCACTAGCATGAGTGCTGAATATTATTCATAGCACCTTGTCTCCATCACAGCATCTGTAAAAACCAAACACGATCATCCTAAAATTAATGAGCCGTATCCACCCCATTACGTTTATCTGTTTAGTGGTGTTTTGGGCCTTCCTTTAGGGCATATGCATGCTCCTCTGTTCATATTTATAACCCAGGCTTTTTATTAGCCACGTAGTGGGGCAGTAACAGTTGGGAGGCAGCATGCGCTTTCATGGTGTTGGCAGGCGGTCCGGCGTGGGCCAAATGTGAAGGGAGGAGATGGGGAAAAGGAGATCAGCTGCCAGGGAGAGAGCCCTTTACAAGAAGGGAGGAGAGGATGGGATGCCTGAAGTAAGAAAGCTGAAGGAGTGGATGTGAGTGATTTTCTGATAAGTGAATAATTGTTGCACCTATTTGCTTTTTAAGCCTCACTATCTGAATGTTTAGATAAAGTGTAAAATGTGTTTACATATGTTCAGAACTTGTAGCATTTTCTGTTAATAATTTAAAGATTTTGGATCAAACGGACCTTTAATCACATAATATGAGACCAGCTATTTCCTCTCTAGGAACTGAACTTGTTTATTTATGAGTGGAATAAGGCTGCACAATACATCAAATATTTATCGTTATTGCAATATCAATCCATGCAAAATCAATAAAAAAATCAGAGGCCAAATATGGAGGCCATCATTCAAATTTGGTTATTGCCTCCACTGAGAGTGTTTAATTAGGTGTCTTGTGTGGGTGATGGGTTGGACGGACAAGAGATCTGTTCTCGAGTGGTAAAGAAGAAGCCAAGCCAAAAGGTGAAACTCTAGATTTGCTGGCCTGTCTACGTTCCAACCGTCTCCTGTGATCATGAGATTTGGATTGTATTCAAAGATAAGCAGTTAAAATGAGCTTCCTCTGTGGCGTGTCCAGGCTTAGCCTTAGACATAAGACAAGCAGCATGGTAATCCTTGGGGAGTTTGGAGTCGAGCCACTGCTCCTTCTCATTGATAGAAGTCAGTTGAGGTGGTTTGCTGTTTGCTTCCTTTGGAGGTCTTCCAGGCAAATCCCAGTGGGTGAAGATCCTGAGACAGACCCAGAACTCACTGGAGGGATTGTATATCCTTTCTGGCCAAGGAAGGACTTGGGAACCCCCACATAGTGTAGGGAGAGGGATGTCTGGGACACCTTGGATTAGAGGTGGGAAAACGGACTCTACAAAATGACATTTTAGCTAAACATCTATAAAACTGAATTAGTTTTAACCATTTATGCATTGGCTAAAGTTGCTAAGCCATGGTGACCATCTTGAATTAGGCAAACTCCAAAATTAATATGTCACAGGCCCAATCCCAATACTAGCACTGCGCCCTACGGTCTTCGGCAAAGTGCACTTGGAGGAGGTGTGCAGTAAGGCTTCGAGTGCGTAGTACACAAGTGTGCAAATAATTGCTCAACTGGGACAATGAGCATTGTTTCATCGACCACAACGCATGCCAGTCGGTGTTTGTGCTACTTTTTAAAAAAAATCTTTATTAACAACTTTCAAACAATTTCTTGACAAAATTTACAATCATCGCTGACCACATTAAATCTTAGTCTAAAACATTCAGAGCATGAATAAATATCATTTATCGTCTTAAAATGAACTTCTTTTGTTTGAAAATACATGTTTTCAGAAAAGGCACTTGAGTCATTGTTCCGCCTTCTCCTCAATATCCCCACGCAGCAATGGATTGTGGGTCATACCCTTCGCCCAAGTCCACATTGACGCAGACTTTGGCGAAGTGCGGAAGTGAATGTAAAACAGCTAATTCAAAAAGCCGAAGTGTAGATCAAGAGTGCAAAAGGGGCGTGGTCAACTTCCACTCTTGTGGATCGGGACACCCTATGTACTCGCCCTCCGGAACTGGAACACGCAATTGAAGGGTGTGAGGGTGGAAGTGCAAGTATTGGTATTGGTATTGGACCATAGAGTTTGATCCATTGAGAACTTTCAATAAACTTTATCCAGTGTTTATGAGGTATTCTGCTAGAAAAATGGAAGGAAAAACAAGCACACATGCGTGCAACTTAAAACTGTCAGTGACGGCACAACTCTTACCTTTTCAGGATGTTTCACAAGACCATCAATCAGTTTCAACTTTGACCTAATTGAGTATAACCTTCACTCCTCAACCAATTACGTGCGACACAGCCAGAATACTGGCTGATGATAGACACAAAGATCAAAATGGCATTTGTGCAGCCAAGCATCCCTTGATTTATCTTGATGGACCTTAATCTGAGACATTTTGACAGTCAGAAAGTACAAATAGGAAAATTAATGATCACTACATTTCATTTAGCTACTTTAGGTTTCTGGAAAGGGGCGAGACATCACATACATCTGCACTTATGTGGACATTATAAACGTTATTCATAACACAAGTGTTCTAATTTTCTGGTATGACAAGTCACAACGGTTTATCAAGCTATTAAGGTTTCTTGATCTTAACCCAATTTTCTGTTAGTGGCATTGGTCACAATGATAGAGGACTCATTCAGCAATTTGATTGGGCTGTAAAAGGAAAGCAGAGGACGATGAGTCATTCGAAACATCGAGTGCTTAATCACACCGTTAAACAGCATGATGAGTGTCCCACATTTGCCCTTAGTCACAGATCCTCACGATCTTTGGCTCTATTTTTATTTCGACCAAATGAACCCTATACGAACTTAGATTTTAGTGTAATAAGCTGGGTTTAGATCACTTTCAGCCCAAGTTCTTCATTCCTTGTTGTACTTTTTTTGCATAAAACCAACAGAATGTAAAAACTGCATAAATATAGCCCAACGCATCACATATCAGGACTTCTGCTGCTTCTTGAGAATTAGACAGTGAATGCTTCGGCATCTAATAGCTTTATTCATTCACTTTATAGTTGCAGAAAATACTCCCCCTTAAAAAATTTAATTAATAGATATTTCTAATTATATATTTATTTATTACATAAAAAGGACTTGTTTTTTTGTGCATTTAACCTTTCATACAAACAGGTTGCTAACAAGATGCTTCAGAGGCATCATTAATGGGGCGTAGGAATTTATGAATGTAAAACAGCTAATTAAGAGAGCCGCTTTAGCAACAGGGCTTCATGTTTCGTGTCGAGGTGTCTAAACTTACCCAAGCCGATGTAAACAGCACAGGAAAATAAATGTCGTTTTGCATAATTTGGAAATTACAGCTTCCGCCGTAAAGCCAGCATCTCACTAAACTTAGACTGGTTAGAGACACAAAAATGCAAGAAACTGCAAATTTTCATTTGGAATTCAAGTCTATTTTGAAAGCATTTTGTGGTGCATGTGCATATTTGAGACTCTTACCCCGACTTCACAGCGGAGGCATCAGCGGCACGGAGCGACAGCGGAACAGTTTACTCGTGTGATTAGCTGCGCGCAAGCCCAAACCGGGAAAGTTTCAGCAGTGGAGCGGTTTCTCCACCGGACTTGCGAGATCACAAAATCCCTCGAGAGTTCAAAGGTCATGGTTTGCTCATGCCATCCGCAGAAGAAGAGGAAGGTAATCATGTTTGATGTCATATATAATGTTGTTTCGCTCCACTGCCAGGATTAAAGCCACGAAAAACACACCGTTGCATTTCTCAAAAGATGCTGAGAGTAAATAAGCTGTTAGGTCACATGTATTGACATATTCTACATAGATATTACATCATGTTGCTGCAATAGTCTTTTATTTTGAAAATAACCGGACGTTTTACACTGAAACCATGTGTGATTTCCTGTCTAGCCCTGCAGAAATTGACATAGAACAATAGAAACCAATCCTATCTTGTGTGCCGCTTCTGGGATGCGCCTGAAAATTTATGTGCTGTGGCCGGTTTGGATCAACCCCATAGACTATAAAAGATTCTGTTTGAAGCAGTGACGTTCCGCTGCCGTTATGCGCTGCTGAGGCCTCCAGTGTGAAGGATTGAAGATCTACCCTAATATGGGACTAAAGTTGGTACATGAGACATTAAATGTGATAAAACTTGTGACATTTTTGTAATTGTTTGTCTAATTGTTTTCACATTTTTTATTTTCCATTTTCCATCCAACCCATCCAAAACTAGATACCCGCTATGACTCTGTCACTACTTTGAGATAAATTGTGTCAAATCTTGAAATATTTCGGAAAGTTTCTTGCAAATGCCAACAGGTGCATCCAAGTGAAACACTGGTTTTGATGGTCTTAACTTAGAGTCCTATATAGGTTACTTTTTAAATTAAATCCTGGCTAAATGTCAACATTTAGTTCACATCTTTAAATAGTTGTTGGAACACCTTCACTTTAAAAATAATTTTGTCCAGTTTTACCCAAGACATTCAGAATTCCTTAATAATTCAAATAAAACAAAAGCTCCAAATGTTCTTGCAAAAAGTTTGACGCCTACATCTGTTCAAAGGACTTTCTAATGATTAATTTAGTATAAAATAATCAGATGATTATCTACCATTTTTTTATCAATTAGATTTCACTGCGATTGTAGAAACAAGTCATAGTTGTCAAAATCATTAAAAAATGTTAAAAAACAACCATCATGCTGTGGTAAATGAGACTTTAAATTAGTATGCATAGCCCAAACTCATGAAAATGCTAACGCAGTTGTTTAAAAATTAAATTTAACTACATTTTTTTCCATTTTAAGTCCAAATCTTCATAAAACAGCTGTTAATGTCGTTTGTTGTTTAACATCTGGGTTAAGCCGAAACATCTAAGAGAACGAAGACCTTTCTTGGACAGTCTGATCACCCTGTCTGCCAATATTTTGCCATAAATCACCAGTAGATCTTTTTTTGTCACAAAGGAGGGTCCCATCTTTTTGCTAGAGGAGGTGGGGCAGCTGGAACAGCCACCGGATTGCCTCAGCTTATCTTGGCTGGCATGAAGGACTCATCTCGAAAGCCCTTTAGGAAATGGACCTTGGCTTTGTGCGGAGCCAGGCAGCGGTGGCTTTCCAGATCGGCATCTGTCCAAATGGACTTAAGCCGTGCACATTCCTTTATCGTGAGCTCATTGTGTCGTGTTTTTTGCCCGTAATTTCTTGCCCACACACAAGTTGCCCGCTTGGTGCCATGAGACCGGCGAGAAGACGTGTTTATGCATGCGCGTAGGTGTTCGCACAAACCGTATACAAGAGCTGCATAATTGCACATGGAATGGCATAATTACTTGAAAAATTATGTGCATATGCAGTCAAACTTGCATAATTATGGCCACGACACAACCAAGCTCACAGGAAGCGCTGATCAGCTGCATGACCTTCTCTTCAATAATGTTAATGTCACCACCTAGGGGAGGAGGGGGAAGGAGGGAAGAAAAAGGGAAGAGGCTTGATGAAGTGATGGGGGGGTGCAGACGGAGGAATACAAACAGAAGAAAAGATTATCTTGTCATACCTGCCACCTACTCACCTGGATCCTCTTTTATTTTCCTTGTCTCTAATTCTGTATGCATGCTAACCTGTAGGTATGGTGTATACATAGTCCGTCTCACGCTGTGTCACACCTCGCTGCGGGTTGCAACCTAACATTTGGCGTGCATGAACTCCTGCCCGCTGACAGGATCCTGTTACGCCAAATGTCACACTTCCAAAAAGATTCTGCCCCCTATGGTGAAAATGAAGTCAAGACCTTCCTTCGCTTTCTGCTCTCCTGCTTAGCCTTGTCCTTCCTTCCATCACTCATCTTCCACCGCCTCCTTCATCACCACTTTCTTTCACTTATCCATTTCTATCCTCTTTTCTCCTCCCATGAAGTACCTCACACACACACACACACACACACACACACACACACACACACACACACACACACACACACACACACACACACACACACACACACACACACACACACACACACCTTGGTTTGCAGTCCTCAGCATTTTGCTGAATAAAGTCTCCTTCGACTGGCTGGTTTTAGACGATAATTAGTCCTCACCTGGGAGGATAGAGGGACGACGAGGAAGAAAAGGAACAGAAGAAAAGGCTGAATATAGGAAATTGATCTGCGTCGAAGCAGAATGGCAAAAAAGAATGATGAGAGGCCAGCTGAGAGGTTTAAAGATATCGCAGATAATGCTGTGAAGAAATTTGTGTTTTCTAACGCTCTAACGCTCTTATCACATCGCCACACTTTCAATACCTAATTGTGCTCTGAAAGTAGGAAAAAAAAGAAAAGTTTCTTTCTTTTTATTGTCTAAAGACAACAAAGAAATGGTGAAGACTTTAAAGGTACTGCAGTGCATGAAAGAAGTATTTTTTAAAAAAAATCCATCACAGAAAAAGAAAAACTGTGGACGTGCAGTGGAAGGAAAAGACGTTATCTCCCCTTCTCACCGCAGAGACAGTCCCGAGCAGCTTTTTAATTTGATTTCATTACAAACAACCCACTCCACATCCCTTTTTGTTCCTAGAAAGAAAGTGCTTAGAGGAGAAAATGTGCTCCCTTAGCAACAGACGCCCTCCTATTTTTAGAAGGTGCAAACAAGGAAAGAGGGGAGTTGCGAGATTGTAAACGTCTCTGATGTGTTCAGTCTGTGCAACCTTATTCCTGATAATGGAACCAGCTACTCTGTCTGTCAGTGCCTATTTACACACAAATGAAGCGGTGAGTTGCACGCACCCAGCGGAGCCGCTAGCCTCTATCTCAGCTGTCAAAATGGGTTAGTGGCTACAAGCGAAACACAACGATCCTTGGGATCAAACCGGCGCCGTCCATTCAGACATAATAGCTTCATCCTTGGACACGGAGCGTCTCTTTCCCGCGCCGGCTCCTTCGCTGCTCCGAATCTCGCCAGCTTGTTGTAAAGTAATAGACTTCTCAGGATGCCAGTTCACACAAATCGGGGATGCAGCCTTTTATTTGCTCTCTGCAGGGAGAGGTGTTTGGAGTAATAGGGATGAAGCAGACCATAACTACAGCTGAATAAATCTTCCTATCTCAGCTCACTGGATGCTGGCGCACACATGGTTTGTCAAAGCTCCATAAAATGTTGCTTGATAGGAGTTCTGTTCAGTTTTCTCCTCTTGCCTCACTTTGGTTCTGCGCTGCAGCGGTTGCAATCAATCAGGGTTTAATCGGCCGTCCTGGTGACTATCTATGCGTGTTTGAAAGTGACAGCTGTGTAGAGCGCCTACCAGGTGAGAGGATGGCACTGAGGAGATTTTTCTCCCTGCAGCTTGTAAAGAAATATCAGACGATCTGAAGGCTGTTGAAATTGTTAAGTGGGATGTGAGAGTATGGCATCTTAAGTGTAGAACTCTAAATGTGTGAACCTGCCTGAAGTGAATCTAAATTAAGTGTTTTTTCTCCTGCAGACCTGCCTGGAATTGGAACGTTATCTTCAGACGGAGCCCAAACGTCTTTCTGAACTCTTTGACCAAGATCTCGATGGTCTCCTTACTCCAGCCTACCTGAAAGAGGATGGCGAGGAAGAGCTAACTGACTCCCTCATCCCCAGCCTACCCAACCTCCCCGAACCCCCAAGCCCACCTCCAGTGATCCTCTGCCCCACGCGGCAGAACTCAACCCCGTCAAGGGACATAAAACCTAAAGGACAGGGGCTAGAAATTGTAGAGGGACTAGAAGGGGTCCACCAGGCTCAGCTGAGCGCCGTCACCTCCCTGACTCCCCCTTCTTCGCCGGAGCTGGGCCGACACCTCGTCAAACCCAACCAGACACTGACGGCCTCTCCTGATGGGACGCTCATGTTGAAGCTGGTCGCCAGAAAAGTGGGGCTCAGTGCGGCTCGGTTGGTGGCGGGGCACGCACTTCCTGTCCAGGTGAAGGACGAAGATGAGGGGGCAGCATGCGTGATCGGGGTTGGAGATCTACCAGAAAACAAGAAGAGGATCCATCGTTGTCAGTTCAATGGCTGCAGAAAGGTGTATACCAAGAGTTCCCACCTAAAGGCCCACCAGAGGACGCATACAGGTAAGAACAAGAGATTTTATCGATGGAGGTAAAGTTAGCTTAGTTTAATCTTGTTTTCAGAGAAATCAATGAGATAATTCAAACGTTTGTTCACCAGAGTAGCCCCTTTCATCTCATTCTCGATATATTTGATTTAAAGTTGGATTTTTTGGTTTTGTGGAGATCGTATGAGTTGTTCTTTTAACTTCTTGGGTATTTCTGCCCCTCCACGCACCTGGTTCCAGTTTTTTATTGCTGTAGCTGTTTCGATGTCCTTTTAATTATATTCTTCACTTACTTCTCTTTCAGACTCTAGTTATGGTCTTCACTTTTATTTGCACTCTTCCAGTATACCATCGTTCCTTTTTCTATCATATGTTTGCTTTCTTTGAAATAGTTGCCACCAAAAGTATTTTTTCAAACCTCCTCAAGACACTAGTGACTAAAATTTCAAATGAGAGAGCTATTAAAAGATCCAAAATTAAAATCTGACAGTTTTTTTCTCCTACCAAAGCCAGGACATTTATTGCTTCTTTATGTTCTACTTCATATAATTTCAACCCCTCATTAAGTTCTCTGTTCGCCTTATCTGTGTTCTCGAGGCGGTGCTTGGATCTGGACCAGTGTCAGTAAATATTCCTGCTTGAGGGATAGTTTTCTCAATAAAGTGATACTGAAGTGTATCCATTTAATTTCCACAGCCAGAAAAAAAATGTAAATTTATTTATTTGGAGCGATAAAGGTTAGAATATAATGCAAAGTAATAATGTTTCACCTTTTAGTCAAACATCCTCATATTTTTAGTTCTATATTTGCAGGTTATTTTTTTGGCCAGTTAAAGGGTTTTTAGAAAAGAAAAATTGTTTTGGTTATAAATTCATATTTATCCAAAAACAACATTAAAATATTCATGATTTTAAACATGCATTACCCATAATGCATTCACAAAATGAACTATGGCGACTTTATACTTTGGAAAATGTTTTAATAAAAAGCATGTGCATGAAAACTTGTGTCTGAAGCTGTGAGATAAGATAAAATAAGATCTTAATTTGTCATTTGTACACATTAACTTTTTGTGCTGAGCTTAACCCTTGGAGGTCCCTTTAAAAAAGTAACATTGGGTACCCTTAGCACAAAAAAATGTCATTGATCACAAGGTGTTATGAAAATTATATAATATTTCATAAGTCTGATTTTTTTAAACAGATCCCATCCTTGGCTTCAGCACTCACTAAACATAATAAAATGTGTGTGTTTTTTTTAGATTTAACCCCTCTAATGCCAGGGGTTATTAAAACATTTGCATTGTATAAAAACAAGAAACACTGTCTGCACAAAAAAAATGTACTAAGGGACCTCCAAGGGTTAAATAATTACCTTCTACTAGAAGACAGATGGATAGATTGGAGGTTTCAGACTATTAGGGCTATTAAATCACATGTGAACCGTTTCAGCCATTGTTCTTTCTTAACGATGCAACATCTGAGTTCTTCTTGGATTACATTCTATGTATTGTGATTGCACTGAAACAACTTCTAATTCTGGAACATGGGGAGAACATGCTAATTCTGTACAGCAAGGCTGCAGCTAGGATTTGAACCTGAGACCTTCTTGCTGCAAAGCAACAGTGCTACCATCTGTGCCACAATGCAGCCCTTTAATAGGAATATTTAGAAACAGTTCTTCAAATAATATTTTGACGTTTCCACTTTATTCTGAGTATTGAGACTTCATTCAGGCAATATTGCAACTTTTTGTTAACATTTCGACATCAGCTAAGAAAATCCAAGTTTTTTTTTACTTATTAGTCACCCTATTACATCTAAAAATCCATTGAAGCCAGTTTAGATCATTTTAGTTTGTTGTGTATTTTAAAATATCTTTTTTCTGCATGTGTTGTGCATCAAAATCAGTTTTACCAGTATATTTATATTTGATTTGTACATTCTTTAATCCAAACACCGTTTTATCGCCAACGTCTGTTCAAATATCCAGGTCTCCAAAACCCATTGTAACCTGATGGTAGATAATTGAGATATCAACTTCTTAGATTGTGTGCAAAGTGAAAAAAATCTCTCTTATCATTTGCTAGTGACAAACCAGGGCAGGTCTTCCTTGTCAAGGTTCCCTTAAAGAAGAAGGGGAGGGAGGGGATTCGGAAGCTATAACTCTCCCGCTCCTCCATCTCAATCCCAAACCACTCAGACCTCTGTCAGGAAGCTGTCCTCCATCTGAGTAACTGCACAGTGATGGATGGATTGACCTGGATAGGCCGCCATTTCCCCGCTTTATTCCAGGCACCTGTCCTCTATCCGTTCTTTAAGTCCGGGCCACCGTTTCTCATTCGGAAGTTGTCTGGTTTTGAAGGGGTTGGTAATAGGATCACATTTAAGGGCGAGAGCAGAGTATAACAGTTTGAGGGATAACTATCAGTGCACTCCGCTCTAAAACAACAGAAAAAACTGTGCTTGCTGTTAATAATTAGCAGGATTGTGGCCAAACACCTTCGGTTTTCCTCTTTTAGCTGCAAAGGTGAAAACAGTGTTTTTCAGTCTCTGTTAGAGATGGCTGTTCTGAGCTCTAACCTCATCTAAGGACGGCTGCCAGGGGTATAATGAGATGATTATTGACGTGCGATAGGTGGTTCTCTTAACCAGAAGGATGCTGCAACGTACGTCCACGCTAAATAAAGTTACTGCAACTCAAATTAGATTTCTTTGCTCCCTGCCGTCTAAACATATCAGCCGTTCAGTCTAGAGATCTCTAAGGCAGCTCCACAGAGACACTACATCTGTGCACTTCTATTCTTGAGGGTGTGAACTAAAAAAAAAATTCAACTTGTCAACCTCTGCATGTTGAGGATAATAGAAACATGCTGCATGTGTGATCACACCCTCAGCAGCAGCTTGACTGCAACAAAGGGCTCAGACATGCCATCATCGATTCCCCCTGGCATGGCACGTCTACAGCTTCTGTGATTAAACTCCATGCCAACTGGGCCAGGCTTTGGGAAACTGGTGCCACTGGTGCTATCCAATCGTGAATTCATGCAAGCAAAACGTTGGACAGGAAGTCTAAATTAAACCAGGCTAAAATCAAGAGAAAGAATGTCTTCACAGAGCAGGGTTTTGATGCTATAAATAACACTGTAGAGATGCTGAGTTTAACCAAACTCAAGTGATTTGAATGAATTCAAATAGCTAACCCCGAACCAGCTTACAAATCAAACAGCTTCCTACTGGAATCATTTGCTAGTAAAACTGGTAATAAAAACTTCTGTTCACTGTGCACGAAGCTTTCTAATAGCATTAGAATTTCTGAAGATACATACAATCGTATTAACACTGAAATTATTACTTTATGCAATCTTATACAATATTGCAAGATTTCCTCAATATCTTCACAGTTTTACTCTCAACTAAGTCAAAATTTACCTTGAAATCTGTAGATGGCGGCCATCTTGAATTAGGTTGACTCCAAAAGTCCACCAGCGCTGGACATACACCTGATGATTCCTTTCTGCAAACTTTATAAAAATCTGTTCCATGAAATATTTTGCAAACACACACACACAGGCAAAAACATTATGGTATGTGTTCTAACTCTGTGTGGTGGGCAATTAAAAGGCCAAACCCAAATGTAAACCAATGGTTTGTGCTCAGAGAGCATTGTTTTCTTTAATTGTAACTACAAGAGTAAGAAAGGATGCCTAAAGTGTGGCCCGTGGGCCATTTGTGGCCCTTATAGTGATTTTTTGTTAGCCTAGAAATCTAGATGGACTGTAGCAGTAGCAAAAGATTTTTGCTCTGCGGGTCGGTCTAACCACGCTCCATTGAAGCCTCAGCAGGTCTACCATTGGCCTGAGCAGTTTTGTGTCTTGTTAATCACAGCGCTAGCCAATATGTTGTTGCTTGACAGGAAACTTATGAGCGTGTTTTATCCATTTTATTTGACATCTGACTAATTGCACACTCCCAGAAAAGAAAGATCCCCGTCAGATCAAGTATTCAAAAATGGATATCAAGATGTTTTAATGACTAAAAATGCATGAAGTTCCTCCCCTCACATAAAAGCATCAAAAAGAAAAAAAAACATCAGTTTTTTATTCAAACGAACAAGGTGGAATGAAAAAGGGAGAAAAATGTTGACACAGGATGACAAACAGACGAGAAAGCCAAAGAAAGAGCAGACGAAGAGGAGAGTGAAACAAAGAGTAGATGAAGACGGGAATGGGGGGGTACAGTGGAGCGATCCTCTTCAGAAAGACACAACAGTGCCATGGGCTTCCTCATTCACAGAGCCATTATCCTGACAAGTTTAAAGATGTCATTACTCAAATCCTCTTTTTCTTAGTTGTTATTTCCATAAATTACTAAACGGAGAAAAGGCTACGATTTAATCTGGAATTAGACGGGGGCTGAGTTAAAATGACAGTGCCCTGTAGAGCTTTTGGTGAATAGGCTTATAGCAGATAAGGAATGGTACAATTAGATTTTGGGAATGGTGGAATAAAAAAAAACGACTTGGGTTGTTCTGCCGGCTGTCTCGCTGTCATTACTTTATTCATTTTATCCTCCTCCTTTTCCTTCAGAGTCGCTCCATTCCGTAAAACACTGCCAGTCTGCATGTAACTCCTTTTATTTGCCTTTTTACTAGTCTGCAAACATTTTCTTAGACTCTGGGCAGTTTGCAGAGTGGCAGAGCGGGTATACATTTGCCTCTTTTTACATCATTTTCTAACATATCCCTCCATCTCTTACACCAATTTAGCCTGTTTTTCCTGTCCTTTTGCTCATCTCCGAGTCTGGAGCGCTAACCCTGTACCGGAGCCCATAAAGAGGCTCTCCGAGAGCCTCCGTAATGACCTCAGAGACCCGGATGCCCTGCCTCAGCTCCGGCTAATGGAGGGAATGTAATTAACTTCCAACACTGGCACCTGAGAGGCTGGAAAACCAGCGTGCATGAGTCCGTGCACGAGAACATTCGGAAGTAACAGATTACACATAATGGGATTACGGTGACTCTGGAAACACCCGGTTATCAGATTACACATGAGAAATATGCTTTGGAAGGGTAGGAGTTTAGTTTTTCTTGCATTCAGTGAAAGCAGATGTTTGAATTTAAATTGTTTGACAAATTTGATCACACTAAAATAAAGCGAATAATCTAATTAGGTTTATAAACTACATTTCTTTTAATGTTATTAGTCCAGGTGCCGTAATAGCGGCCTAATCAGATTGTGTTCAGGTAATCCGGTGGTTTGGGGTCGTCATTCCAAGTGTATGCAGCTGTGATTTTAAAGTAGCCTTTCCAGCCCAGAGAGCGTGAAAAGTGTGTGTTTGTGAAGCAAGTGTGTACCTGCTCTGCTCGCCTGTTTGCACGAGGGCATCTTGAGGGAGAGGAGAGCGGAGGAGGATGGGGGGGTTGCTAGGCAACGTGAGCAGTGTATCGTTGGAGGAGTCGGTAGCTGAGTGGTTATGTACTGCTGCAGGCTCTGGTCTCTCAGTACCCACCCTCCTTTTCCTCCACCACTATCACCACCATCGGAACCACATCCCACCTCCCTCCCTTCCCTCCTTTCGTCTGTACAGCTCCCTGGTTGCTAGGCAACTGCCTCAGTGCTCTGCCAACGTGCTCGGTAATTGGCCGGTGGCATGGCGGCATACCATTGCCAGATCCAGCCAGCTGCACTGACGACTGCCTCCTCATGTTGGCAACCCCCCCCAACTCCATCCACACACATACATGGAGGTACAACCCTCCCCCTTGCCTGCCATTGCTAGGCAACACACTCAGGCATCTCTGCCTTCTGGGAATTTGATTGGCCAGAGCCGAATGCCCCAAACCAGCTGCTCATGGTGTTTTGTGGATGTATGATGCGGTACCAGACTAATTCCTGGATTCAAACCAAGGGAAAATAAAACTCCTAATCTTTAAATTAGTTGTTTTTTTTTCATTGCCTTTACACGACTTCACCCTGCGCATGAATCTTTCATCCCTTTCTATTCATCACTTGTGTGCCCCCATATTTCACACCTCACTAACATCTCTGAGTCCTGATAATGAAGTTCTCCACAACATGGCTCCTCGCTGTTAAAAAGTCCTTGAACTGAACATATGTCGTGAGATGTGTGTTATCTTCTCAAACGGTCACAGATAAAAGTAGCTTTAAATCTGCATATTTTTAAAATGTTATCTAAAAACAACCACATTTAGAGGTGTTTTGGTGTAAAGATGATAAACAGTCACTCATTAATTTACATCAAATTCATATGCAAACATAAATATCACCATCATCAGCAAATTGTGGCACTCCTATTGAATTTGAGGATCAGATACAACTGGAACTTCTTAATAATTCTGCAAAATATTTGTCCAAATGTTTTTTTTTAATATATATACCTATACAGTTCACAGGGGCAAACCATCTTTCATCAGCTCCACCACTGAGACCCCAAGGTGCTCTCTTACCAGCTTGGAGAAATCATCCTAACAGCCTGGAGCATTCTGAAGATTGGAGCTTTTTTAAAATAGTGTATTTTTTAGCTAATAACTTTTATTCAACCATAGATTTGTTAAATCCCAAAGAAGGATTTCAATTTTCAATAAATTAAATAAACTATAAAGTTATTACTCCTTTTCATTTGAAATTAAAGCTGTTTTAGAATGCCACTAATATGGGTGCACCAGAAGTTCTGTATTCTGCTGCTGTAAATATCAGTGTATTGGTGGTGAATTGGTAAAAAGTTGCATACATTAGTGAATTTTTTAGATTTGAGCTGTTTTAAGACAGCAACAATACACTGTGCCGTTTCTCAAACTTTTACCTAGAAACACGCTTCAGAACAGCCAAACTATCCCTTTAATCCTCCCCTGTCCTCACAAAGTGGTCGATCCATCGATCGTGTCCAGTCTATAATCAGATTCAATGAATTAAGCCAGCGCTGGTGCTGAAAGCGCTCAAGCAAAGCTGGTCAGTGTGTGTTCAGCCGTGAGCACCAGTCCAGATGGGATGTGACTGATGCAGGTGACATCTTTGGAGCTGGACTCAGCTGGCACATTGTGGCTTCCTTGCCATTATGTGACTGGCCTAATTATCACCACCCTCCTCTTCCTCCTCCCCTACCAGCATATCTGCAGCCCCTCTCCACGTTAATCCACTCCTGCAACACTTCTCTCTCCACTTTGCTTCATCTCACCACCTCTTGTCAGACTCTTATCCACCGTGGCTCTAATCCCCCTCCTTCTCCTTCACCTCCTCCACCCATCCACCCCACCTCTTCTTTCGCTCCACTTCTCTCTCAACCCTCCAGTCCTCTCCTGCATGTTCAGCATTACTGAAGACCAGTGGGAGCATCTCCATTCCAGTTAAACCTTTCATTGCTCTCTGTGAAAGGCGCCCCAAAATTAATCATAAGAAACTGGATTTTCTCCAAGATTTTAACGCTAAAGCTCTCGATGTTTGAGGCGTAAGGTTTGCAAAGCAGACAAAATAAGTGATTAAAGTGTTGTTTATGAGAGTTTTTTTTTGTTTGTTTGCTTTTGTGCTCCAGGTGAGAAGCCTTACAAATGCTCATGGGAGGGCTGCGAGTGGCGATTTGCCAGGAGCGACGAGCTGACGAGGCACTACCGCAAACACACCGGTGCCAAGCCTTTTAAGTGCAACCACTGTGACAGGTCTGTCAAAACACTACTCCCCTCCTTTCCCTGCTGTCTGATATGTTTTCTTCTTCCATTTTCACATTGTTATTTGAGGTAGTGCGTTGTACTTTTTGTGTTCCGTGCACTGCTTCTGTGTCGAGAAAAAGTCCTCCAAAGATGTTGGAAACACACGCCAACATGTTTTGGTGCTGACCCAGTTTAAAAGTGTGCTGGCAGGATTACTAATGCTGGTTACTTTGGAAGTTTGTCCTAAAAGTGAGAATCCAAGTGGGTGCTCATTCTGCCCACATTAGGCCTGGTGCAGCATTTTAATGGTGACACATCTAACACTGATGATCCATGGGCCCTGAATCAGAGGTTGTTTTAATATTTGGGCCAGGGAGAAAAATTAGGACTGTTAGGTTAGGGTTATCGGGCCAGAAAAAGTTGTCCTCATTTAGAAAAACGTTTCCATCCACATTATCCTAACAAAAATGATGAAATAAGTTTTCCGTTATGTGATGAGAGCACTCACGTCAACAACAAATCAAAATACAAAGGAAGAAAAACATGAGTCTGGCTAAATATTTACCCAAAACTCGCTTTTTTTATACTTTATTGTTTCCGCAATTTGCCAACATGATCAGAAAAGGTGGGAAAATATGAAGTAATAAAAGTAATAAAATGCACGATAGGATACTTCATTAGCGCTTTTTCAAAATCTCAGTATGTCTACAAGATATGGCTCCTTATTAGTTTGAATGCTGTAAAGCATTCAAAGTATTGTTTTTCTGTTTCTCTTTATTATTCTTCTTCCGTATTCCGTACACTTTTTTGGACCTCCCACCCACACCGTTTATGCTACTGAAACAAATTATACCTCAAAAAGTAGGAATCTTTGTCAGCTTCGATGGGATATCTTCATTTTAGCTGTAGGTGCCACGGTGCGGGTGCTACGAGCCTCAGAAGGCCGATAGTGCCAGATTTTCTCCCATTGGCGGCCATTCAAATGATTCTCAGCTTTTGTGCTTCGATCGCTGAAATCGTCTCGTCATATCTCCTACAATATTCAACGTAGCCACACAAAAATTCACACAGAGCACCATCGAAGCCTTCAGCCACTTACGGTTTTGGAATTTTTCGAACCGGTGCAAGACTTTTTGAATGGTGATGAGCGGTTCGAGGCCTCCATTCTGACGTTTGGAGCTGCAGATGAGTGTTTTCTGCAGTAACCGATGAATTTCTCTAAACAAAAATCTGCTACGACCACATCTAGCCCAATATATATTGAATATCTTTTTATTTCCTTGTGAAAAGATGTTGAACTCTTTCCCTCTTATATATAAATGTGCATCTAAGCTAGTAGAAGCTAACCATTAGCAACTCCACAACAAGGCAGAACTCTTTCAGGCTTGAGTTATGTGTGGAGATAAGGCATCAACATTGAAAGGTTTACCGAAAAAGATGAATGAATGGAGGGAGTGGAAGAGTTGTGTTGCTGTTATTCATGAAAACGGCAAGACGTTCACATATCAAGACTCCAAATCCTGTCATTTTTTCTTTTCTGGCTAACTTGTACTTCCTGAAACAGTATTTAATGATTATTTCTGTTTTTCATGCAGGCTATATGTGAAAATAGTCTTCTACAATATCTCCTTCATTAACTTTTGATTGACTATAGACAGTGAAACTCTAGGATTTGAAAATCCTGACAGATCTACGTCACACTGTCACTTAACATTCATGGACTCACCCATCTTGACTCAGGACGGGGAAGGCTGTTGTTGGTCTAGCATCCAGGAAACAGCAGACAACCTCTGACTAGTAGAAGCTAATCGTTAGCATTTGCAACTCTATCAAACAGAACTCCTTCAGGCTTGTGTTATTTGTGGAGATAAAACATCAACGTTGCAAGTCAGTGGTAGAGTCGTGTTGCTGTCATCCAATCCGAGGCAAGATGTCCAAATATCAGAAAATAAGACTCCAAATCCTGCCGTGCTGTGCCACTCTCTGCTGCAGAAGACTTGTCTGTGCTGATCCAAATGTTTCTGGGCTTTTTTTGCCCCAAGTACAACTTGCAAGGCATTCATTCCTACCAGACTACTTCAAATGTATTAAACGATTGAACCACACCTTTAAGGTATTCAATTATAGGATTCTCTGCGCATAATCCAATCACTGGATGGTGCTCCACAGCCAAAGAACAATGAAGTAAAAATAAGCAAAAGAAGGCCGGCACACTCAAAGTGAAAAAATATTTAATAGGTGCGAGCACAAGAGACTAACATTTCGACAGTCATTTGTGTCTTCGTCAGAGTAACCTATAAAAATTTCTATTTTAGCATAAGTTCTGGCTGACCACACCTTCCGTTCTATGCTCTTTTTATCTTTTGTTTTTTGTGCCCCCCCCCATTTTATTATCACTTCTGTTGTAGGTTTTGTTGCTGTGTTGTGGTTTTTGAACGTTCTGGGCCACCGTAGTGTGCCATCCATAGTTCAAATACCGGTTGATCTCATTCAGAGTTTTCAAGTCCTATTCCTGGAGGCTTTGGGATTTGTTTCTTGCAAATGTATAAATTCACAAAATCAAATAATTTCTTTTTTTCTTTTACAATTTATAGTTTTAATTATAAAAAATTGGCATTTTAGGTAAATTTAGTGCTTTCTAACATCTGAGGATAACCACATTTTTTAAATAAATTTTTTAAACTAATCCTGGAATTTCTTGGACTTTTCTTTGAATTCAACTCATCCCAAGCTGTGTTTACCTCCCCATCTAAAATGACTTAATGGCATAGAACAGTATGATGGTTGTAAATATGTAACTGTATTTACATTATGCAAATTTTCTAAGTAAAAACTTCTAAATTTCTTAAAAAGACCCCACTATTGTCACTAAGCTGTGTTGAGCTTTAATTTTCTGAGCTTCAGGGATGAAAACAACCATTATTCACTATAAAATTATTGGCTCAACTCCCGACACAAAAATCTTTACTCCTGTTTTAATTTACACTCCTCTGTCTGTGATCTGGCACCTCTGAGATCTCTGAGCAATATCGAGCTAAACGCTGTGCAGCAAGACAACATGCGATAGAAGGTCATTTTAAAGGTGCTACACAGAAAAATCTATATGGTTTCGTAAAATATCAAAGTTTATGTTTGTATTTCTGAAGCAGACACTAAAACTAGATCAAATGAACACTGCAGTAGACAGAGACACAGAGGTTTAGAAATCCAGACATAAAAATTCCTTTAAAAGCTTTATTTGATGTTTTCTACATGTAAAGTTCATGAATTTTTTTCCAAGTGTAGAATTTGTTATTTCATTACAATTATTGTTTGTGATTAAAAAGACTTGGTAATTATTTAAAATGAGTTCATCCCACTTAGAATCATTTTCAGAAAAAGCTATTTTTAATGTTTTGAATGATTTATTATTATTATTTTTCACCATTTGAAAAAGTTTTATCTATTAGATACTTTTTTTTAGTTTTTATTATCTATTAGATATTTTTCTATTTACTTTACATTAGACTTCCAAATGAACTCTCAACTCTTACATGCAAGTTCAAATTATTCCTAAATCTTCTGCTGGGTGTCAAACAGATAATAATCAGCATAAAAAGGTAGTTTAGAGACATGCCCTCCACCTGCAATGTGTCCAGCAATTAGCAAGACTCCGCCCCCTTAAAAACATATGTGTGCATACGTAAATATATTCTTTAAAGCAGTAAAATCTAAGGCAGAGTATTTGCAAACTGATGGATTCACTACAGGTGATGATGATTACAATGTGTTTGCTTCCATGAGGATGGACCAGAAGGTATTTTAGATGGTTTACCTCAATTTGACACATTTTAGTGTCTGATTGGTTGTTTATGTTAGTGTTGAATCCAACGAATCCAAGAAGTGCTCCTTCATAAATTTTGTTTATTTTAAAATTTTTGTTAGTTTCATAAAAATTACAAAAGACATAACTTGTAATTGTAAATGTATTTTTTTGTTTATATTTTCTCTTTGAATTACACACATTTTTTGTTTCAAACCAATTTTTTTAAGCCTACTTGTAATTTTAGGCAAATCTTATCTTTTTTTGTCTGAATGCATTAATTATATGCAAGTTATTCATGTAGCTGGGAATTAACAAAGATGTCCTCAATTTGTCAAAACGGCCAAAACGATTTACTGTAAATGTTCTTTAAAGTACAATGACAGTGTGGAAATTGAATACAATGGAAGGAGTTATTGAATGCATGACCTCTTGAATCATGCATAGGTCCATTATAAAAAGGACAAAAAGAAACCTCTTTTCACCGGGGGTACTTTGCCTTAATGTTGATGTGTGTTAATGAACAGCCAGTTTCATCAGGTCTCAGCTGGGCGGACTGTAAATACAGTATCCCTCCCCCTGTGGGTTCCCATCTCCCTCTGCTGCCAGACCCCCCCTCTGGGCACATCCCCTAATTCCGACCCACCTCTGTCATGTGTCAGAGCCCCTCCAGCCCTGACACATGCACCCTGCTGAGATGAAGGAAGAGGGGGAGACAGAAAAGTCGGGGTGAAAGATTGAGGATAGGGGAGGAGGAGACGGTGTGCCAGCTGGTGTCGTGCCCCCGAGTCGTGACTCATACTTCACCATCTGTCTCACCGAGCACACACACACACACACACACACACACACACACACACACACACACACACACACACACACACACACACACACACACACACACACACACACACACACACACACACACTGTCTTGGTGAATGTCTCAGGAGCAGTTCATTCATCTTGCCTGTATGTTTTTGTGTGTTTGACACTCACACATGCAGGTGTGACAGTAAGACAGACGACTGGCGGCTCATCTGGTCTCTGACACAATCAACAGTTACAGGATACAAAAGATTCTGAAACTCATCAAGTTTAATTAAGTGAATATTTTTATTCAATCATGTCATTTTTTTGTTACTTTCATTTGGTATCATTTCATAGCTGCTGATTGTTCCTGTTGCTTTGACTACTTTGCTTATTCCAGTTTTCCTAGAGTTGCACTTTTTGCCCTGATATGTTGAGTGCATGAGTGTGAACTAGTGACCATTTTGTACCAGACTAACATAAAACAACAACCAAGTGTGGATACGATTTTGCAACATGATGAAAGAAAGTATTTCACTGTGCAGAGAATGTTGGTGATAGATTGCACCTGCATTCACAAGGGAGTTTCCAAAATGTCTCAAAACTTTCTTGCAGGAGTCACAAGGCCTTTCAAACATGATCCAAAAATTTGTGCAACTAATTTAGTCTCCAAATGGAGTTTCCTTTTGTCAGAAAATGCAAGAATTGTGAGAAAACTTTGTGAAGGCTTGGGTATTTCACTGGAAACAAGCTTTTGAGAAAGTATGCAGAATTTTTCTCAGAATGACGCTGAATTCATAGGTAGACTAACTTTTACATCTGTTGAAACTGCAAATAAATGGAGACATTCACAAGAAAGTCACAAAATGTCTTAATTTAGCCTTACTTTATTCACACTTAATCCTAACTTTATTCATAATTTTATTACACCTGGCTCATGGCCAGAATGGAAAATAGTCAAAAGAATCTAACAGTCAGACACAAATTAAGCTCCAACAGTGGGCAAGTGACGGAAGAGTTTCCAGAACATCTATTTATGACTATTCTCAATATTCTTGAGTCTCAGGGTCTCGCCCTCGAAGTGAAAGAAATGTGAGATCACTTTAAAAGAGTTTGGCAACCAGATTGCAAATAAAATGTAAGTAAATTGAAGACACTAGCTACGTTTACATGCGCCAAATTTCCCCCATCCGATTCAAATCTTGGTTGATTGGAAATCCCAAATTTCTGTTTACATGGACACTAACTGAAAGGATCCGATCATGTTGTGAGTATACATGCACCAAGCATTCAATCAGATTAAATAGGTTGAGCATGCGCAGAGTTGTCTTTCCCGGGTAAAAACGTTTTTGATTTGGTCGATAATTTGGTGAATTCCTGCATCTTTAGATGCACTTGAGTGCATAACTTTCTAGCCTTTTAGCCATCGAGACGTTCAATAAAATTGAGCTCCTGTAATGTTTCCAGTAAAAAATAGTATCTGCAGCAGACCACTTATGTTTACCTCCTGAGCGTCTGCATAGGCAAAAGGATGTCACGCTGAAGTTGCACACATGAGCAGTGGGCATTATTTTACTCCAACAATACGAATGGGTGTGTACGTGGACGTCAATCGGAATGAAGATCGGACAAAACCACCTCTCTCAATCGGAATGAAATTTCATTCTGATGGGGCCGTATCGGATCAGAATATTCCGATTGACATGTTTGCATGAAGAATTTTTGATCTGATAGGGCATTCATTCTGATTACTTGTGCCCATGTAAACAGAGCTAGTATTGCAATTTCTTTTATATTGGCATGACCACAGCAGGAGTATTGGACTTTTTCTGTGTGATAAAACAACTATATAGATTTATAGAGTAATTGTAATTTGTACTTTTACTTTGGCTGGTTTTATTAAATGAACTGCAGTCTTGCTTCAGAAAATAGCAGTCTAAAGCATAAAATTACTGATTTATTCATCTTAATATGCTATAAAACTCCCCATCTCAAAGATTTTGTGCACACTAATTACCAGAATGTGCAACTCCTGGTTATCTCTTAGAAAGCAACACGTTATATTTTGGAAAACGTTTCTCCCGGGAGTTTTAGCATATTATTCTGCAAGCTCGCAGCAGAACCGTTGTGTCTAGGTTCGATAATGGCTGCACCTGTGTGTGCAGAAAGCCTTTATGAACTTTTAACAAGCGCTTTTACAAACCCCTCACATTGTAAAAATCACAAAAGCACTTTTGTTGTAAATTTTTTTCCCACTACAGCAACGCCCCAGAATTTCAACAAGGCTGATTTTAGATGAGTGGCTTTGATTCCTCTAATTTAGCCACCGTTTAACAGCACATGTCGTTCCCCCCCCACGCTGTTTCAACAGATCCATCTGCAGGCTCTCTAGTTATTCACGGCACAGCTGAAGTCATTAGGAGTTCTGCTGAAAATGCTGATTATGAATTAGTTACACATATACTAATTACATGTGCATTAGTGGCTCAGCACTCACTAGCTAACAGCAACATTTAGCTCAATCGACAAAACAAACTCCTTCCTCTTGCATGGAGCTAACAAGCTGTTCTCTGTTTCTCTCCGTGTTTGGCTGCAGGTGTTTCTCGCGGTCGGATCACTTGGCGCTGCACATGAAGAGGCACATCTGAGGAATCCGAGAGGGGTCAGCGGGAGAGGAAGAGAGGGGAAGTAGACGGTGGTGGAGTGGAAAAAGGAGATGAAGCGTCGACTTGAGAAAACTCGGCGAGAGACAGTTTGATGGAATTGGGAAACACAGCCGGTTTGGATTGGGGGCAGGGGATGCACAAAGACAGAAACTAACTGCGCTCAAACGTTTGGTTCATAACTCCACAATGACAGTCGTGGACGATATAGATGCTCCGTCACACCCTTCGTATGGGCGGGGGTGTAATACATCATCGGCAGCTCTTTACTTTTATCATATCTCCTCCATGTTGTTCCCAACGCCAAACTGGACCAGTTGTACAGTCGTTTTGTGTACAAACAACAAATGTTTCCTCCTCTAGAGACTACCGCCAACAGTAGACCACTTTTCTTTCGCTCCTCCAACCCTGCCTTTCCAAATCACCCAAGGGTTTATTATCCAACACGCTGGACGAACGATAATACGACAGCTTGTCATTCGACCTCTGTCACATCTGCCAATTGGATCCACTTATAAATCCTTCTGTTTTGATGGCATTGGAGCATTAGCTTGAATCGAGTGTTAGATTGGATTTCTCAAAGACTTGTAGATGCGTTGCACTGATGTTCTATGAAGATTGAGGTCATCAAGAGGGCTTGCTTACTTTGTGATCATCATTGACTGAGACAAACTAATCTACTCTGAGAGCTGAGAGTCCACAGAGACGCAAGGCAGCTTTTAAAGAGTGTTTTTATTCCTCTCTGGGATCTTAGCTGCTCTGGGTTGTCAGGAAACGGTTGCACAATTGACTCTTTCCAACTTTGTTTTGGTTTATTTTTTTGTAAAAAAAAATGTTCGACTGTCTCAAGGCGTTTTGGGACTCGTGAAACGGACAACCACATGCACAAGCAGAAGCAGCGAGCTGACGGTAATAGCACATCGAACAAGAACTCTATGTATTTAAAGGTTATATTGTTTCTAAGAAGATTCTCCTATTTGTTAGAAGGAAAAACATAAGACAACTTCGAAGAACTCCCCAGAAATGGATGCAGCCAAAAAAATAGTCATAAAGTCTGCTTGCCTGAAATGATCTCTTTGGCCTTTTAAAGAGTGATTGGCACCAAACTAGCAGCTGGACTGAAGATTTTCCTCCCGCAGCACACATTCCTGCAGAATTCTTCCAATTAAGAAGCTCTCCAGAGTGAATTTAAAAAAAAGGAACGCATTCTAAAGCTCAACGAATCTGGTCCTATGCACATCCACAAACCCTTTTGGAGACTTCCTGACCAGCATGTATGTCGGACTTCTGGAAGGTCTCGCAGGAAGACGCGTTCAATCAGTTGTCAGAGTAATATCGATGTGAATGTATCTGTTGAAAGCCTGAACGTTTTTGCTACACCCGTTAAACCACTTGAAAATGGTTGGTAAGATCATCCTAGTCCCCATTTGTGTTCCTCTTTTTCACATCAAAAAGAAAACCCGACTTGGAACAATTGGCTGGTCACAGCTGGTAGCTTTTGACATTTTACCGGCACTCTTGCAACCAGCTTGAGTGCAGATTTCCAGTGGGTGGCTAAAATGGGTTAGGGGAGGATGGTTCTGCTCAGTCAGCAACGATAACTGCCCCATCAGCTTATGTAACTGCAGCAGAGTGAAACCCACACCCACAAAGGGACGCATATATTCACTCCACTAAAACTGGAATTAACATTTATCTTGTTTGACCTGATTTCTGTCAGTTGGAACAAAGGAAAAAAAAACTGTTCTTAGACATCTTAAATCCACGCAAGGAATTTGAATGAAAATTGAGGTCAAAGCAGCAGCTTGGACACGGGTCGGCTGCGATCATTTGGAGAAACTAAGATGTGAACGTCTACATTTTGGTGGTTTTAAAGTACTTTGAGCTAGAGTCCTCTAAGGGGATCACTGAAATAAAGCCATGTTTTCACTGGGCTGCAACAGCCGGAGAACAACATTCACGAGGGAGATTCAAAACAATCACGAGTAACCATTTCGATGTGGAAATTTCCATATTTTCACTCAATTCTGTTTCCCGCTAGTCACCACCAGTCAGAACAGTAATGAATATAACTTAATATACAAGCTGAAGTTACCAGACCATGGCCGGGAAAACTAGGTTGCAGAATTATAACGAATACCCAAATCAAATACTTTAAAATAAATCAAAACAAGTAAATATTTTAAAAGGAGGTTGGGACAGGATCCAGCTGACGTTCATTAAGAACACAGACAGTATGGCAAATAGGCCTGATTACTTTGACTTGCCTTTTCATTTGTTACAATTAAAGAAAGACTCCTTTAGTGCAAGCAATTGATCACAAGGAAAATACCTATACCTTCGAAGAATTTAGGATCAGGAAAAGACATTTTGAATTCTTGAATTTGTCTCAAAAATCTGATTAAAATGAAGATGACCAGTTATAGGAAAAACCCTAACCTTGACCTAACTAGTTTAAGATTAGGAAAAATATGTATTGTTTACAAATACATTGAATTTCCTGAATTAGGGTCACTTTTTCCTAAACTTAACCAACAACTTTAGCTTTAGGGTTAGGGTTGCCCAAGTCAATAAACATTGGAATGCTAACTCAATTTCTTGTTTCCAAAATCGTAAAATTGGCGACGTTTTATTCAGTAGACTTGGCTTATTAAACATGTAAGCAAACTATTTAGAAAGATGAATACATCAAAGTGCTGTTTTATTTCGTTGAGAGTTCTCATGAGAAATCCAGGCTGACGTTTCTGGTGTTATATTGGCTACGCTGAAATATGGTTGACATGCAGGTTTACTGATCTGACTGCAGAGAAGATTAATAAAAAACAGCCGTTTCACCATTTGGGGTTTAAACCTACTCATCACTGATGGCAGCTCTGTGTGTGTGTTTCAGTATTTCCACTGAATGCTCCTTTTGCTGAATGAATCTGTTGCGCATATGTGTGTATATGTGAGCTGGGGACTTTTTTTTTACTCATGTTCCCTATCAATCAAGAACAGGTGGGGATTTTGGAACAAACCCTTAAATGTGTTGTTGTTCATGTTCGTTTACTCAACTTGAAAGAGCTTAGCCCTGGAAATTTCCTCCCAATTACAAGGCGATTTGAAATTTATTCTGTCTCCTCTTGTGAGCTGACATGAACGAATTGTTCTCTTTCTGCCAGGAGCTAAAAAACTGGAAATTTCGAATGTGAATGTGTTTTCTTGGAAAGGTTTCTAAGGATGTGGTTTAAGTTCTGTGTCATCTAAATGAACGATTGTCGATTCTGCTGTGCCTGTGTGTGTTTTCTTCGTCTGTTTGTATTTGCACTCTGAATTTTTGGGGAGAAAAAAGAAAATCACTTGCATCTCTGATGTTTCTTGTTCGCTTGTACATTACACTCCATGACCCTCGTTGATGGTGCACTGATCACAAAGTCTGTATAGTAGCCTTTTTCTTATAGCACAAATGCACCCAGTCAGACACTCAAAGGGATGTTTCAACCATGTTGAAGTGTTTTTCTGTGTAAAGCCTTTAAATATTTACCACCTTCTAGATAGCTTCCTAGATCGCCATCTTAAAACAGCTCCACGATTCATGCAAGGTTGTTTTATAATTCTTTACACAGCAGTCAGTTTATCATCGCACCAGTTTTATAGGGAACTATGTTGTTGTTTACTCACATAAATATCACCATCATCTGCAAATTGGATCATTTCTGGAGAGTCTTGGGTTTGAATCTGAAAGCATTTGTCATTATGAATTTCCTTTGAAATAATTAAATTAATGCATAAATTAAAATCAATTATATGTTTAAGTAGACCAAATTTAATTTTACAGTGTAAGAAATTTGGCAGGATGCAAAGTCTAAATAAAGACTTTAATACTCTCCAGATGAGCCTAACTGCCATCTTCAATTTTTGTTACATTTATGAAATAATTACAACATTTTGGAATAAATATTAAGAAATGCCTTCTAGATTTTCTGGATTTACCTCGGGACTTCCTTTATATATACAGTCTAAAAAAGTGTCAACTTTCAAAAATTGCAGCTGTTTTAAAAAGGCCACAATACACTTAATATTAGCCGTCGGCTCATCAGTCTTGAACATTTTTCCAAACAGAGGAAGTTCAGGAAGCTATCTGCAATGATGGTAATTATTTACAACTTTTATACATTAACACAGTTCAACATGGCCACCAAAACATGTCCTCCGAAACACTAAAAACATTCAAGTACATGCAGGCAGATTCTCGCAAGTCACACAAACACTCACAAAATGCTCTTTCTGTGTGTTTTTCGCCATTTTTTTCCCGCCACCATGTGAGAGTTAGACTGCAGCTCTTGCTTTCTGCAGGGGGGGGGGGGGGGGTTACATGCATTACTATGTGTGACACCACTTCTGTTTCCACCAGGTCTGAATTTTAAATCAAACGCACCTCCCTTTTTCTACCAGCATTCTCTCATCGCTTCTTCCCTACCCCCTTCTTCCTTCCATTTTCTCATATATAATCCCTTTCAACTCCTCTCCTCTGTCTGTCTGACTCCCCCTCTCCTCCTCCTCCCCCCCGCCACCCCCTCTGCTCCTTCTTCTCCTTTTTCCTCTGTTCTCATTTTCTCTCTCTGTACAAAGTGTTTGAGATTTATCATTTGTATATTATGACGTATGGGTACGATAATGTTCTTTATTATGGAATAATGAGAGATTTATTTTTGTTACTGGTTTGTTTCATAATTCCTTTTTTAAATTGGTATTGTAATATCTCTATGCAAGGAACTGTTCGGTGAATCGTTTTTATTTAAGAATGTAATTATGTGTAATAAATGGTAGAAGCAGTTTTGGCATGGAGTATTCATGCTTCTTGGCTGGTCTGTTCGGTAACAATATGCGTCTAATCACGCCATCTCCAGGACGGAAGTATTTTTATGATTTCTTCTCGACTCCCCGACCACGGCGCCATTCAAATTGTTAACAATGCTTATTTCTCTCACTGACCAGAGCATTTATGAACAGATCTAGAGTTAAATATGCAAACTGGTGCGTCAAAGCAGACAGGGAAATTTAATTTACACCTGCAGGAAGAATAAAAGGAACACCAGATTTATCTTTAATTCAGATCAAACAGGAAATAAAGCCAGATACTTTCACTTTGCCTCGATACACATGTTTGACGACTCCCTCGGAGGGAGATACAGCGTGTTAATTACATCTGTTACCAAGCAAGGTGATGACTTATCCACTATTCCTGCCTTTTGACCATGACTAACTGATAAAAGGGTAATCGAATAACTAATGGCTAATTAGGGGGTAATTACTCCCTGGTAAATGGCCCTACGCAGTGTATTAATTCTCCTCGGGTCTGGCAGTGAGAAACTCCCATAAGGTTTTTTTGTTTCATTTAATGCTCCCTAATTGAAATGGGCACCCTCATCAAGAAGCTTACATGTATCTGTCGAACTTAATGTTCTTTTATCTGTAATTACAGGCAGAGTGAGTATTATCTACCTAACTACACCTCCTATGTCAAGCGCAGAGGCGCATTATAATATTAGAAGTGACAAAGTCATTTTTCAGCAAAGGTCGAAAGTCCTGCGAGTATTTTTCAGGCAACGTTCCCGTCCTATCTGATGGAAATGAGCTGGAATGTGAGTTCACATCATAGCCAAATGGTCTTTAATGTGTCCTGGCAGGGAAAAGGACCACAAACTTATCTGTGTGTATTAAAGATTAGCACACATGGTGGAAATGTATATATGCTGAAGATTTTAGGATCTTAAGTTTTCTATCTATCTAGTGTTTCGTATTTAATGATAAGAAACAAACAAAAGCTCACCGTCTTTTATGTCAGAGTTAAACTATAATCATCTCAAGTTGAGAAATTAGCCGTATTGGTCAAAACTTGAAAATAACGGTAATACAAACATGTCAGCCCTCAGAGAATGTGTTGTGAAAGACTGTCTCCCACTACTGCTAATTTATTATTTGCTAATGTGAAATAGATAGGATGGTGTATTTTGGGTTGGATTAACTCCAAAAGAGAAGTTTCATTAAACTATTACAAGGGTTTTATGAGATCTTTTAGCTTAGCAAGCCATCCTATATATGTGAATATATAGTCTGGACACGGCCCATTGACGGCTCTCAGTCATGGGGCGGGATCTACCGATGTCTCAACATGCTATTGGACAACAAACAACGTGACGTACTCATCGCTACGGATGTCAGTCAATGGGCAGTCCGCCATACTCTGTCAAAGAAGATGCAAATACATCCTTTTTCTAAATAAACTTAAGTACCTATATCTGCTCTTGACTCAAAGAAAAGCCCAAGTCTAAGTAGTCCAAAGTTGATGCCAAAGCCGTTTCAAATAAGCCGTCGCCATCTTTGTTTCTTTGCTCAGTTGCAGTAACATCCCGCCCACCAAACCAATAGAGCGCTGTGATTGGACCGCTAAAGATGTCAGTGAACGGGGCAGTCCGCCATACATCGTCGAAGAAGACGCAAACCAAACTGATAGAGTGCTGTGATTGGGCTGGCACCAGACTGGCTGGGGCTGCGGAGGTTCCAGTTTACCAAGTACCATCAGTTTGCCAAAGCAAAAGAATGGTCTAGGTTCCTAGGCTACAGATATTTTGCAAACAAAGAAATCAGAGAGAGTCCACCAAGTCACACAAAAGTTACAAGCAAAGATCTCATGTGTAGCGCTTTGACTCTGGGGTTGGGCTGACTCATAGATACGACAACTGATTCTGAGTTACTGACTGACTTACAGCCATTTTTTGTTGGCGGAGGTTGATGAGCCTTGGTGGCCATCTTCAATAGAGTAGAATACAAAGGTTCATCAGTTTTCAATGAGTGTCTAAGGAAAAGGCTGTATGAGTGATTCATGAAAGTACATTTAGTGGTTCATGAGATTCTTTAACAGACAAATTGACAGATTGACTCAATCAGTGATGCCAAAGTTTCAGGGCAAAAATCTTGTGCATTGTGTAGCACTCGTAGTTGCAGTGGATGAGAAGTGCAAAACACAATTTCCAAAATGCATTTACATAAAATATGACAAATTTCCAAATTCAAAATGCATTTACAGTTAATAAAACACATTAACATATTTGATTACCAAATTACATTTGGAAAACCCATTTAAATAAAAACAAATTTACAAATTCGAAAAAGCAAATTACATTTGAAATACTTAATTTAAAACAAATTTATATTTTAGGAAATACGTCTAAAATATTAAAGACTTTACAATTACAAAGACAGATAAGCAAGTGTCAAACATAAATCCAAAAACAAAATAATACAAGACAGCTCTTAACAGAAAGGAAATCTCATCAACGGGGGCCTTATTCATAAAGTTTGCTTTATACACAAAACACGGTTGGGAAGTTGCATAAGTCATTTTCTACAAAAACTTTGTGATTTACAGAAAAAATATAACAGAAAATGTGTCCAACTTTATGCAGACCCTGACCCTTCAGCATGCACATTTTGAAGACAGGGCTGGCCCAAGTGGCTGGGGAGAGGGAAGTCTGGGCCTCTCTTAGGCTGCTTCCCCCACAACCCAACCCCGGATAAGCGGAAGAAAATGGATGGATAGATTAATGCATTTAAGAGTTATATCACTTTCAAATAGTTACATCAAGCATCCACACATATTGGTACATTAATTATAATAAGGTGTGTATTAATTAGTGTGATTCCTAAGTAGACAGAAATACTGCTTTGACATTGATAAAGCTTGCATAAAGCTTCACAATGAATGAGCTGGCACTCCATGAATAGCATAACAATGGCAGGATCTGGATGGGTAGAGATTTTAGTGACCATGAACATCTCCTGGCCCATGATGATGACTGGCTGTTCAGCCGATTTAGATTCCCTACAAAGACCTATTAGATCTATGTGCTGAGCTGGACCCAATGTTAGATGGACTGACCCACCAAAAGCATGCAATCCTGGCACACCTGCAGCTTTTGACCACTCTCAGGTACCAATAGGTAGGCTGTTATTTGTTTGATAAGATTAAAAATATGACATGAAAATGATATGAATCTTGCAGCAGAGTTCTGGACTAGTTGAAGCCGTGCCACTCCGCTCAGGCTCAGACCAACATACACAGCATTACAGTAGTCAACACGGGATAGGGTAAAAGCATGCAAAACAGCTTCCGGATGAGCCCAAAACAACAGGGGCTTGATTTAGGCCAACCTAAAAATGGAAAAAACAGAACCACATAACCATGTTGACTTGTATGTAAAACCTGAGGGCAGCATTACAGTTTACACCTAAGTTAGAGACCACCTTCCTTTCATGTGGGGCCAGAGAAGCAAGGTAAACCTCAGGGCCCGGGCGATTTATCCAGTCAGAATATGACCTCAGTTTTGCTCTCATTCAAATGCAAATAATTGGAGGCCATCCATAACTTAACTTCCTTCAAACAGTCCAAGAGTGGAAAGGCAGAGCCACTTGCCCCCAGACAGAGAGGTAGGTAGACCTGGTTATCGTCAACATAAAAGTGAAAAATTCGCATTATGCCAATGAAAGAAAGCCCCCAGTGGCAGCAAATAGAATGCAAAGAAGAGGGGACTGAAGACAGAGCCCTGTGGGACCCCCCATTGGCGTCTCCCCCATTCAGACACAAAAACTCCTGCCGTCAAGGTAGGACTGCAGCCATTGGAGAGCCAGGCTTGTAATCCCGACCCAATGCTCTTTCGGGTGTGTGTTGACGAATTAAAAGGATTGTACAGCTGCTTCATTATAGACTTTTAAATTGATAGTTTATTTAATGAAATGGGGGACTTGTTTTATGTACATGTTAATACAAGCGCTAAGTGTGAAACTGAATTGATTGCTGTCATATGTTTTCAACCCTTTTTGTTTGTGAGTGATTTGATTCAGAACTGTCTGAATATCTGAATTTTGTTCTCTGCCAATCATGATAATTGTGTTGCCCTTTCAGGTGAAACCCTTTACGAATACAGTAACGCAGCTCCTTAAGAATTAGAGGGTCTGTATTGTTAGTGTTGCATCTTTTTGCCGCTTTTGCGTACCGGTCTTACATTGGTATTGGTTCCACAAACGATACATATTATCCCAACTGCACCATAATGCCCAAGCAGCAAAACTCATGTGCATTACAAGGTTGTGCCACTGAAAAAGGTCAAACGTTGTATTTAGGCAAACTGACAGGCCCCCCCTCCCTGTGACTTTTTTATATTATATATTTCACATGAGGTGAGGACCAAGCATCACCTTCTGGTACTCACTTGCATAACTCAATTGCTAAAGTTATGTACACCCTTGCCCATGAACTTAATAAGCTGTTAAAAGGGACAATGTAGTCCATGGATATCTTAATAGACCACAGGGAGCATTGAGAGGAAAGAAACCAATGTTCAATGAGACATAAAGTGAGTTGATGTGTTTGAACTGTTGCAAATGGTGAAAAAAGTTTCCAAGCTGAATCAACTCCTAATTTTATAGCTCTAATAAATAAATACACATATTTTATGTTGGTTTAAAAGAGGAAACTGAAAAAGTTAGCCAACCAAGGGATCTTAATATTCCTCAAACCTCTTCGGTGTCTGAACAAATAAAATATAATAGAACATAATCTAATAAAATCCCCTCCCAAATCATATGGGTCAATATATCCACGTGGGTTCACACGGTTTAATTAAAAAACAAAATTAAACAAGCACCCACATGATCTCCATCCCTAATAACACTTGACAGTTAATGTAGACACAGTGTGGAAAGAGGTGGATGTGTTATCCGGATAATTACACCAGGAAAGCCAAGCAGAAAAATTGGATTAATAGGAAAGATATGTTGATAAATGAAGCTTTATTCCCTCTACTGTTTTAATACATTGACATCAAGTGATAACATCTTTGTAAATCTAGTAGGGCAACAAGATTTAAATATGCAATTTAATTTTGTTTATTTAATTAGTCTGCGCTCGGGAGCAAATGCACTCTATGTGCACATAAATGAAATTAAAACCTGCATTTTGGAGTTTACTTTTACAGTATAGAGCTCAGTAAAGGAAATTAATCCTTAAAATAACAAAACAAGAAACATTTTGATGCAGATTTGCTGACCTGAAACATCCACATGCATTTCATAGCCATTATTTAACACGCAGCCCCCCCCATCACTCAAAGAGAACACAAAAAGTGCTGAAATAAAGTCTCTGTGATAAAAGAAAAAGGAGTACTTGAGGCAAGGTGGTGATTTACCTAACGAACAGAACATGAAGTTCTCTTCTTCGTGCGGTTGTAACAGGAGATTTTACTGAACAAGCTGCCAGCGCCTGTGGGTGTCGCATAGGCGTTTGGCAGCCATATAGGGATGTTACTGTCACATCTGCCAACACTGAGCACTTTGACAATTTTAAAGTCTCCCATCTTATTCGCACTTTCTGTGCACTCTTGTCAAACACTTGACTGGTAACAAAGACACCCTTTTAGAGAGAATTGCTTAAAACTGAACCTCTGTTTCCAGTCCTGTGAGACGCTCATCAAAAATCAAAAACCAAGAGATGCAAATCAGGGATTCTTGAGCATCTGAGTGCTTAGGTATTCTCAATTATCGGGAATATGTCGTCTTCGCCCTCTGTAATTAAAGTCTAATCATGCTGGGTGATTCTGAGAAGCATCCTCATCAAAATTTCATTAATCGCCTTCCGTGTGATGCCGAGCACCAAACCAACACTTCTTTGGAGATGGTCAGACACCCAAATCAAAGGAAGATAAGATAAGATAAGATTTTATTGATCCCACAGTGGGGAAATGTGTGCGTTACCACAGCTCAGGATAGATAGCAAAAAAGTACAAAAAGTGACAAAGAATGCAAAAAATAAAATAAGACAAGACACTATATACAACAGTAGTTCCTATGTATACACATACAGTAAGCATTATGGATAGAGGGTTGTGAAACAATGTGGAAGTAATAAAACATAAAAAGTATCAGCTGTTCTACTACAACTATTTACTAAGTGGTAGATATCTGTAATACAGGCATGGACATGTAAGCACACATGTACAATATACATATATCAGGTGCATTATGCATGGAGTGGTGACTGTAGAGTTAAGGTAGCTGAGTGACATCATAATGTGTTATAAAGCCTAACTGCTGTTGGAATGAATGACCTGTGGAAGCGCTCTTTCCTGCAGCGGGGATGTATCAGTCTGACTGAAGGAGCTGCTCAGCGCACCCACAGACTTGTGCAGAGGGTGATGTGGGATGTTTAGTTGGATGTCAGCTGAGCTAACATTCTCCTCTCTCCCACCACCACCACAGACTCCAGATAGCATCCCAGTACAGAGCTAGACCTTTGCACCAGTTTGACAATCCTGCTCCTGTTCCGGTCCGTGCATCCACTCCCCCAGCAGGCTACTGCATAGAAAAGTGCAGACGCTACCACCGAATCATAAAAGGTTCTTCACAGAGTCCTGCATACTCCAAAGGACCTCAGTCTCCTCAGCAGGTGGAGTCGACTCTGGCCCTTCTTATACAAGGAGTCTGTATTTGTAGTCCAGTCCAGTTTATTGTTGAGGTGAACACCCAGGTACTTTTAAGAGTCCACTATCTCAATGTCTTTTCCCTGAATGTTCACGATCGTTGTAGGGGGTGACTTCCTCCTGAAGTCTATGACCATTTCCTTCGTCTTGTTGGCGTTGATCTGGAGAGCATTTGTCTCACACCATCCGACAAAGTTACTGATGACCCCTCTGTATTCCTGATCATTCCTGTCTGATGCACATCCGATGATGGCCATATCATCCGAGAACCTTTGTAGATGGCACTGGTCTGAATTGTAACAGAAGTCAGAAGTGTACAGGCTGAACAGGAAGGGTGAGAGGACTGTGCCTTGCGGCACTCCTGTGCGGCAGATTTCTACCTCAGACACACCGTCATGGAGCCTCACATACTGTGGTCTGTTGGTAATCGATGATCTATGCAGTCAGCTGTTTGCCCACACCAGCTCCCTGGGAAGGTCTATTCAGGGGTTCTGAAAAGGAGGGTCCGCTGGACAGCTGAACCTCGGAAATCAGGAGGAACAATATGATTTTTGTCCAGGCTGGAACACTGGACCAGCTCAGTGGCCTAGTGGTATGACTGTCCGCCCTGAGACTGGGAGATTGGGTTTCAAATCCCGGTCAGGTCATACCAAAGACTTTGAAAAAATTTTGGGACCCAATGCCTCCCTGCTTGACACTCAGCATTAAGGGGTTGGATTGGAGGGTTAAACCACCAAATGGTTTCCGAGCATGGCTGTGTCTGCAGCTCACCGCTCTCCCAGGGGATGGGTCAAATGCAGAGAACAAATTTCACACACCAGTGTGTGTGACAACCATTGGGACTTTAACTTTACTCTTTGCAAGGTCCTGGAGGGTACAAGGGAGTTCACCCAACATGATTTTGTGGACTTGGTAGAAGGTCTACAACAATGCCCCTAGTTGAGTCATGTGGGGGGTAGTCTGGGATTATGGAGTTCCAAGCTGTTAGGACCCTGTACAATTGGTGTCAGAGCATGATACTCATTTCCAGTAGTAAGTCAGGCTCATTCCCTGTGAGAGTTGGACTCCTCCAAGGCTGCCCTTTGTCACTGATTCTGTTTATAACTTTTATGAACAGGATTTCTAGGTGCTGTCAAGGTGTAGAGGAGATCTGTTTTGGTGGCCTAAGGATCAAATCTCTGCTATTTGCAGATGATGTGGTCCTGTTAGCTTCATCAGACCATGATCTATGACTTTTGCTGGAGCGGTTCGAAGCTGAGTGTGAATCAGTTGGGATGAAAATCAGCACCTTCATATCCGAGATCATAGACTTGAGACGGATAAGGGTGGAATGCTTTCTCTGGTTTAGAGACAAGGTCCTGCTGCAAGTGGAGGAGTTAAAGTGTTTTGGGCTCTCGTTCAAGAATGAGGTATAGATGGAGTGGAAGATTAATTGGCGGATTGGTGCTGTGTCTACAAGGATGCGGGCATTGTTCTGGTCTGTTGTGGTGAAGAGAGAGCTGAGCAAAAAGGTGAAGCCCTCAATTTACCGGATTATCTACAGTATTTCCCAGCCCTCATCTATTGTCACAACAGGTTTAACTAGTGACCAAAGGAACAAGATTGTGGATACAAGTGGCTGAAATGAATTTTCTCTGCAGGGTGTCTGGGCTCTCCCTTAGAGATAGGGTGAGTCTGTCATCCAGGAGGGGCTCGGAGTAGATTTGCTGCTCCTCCACATTGAGAGGAGCCAGTTGACGTGGCTTGGGCATCTGGTCAGGATGCCTCCCTAATGAGGTGTTCAGGCATGTCCAACTTTGAGAAGACCCAGGGGAAGACCAAGGACCATCTGGAAGGACTATGCTCTTGGCTGGCCCAAGTGGCTAGGGAGAGGGAAGTCTGGGCGTCTCTGCTTAGGCTACTGCCCCTGACTCTGGATTAGTGAAAATTCTATAAAAATGTGATTTCACATCTAAGATTTAATAGCAGAAACAAGACCAGAAAAAAAAATTAACCATGGAAAATTTTAGTTCATAAAAACATTCACCAATTTTTGAAATAACCTGTTTTAATTGAGAGATCTGAGGCTAAACAAGACTAAGTTTGTGCACTTGGATTTAAAAGTGAGCTTTTTTTGGTGAAAAACACAAAATAAGGAAACTAGCCTAAACCAAATGAGGTCATATCTAATGTTAAAGTACAAGGTTTATGTCTGGAAGTCTGAAATAGTTTTTAAAGACATCTGCTAGAATAAAAAAGGAGGAAAGTAACTCAAAATGTGTTTGGCAACAAATATTGTAGAAAAATGCAAAATACTAAAATATATCAGGTATTTGAAGTCAATACACATTGAAAGGATATGACAAAGTCTTCAATGTATTGTAGTAGGATGTAAAACATTGCCCTAAAATTTTCAAACGTTTGAGTGCTCACTCTTAGCCAGTTTTCAGTGAAACAGCAGAGTTTGGAGGGAGAACAAACAGCTGGATGAGCTGGAGGTCCTGTGCTCTGAGATGGATCATCCTGGGTGCCAGGTGAGAGCACCTGGCTCTCTTCTATACTACCTTGTGTTTGACAGACAGCGCAGACACCTGGAAGCCCAATGAGAGTGCACATTGTAAAAGCCACCGCTGCTGTACAGGGCCATGCATTATGCAGGAAGCTCTCTGTGTCTGTCTCTCCCTCTGCCCCCTGCTCTGTAGTAAAAATAGATCAACAGACCTGAGCGTTCAGCTCTTTTTTATGCCTCTCACTTTCACTTGGATCTCACCAGGTGCAGCGACTGTTGGCACGCGCCCCACATTTCCGCGCCTCAGTGTTTGTGTATTCCAGGTTTAAACACGGAGGTGTTTACACATACTTTTCAGCGTGTGCGCTTGTATGCATGTCAAGCAGGGTTGCTTTATCAATGTTTTTCCCTATGCACTCAACTTCCAATAAAAGTGGGATATTAGTCTCAGTACTGTTTACTATGAAAAGAAGAAGATATTGTTTCACAGCCACTGGCAGCATGACATTTGCAAATCCTGCACTCGAGCAAATACTTTAGAGGTAAAGGCTTTTTAAATTTATGAGTTCCAGGCTAATCAAAACGTCAGATATTAAATTTAAAAAGAAAGTTCTTTTTACTGATGTGGGGTGGAGAGCATCCTGACATTTTGAATAACTGTCTGGTATGGGAACTGCTCACTCTTCTCTAGAGGACATTTACAACAGCAAATGCAGACCCAGAAAATAAAAACAGACTACTCATATGGCACATGAACCACTCACCCTCATTCCTTCAGGCAGAAGGTTCAAAGCTCAAATGACTAATCTAAGAATGCTTTGCTTGAGGCTCATGAACTTTTGTCTTTTACGCTGTCCTCTCCACTTCATTTAGCATTAAAGTAACAACAGATAGTTTTTTAAAGTTTTAGCTAGAGCTTTAACATTGATCTCAGTGAATGTTGAGTTAAAAACTGTACTTGATAATTTTGTGGAGCGGGTAGGTGCCCTATAGGGAGAGCTTTTTACCTGCTTTACAGCTGTTAGCATTTTCAGTTTGCTGATTGTCAATAAGCACGAGAAGAAGAAAACATTTGTTTTTTCTGTTGGCATCAGAGCCTGGAAGTAATAGTAAGTGAGTAATGTCTTTGGAGGTGAAGCAAAGCACTAAAACCAGAGTGAGTATCGGTTCAGCCTACACTAGTTTAAGGGATCTAAAGGAGGCTACAAAATTACGGACTGATGGTGACCTGGCTTCGTTGCTACTGGACTTGTAAGTAATAATATTTTTGTCCAACAATGTGGATCTTTTTGCTTCATCGTTTAGTTGGCTCATGTTAGCATTAGCCCATTGATAGCCCAAGCTACAGCAGGCTGCAGCAGGATTGTTTATGACAGTTGTAATTCCACTTTCAGTAGGGTGAAGGAGCAGGAAACTGCACTGTTACTTTAAAATTCTAGAGATATAGTACAAAATCCTGTGCAGTCTTAGCAGAAGTACCTTGGAAATATCTTACTGCAGCAACAGTATAAAGGTTAAACATACCAATTGATGGTGGGTTGCTTTCTTGGCACTGTTCTTCTCCTGCCACTTCCTATCATCTTCTGACATTATTTTCTCTGTCCAACTCTTTCATTGGCTGTTGAAAACACATGCTTGTATTTTAACTGGCAGTTCACTTAACTGGACTGAATCTTTTCTGCACCTTTACTGATGTTGTCTCATGTCTGTTCCCCTAAGTCACCAACAGATTTTAGTGGTAATCAGCCATGCCAATGGGCCTCAACAAGTGAAGACTTTGTCCAGTTGGGAATCATGGGTAAATTCCAACATAAAAGGTGTAGTGACTCCTCAACTTAAATAACATCAAAATTTGTTGAGGTAGCTAGGCTAAAATGATTATGATGAAATCTTCATTTCAAACATATAAAACAAATGTCAGAAGAGAAAAATAATACATGTAAAATAATAAGAAAAATAGGAAAAATTGTAACACTTTACAATAAAGAATCCCTTTATTAACGTTCCCGATGTTAACTAATAAGTATCCTTAAGGTTAGGACAAAGGGCCAGGGGGTGTCTGCTTAGTAATGCATTACTTAATATTAACATTAAGCATTTGTTAATAATTTATTTAATAGTTTATTAATGCTTAATAATGCACTAAGTAACGTTAATAAAGGGACCCTTGTTGTAAAGTGGCAGCAGTAGCTCAGGAGGTAGAGCGGGTTGTCCAGTAATCGGAAGGTTGCAGGTTCGATCCCGGCTCCGGCCAGAGAATGCTGCTGTGTGTCCTTGGGCAAGACACTTAACCCGCCTTGCCTGCTGGTGGTGGTCGGAGGGACTGGTGGCGCCAGTGCTCGGCAGCCTCGCCTCCGTCAGTGCGCCCCAGGGCAGCTGTAGCTACGTTGTAGCTCATCCCCACCAGCGTGTGAGTGTGTGTGTGAATGGGTGGATGACTGATTGTGTTGTGAAGCGCCTTGGGGGGTTGTAGAACCCTAAGAAGGCGCTATACAAATACAGGCCATTAAAGTGTTACCAGAATAATAAACAAAAGTGAGTTTATTTGATATCTACAACCAGATTTGGACCTCAACATTTATCAATAATTGCAACTCTTGAAGTGCTTCTCTAAGTGGTATATTTGTACCAAGTGACAACCTTTGTGTATGAAATAGGGGTACAATTTGGTAAAGGGACACACTGACCACACTCCTCTCTTGCCACAAACCTAACCAGCCATACTGGAGCTCAGGTGCAGCCATGAAAAATATTACAGGTGTCAGAAGAGGCTTCCAGGCTGGTAAACATGGGCACTTTGAAGACGTAATAATAAACTATTTCAGAAAGAACATGGGGATTGTGACTATTTGAAAAAATAACTTGATGAAAGCATGCTTGTTTTCTATCTTCTACATTGTTCTAACACTCAATCCCAATTCTAACCCATCATACTGGTTAGGATTGGGATTAATCACCATTTTTCCACCAATTAAAATATTTCCAAGCAGTCGGTCTAATATTTATTGGACATGTTTCTATAGTGACTGTACAATTTTTATTAGTTTTGTAGTTGAGAAATTGTTAATCATAATTACTGGTGCCCTAAAAATTGAACAAACTACCAGTAGAACATTAGAGATCAAAGTTAAAGTAGAAAATGTTATCGTCTACGAGTTTGCATCAGCACTCAGCATGCACACACAATAAGTGTAAAGGTCTCCTGCTGCAGAGCACTAAGACTCCCTGAAGAGCATTGATCCATGTCTATGACCACAGAACACCCCCACCCCCTTGCCTGATTGCCATTCTGCGGCTAATTAAACAGTCCGGTTTAACGGGTTCACGTTGATAACAAGGTTGGAGGAAAAGGTCACCCCATCAGGCTTGCTTCAACTGGACGCCGTCAATAAGAGGACACCACTTGAGAGAACCGTTAGTCAGAGAGGTAATCATCTGAACATTAAAGAAGAAAATGCTTTTCTGAGGGGAAAAGGAGGATGGTACAGAAAGTCTTGGAGCCATTTTTTTTGTGTTGGCTGTTCTTTATGAGACCTTTGGCCGTTTGAGTTGAGGAAGACCATGAACACACCATTACATTAGTGTAATTCTTCTTTATTTGGGGCCAAATGCCTTTGATACGTGGCTTTTTGTAGAAATAATTTGAGTCTATCATTCTGCATGTTGACTAATTCCATTGAAACTAAACTCATTCAAGGAAGATCACACAAATGACATTTTGTGCTGCTCTTTGTTGAATTTTCTACAAACATTATACATAAATTGATCTTTTTAATTAATTTACACACAACACATTCCACAGCATTATTTATCAACATATAACTTATCAGCAAAGCAACTTTAGTTTTTCAGCATCCTATAACGCTAACGCTAGCCAGGGACTCTAGTCTGGACGCCATAGACTTGACTTGGGGTTTGGGAATCAAATTGATCTTTAACTTGCTCAGTCTCAGGTGAAACTAATGGCTCCTTGACCTAGCATTAATTGATTGGTCGAGTAGTCAAGTGTGTCAAGATGTGTCAGATTAAGATACACCAAAAAAAATCTGACTCAATGAATATGGGAACCCCAGGAAAGAGTGTAAAAGTAGGTTTGTTTTTACCAACATCCACTTCAAACGTCAAAAGTTGATAAGGCGTTTTACGTTAGGGAGCAATTACTACACATAGAACGGTAATAGTCTCCAGAAGACATATAGAGGAACTCATATATATATATATGTGTGTGTGTGTGTGTGTACAGTCCTTGAGGAAAAAGTTATAATATTTGACTTCATCACAAATACACTGGACAACATGTAAAGTAGTTTGGGATAAATGAATAACTATAGTAAGCACATATGAAAAGAACCTTACATTTCAAGACATCTTCATAGAGGAAACTGCTTCTTCTTGCTATATTTTTCAGCCGAGCCTGCAAATGTCCACAGAAAAACCCCGAGCAAGACACACCAACGCCTGACCTATATATCCTATCTGGCCTTCTCATCATTTATCTTACAGCGGCAGAATCAGGATAGATTGGTTCAATTAGACTGGCCTTTAATGTAATCTGTTTAATCCATTTCTATCATCAAAGCCAATACCTACCTCTCTCCTCCGAGAGTGGGATTAGCCCTCCGAGTGCATCTCAAAGTGAACATCTAGGCAAGAAAAAAAAAGCGCCTCGGAGTTGATTGGATCCCTTCAATACCAGCGATATTTGTTCTTTACAGCTGGCTGTGAAAAAGAAAACAGGAAGTCTCAAGTGAAGTGTTTATGTGTGAGATTTAGGATCTTCATATCCTACAAGAGATTGGAAACACATTTTGTCACAAAGTCCAGTGCCACAGTAAAAAAACAAATAAAGTCTTGGTTTCCTTTTTAGTGTTTTCACACTAAAATTTCCTCCTTTTAGTCCTCCTTCTCTTCTTGCTACAGCTGTATGTTGGAGACCTTTTGGTTTGTTGTTTCCATTACTTCCCAATAAAATCCAAGGTGCTTGGTCAGCTTGTCCGCTGGTGCTAAATTTTTTATGCCTCTAAAATGTGATTTTCTTTCAGATTTTTTTCTTTCTTTTTTGGTTTGTTAGAACAATGTGTGCTGCATGTTGGAACAAAAAATGATTTTTTATCTGGCGCATGAAAAATTAAAGTTTTTTTATAAGAAGAAACAGTGATAAAAGAATGAAGATATTGTGCAAAATTAGAAAAAATTAAACCAAATGTTTAAATTATAAAGAATTTTAAAATGGGAGTTATTACCAAGCCTGGTACTGTTATGAGATGGACTCTGCAAGGGCTGCTGCCGCTTATCCCTGATCCTGTTTGTAGTGTAGTCATGGAAATAAGGGTGTCTGGGTTTTTGCAGACGATGTGATTCTGTTGGCATCCTGACCTTCAGCTTGCACTGTAACCCCTACTTTTCAACAGACATGAAAGCATTGTGAAACGTCCGCGAAATGCACTTTGTGGCAATTAGACGCCGTTATAGTGGACGGGTTCCTTTCCACCGTCCGTGAAGTGTAACATTTTGCACGTGTAACTATTTTTTACGTGCTACGCTTCCAAAACACGTCAAACTCTGCAGTTTACATTGGGCCAGACAGGATGTTAAACACGAAAGCAGTGTAAAACATCCGGAAACTTTCAAAATAAAAGTTACGATGTAAACAGAACAGAAATTAAACAACAGACCTTTTTGGATACATGCAGCCCTCTTTTTTCATGCTTGTTACTGTGTGGACTTCTGAAATCATGAGTGGTGTTGCAGTTCCCTCGTAATTTTGCGGAACCAGCTATGTGGAATGCTATCGCCCCCGTTTCGCGTCAGAATCGCTCCCAGTTGGAAGGGAGCTTGTGGGTAAAACACCACTATTACATTACACGCCGCTTTCGCGTCCAGTGGAAAGTAAAGGTGACGGTTAGCTGGGATGGGAGTCAACTCCTCCATGGTTGTTGACCAGATAAAGGTGAAACGCTCCCTCTGGAGTTGAGGGGGTTGGGTTCATCTGCAGTAAGGAGGAGGCTTATCTGATCTGTAAGGATCTGGGGCAGCAGTAGCTCAGGAGGTAGAGCGGGTTGTCCAGTAATCGGAAGGTTGCAGGTTCGATCCCGGCTCCGGCCAGAGAATGCTGCTGTGTGTCCTTGGGCAAGACACTTAACCCGCCTTGCCTGCTGGTGGTGGTCAGAGGGACTGGTGGCGCCAGTGCTCGGCAGCCTCGCCTCTGTCAGTGCGCCCCAGGGCAGCTGTAGCTACATCGTAGCTCATCCCCACCAGCGTATGAATGTGTGTGTGAATGGGTGGATGACTGATTGTGTTGTGAAGCGCCTTGGGGGGTTGTAGAACCCTAAGAAGGCGCTATACAAATACAGGCCATTTAAAGACGCTGCTGTGGGTCATGAAATCTGAATAAAGACCAAAACAATGACTGAAATGAACTTCCTCCATAGTTTCAGCATCCATGGGGAATTCGGCGTACGGTGGCTGCTCCTCCTCATTGAAAAAAGTCAGATGAGGTGATGGTAGAAGACCCATATCTTTTCTGGCCTTTGTTACGTCCTGGACCTGTGACCCCTGACCTTTGGCTGAGTGGCGATAAATTGAATGAATGGTTATTTTCAGACATTGACACAGAAACATTAGTCTTATTTTTGGAGACCTTTTAGGCTCATTTGTTTCAAATGTAACCTAAAAATTTCACATTTTAAAGCAGATTTTAATAAATTTCCCTAATTTGCTATTTTCAAAATAAATTCAATATTTGTTGCAACATTTTTTGATATGAAACAATATTTCCATAGATGAATTTTCAGTTAACTTTTGGCTTCAAAAGGTGCTCAAAAACGACAATATTCTTGGTTGTCAACTTTTTTTCATCTCAAGGTTTTCATGCTCCTTTACAGGAAGGAGATTGCATTTAAGGACTCAGGGGTCTGCATTCAAACATCCATGACATTTTTCCTCCCCACCAAATTACACGGCTTTCAATGAGGCAGCAAGACTGTTTTGTAAATTCTTGTATTTCACCCAACAGCTGCAATCTGCTTCTACCTGCTGAGATTTCTGCAGGGAAGTGGGATTTTATGCTCAATACTATCCACCTCCTCCTCCCTGGAGCGTGCCTGTCTGTGCTCACACTCCAATATGAAGAAAAAACATATAAGTGTGCAGGTATATGCTGCAAACATGCATTTATTTTTCTTTTTTTACAGTGCATTTCCTCCTTTACGAGCCGTAACTTCCTACATTTAAATTTTAAACTGTTTTTTTCCTGCCTTGATGTAAAAGCTCACTTTAAATCCAGCATTTGCAATAATTCTGTCTCTCATATAGTGTGGATTACCTGTGTGATTGCTTTCCAGGAGAATTCCCCGTGGAGCATTAGCAACAGCGCCCGTCGCAGTCGATGGAAGCACCCCCACTGCTCTTTTTTTATGTGCCGAGAATGCCTGCAGATATTAAAGCCGTACGTGATGCTGCTTGTCTGAGTCCATTAACTTTTGTCTCACGGCCCCTGCGTGTTTTGCAGGATTTCGGTGCTGAAAGCCATGATGAGGCTTTGGTTGGTCACACGTGTTGACAGCGTTATTCTTCACCTGCACACGTCAGCGGATGGCGACCGCAGCTGACAGGTTTGATCAAAAACTGATTGATTGGAAGACATGAGGCATGGCTGCTTACAGCAACACGGTGGGGTTAAGGGTCGGAAGGGTATGGGGGGATTCTGAGGACGTCCTACGCCTTCCACCCCCCGCTGAGTTAACACAAGGCCAACTGCAAATCATATTTGACAGTGGATATCGACCAGGTGAAAGGCAAAGATCAATGCTTGTTGATTGGGTAAAAATGCAGAAGGATGGGGTTAAAACTGTGGCAATAAAAAAGATTCAACAGTTTATTAAAGCAAAACAAATTATGCAAAATACGTTGCAATTCAGTTTAAAAAAATCAGTAGTTTAAAAAATGCAGCTCACATATCAGCATTAAATAAGGAGATGAAATTCTCTCCTGCCTCTACAGATTTGTCCATTTTCACACCTGTTATTACACCTGTGTGTATCTACTGCCCTCTGCTGTTGGAAACATGCAACAACAGCTCCAGAGAGGCACAATCCTGGACAAATCCTGGAATGTTTTTTAATTAAGCAGAATTTTGAGTTGAATAAAATATAACTAAGAGAAAATAACAAAGAAAAACAGCAAAACATGCAAACAAAAAACAGAAAACAATAAAATAAAGAGTTGGTTTCATTAAATGTTGATTTTATTTTCTATATGGCCTCTGTTTTTAGCTGTTATTGATTTTTATTTTGTTTGTGTGTTTATGTGTTTTTATGTAGACAATACCGACTACAATCTTACCAACAACAATACCATTGACTGAAATTGTCAGATTTTTTTGGTTTGGTTTAGTAGTTTTTTAAAGTTGTTTTTATGTTGTAGAATGTTCAGTTTTCTTTGTTTTCTTTGTTGAGTTTTGCACTTTTGTTTTGTTATTTGTTTATTTATGGGCTTGCTTTTGTGTTGTTGTGGTTGTTTTTACTACATTTCCCCATGTTTTTGTGTTTTGCACCTTAGCAAAACCTAAAAGTCCAGAATTCACTAATTGTGAACCAGATTCTAACATCAATAAAATACACCTTAAAATGTACCATGCCACATCCCTACAAAACGATTTCACTAATCTCACATTTTAATTATCAAGATAATTTATCTCAACATTAACAGGGCAGCAGCTCTATGAAGGGAGAAGTGGACCATCCTCTCTCCTGTCACCTCCACCTCAGACTGGATCCCGAAGCGTGTAATGGGCCAGCATTCAAACATAATCCCCCCACCCGTGTGTTCTGGGTTTACCCTGAGTCTCCTTCATGCCTGAACTACCTCACTTGATGTGGAGGATGGTCTCCTCCGAGCTCTACAGCTCACAAGCCCAAAGCTTGAGGAAGAGGACTGTGGAATATCTAGTTGGAGCACTATCTTGTCTTAGCAACTCCAAAAAGCAAGTGCAGTATGAATTACTGTTTGGCGTAAAAGAGGAGACAACAGTCAGAAACTCATTTCCTGAAGGTCAGAACACAGCTATTCAGCATGCTCAAATTAACCGTCAGAGTTGATTTCAACACTTTTAAAGTGTCTCTATGCAGTGTTTGCGAAAACTTTTGAGCCACGCCTACCAAACTGGCAGACGTGAGAGCGTCTCACGCAGGACATTTTTGAACCACGTAGGACAATGTCCTCGCGGGCTTCAGATTTGTATCTATTTAACAGTGGGTATCGTAGTGACCTCTGACCTTTACATATTATACATATTTTCATTGTGACAATAATCTGTTCACATAATTTGAAAAAAGAACCATCAATATGATTTTCTGCCAAATTCATAAAATGAGGATTAACAGAATTTATCAGGAAATTAATAGAGATCATATAATTATTATAAATTATTATGAAACACCAGAAACAACATATTATATATGACAATATTTCTAAGTATTGTAATGATCCATAAGGGCTTTTTGTGACTGATGCTGTAGCCTGATGTTACTGTTCCTTTAAGAGAGGCTGTGGCTGGTTGAGGTGAAACTGGAAGTTGGAGATGCGGGTTTATCTCAGCTGTTTGTTATATAAAGAAATTATCTTTTTCTTGGGGGGGGGGCACTGTGCCGTGGTCCCCAAAATGCCTAGAAACGGCCCTGGGTGTGGGACTGAGTTTTGAAGGTGATCTGAATTGTATCAAATAAATAAATATTACATGTTTATAAATTATTATTATTATAAAATTACAAACGTGTAGTGGACATATCTGCCTACATTTTCCTTTTCAAGCACTGTTTTTTTTTTTTTTATGCGACTATTTTCCTGTCCTGTCTGTCTCTTAGCTGCATCTCCTCTCAATCCTCCAGAAAAACTGCTGTCTGGCTTCTTACTTTTCAACTCACAAGTTACTTTTGAAATTAGCAGATCAAAAAGATCCGTCGACCGCAAAAATAGCGGAATGTGCGCAGCGCGGCCGCGCCAGTGAGGTGATGTCACCGAAGCACGGGAGATGATCTCTGCAACAGCGGAGCGCGTCAGACACAAATGAAAGACAGAAAGTATGAGCAAACATGAACGATCGCGTGTTAATTATGTTTTTTTTGGTGGCGCCACTTTGAGAATGTTACTGTGGCCGTGCGCAGGACGCAGCTGCCCGTTGGAGCGCATCAGTAATCAGCGCTCTGCCGCTCTCCATCCTCTGCCCAAAAAAAGACCCGCTACGCTGAGAGTCCAAATAAATAATGTAATAAAGGTAGAAACTAGATCTTTTGAGGGGGAAGCCAACAAACAGTCTGCAATTTGTGGTTTTCAGGAAGTTTATTTTATTTTGGCACGTTCAGAGTAGACGCACTGCGTCGGTCATATTGTCCGACGATTTCAAGTTTTTCGTCGGACAATATTAAATCACGTCGGTAATGTCCGACTGTCCGACGTGTTTTCGCAAACACTGCTCTATGGGTCCACACCAGAAAGAGTTAATTTAACTCTTTTTGGAGAGTTGGTACTTTAACTCTGATTTAGTGTCAAAAACCAACTCTTCTGGAGTTGCCAATTTAACACTGGTGTTAGAGTTAATATAGTAACTCTTAACACCTACAGAGTTTATTAGGAAACACTCCTTTTTAACACTCGAGTTTGACTCTCATGCCAGTGTTACATATCAACTATATAACTCTTTTTAGTGTTAAATTAACTATTCTTAGTATTAAATTGAACCAACACCCCAAAATTAACACTTTTAAAGGTGTCCTAGAATGCAATTAATCAACAATCTAAAACAGAGCTTTGAGCCTCCAAAAAGCATAAGAAATTGTTTTGGCTTTCATCTGTCCCAGGAGCCCTGATACAGGCCATTCTAAACCCCCTTACTCAGGCCTTCAGTAAAAAGAGCTGTTGACCCCTCCCACTCAGCCAGGACATGTTGATTGGTTGGTTTCCCCAGAAGGCCTCAGACACAGGCAGGTTGAGGAGGTGTGGCTCCCCCTTACGACGTGTTAAGGAAGGTTTTCTCAGAACAGGAGGTTTTCTCTCGCCTTTTTCAACTTTCTAATTTACATAAAAAGTAGGTCAAACACGGCTTTGACTTTTTGGCATGCTGCTGTTGACCACCCAGCCTGTCTTTATTCAACAACAACAAGGAAAATGTTGGTTTACATTCTAGGTCCCCTTTAAATTAGCTGTGAAGCAGGGAAGCTACCCTTTTATCTTCTGACAAAAACCTCAAAAGAAAGCCTTTCACCTGAAGCACCTTCATCAGAGAGTTCAGCCACTATCAAGGATTTGGATGAGACCAATTGTATATAATCGGTACCACCAGCTCCTATTACAACAAAGGGTTGTAGCACAGCCCTCCACCCCTCCTTTTGCTGACTTCGACGGTTCCTTTATCTCCTGAGGCTGGACGTCTCTCAAAAACCAGTGAGATATCAACCTCCTACTCATCTGCTAGTCTAATCCTTAACTTTTGGCCTTTGAGCTCTCACCTTCTTCCACCTGGCACTGAACACTGATCTCATAATCTGCCCCCTTCAGCTTCATTTATCATTATCAAAAACTGCTGAAATTTGTCTTTGAATACCTCCGTGGTCTTGGGCATTAATCAGAAAAGCCAAACACTGCTTGACTAAGCTTAACTGTTGGAAGCTTTTACTGCTTTGATAACGTGGCCGTCATTAATTCCCTCGCCGGTGACGGGACAGAACCGCTCAGCAAGCACAATAGATGGAGGAGAAGTGCTGAGAAGCAACTTTTATATGCAAGGGGGAAAAGTATGACATTGTATTTAAAGGTGTGGAACACTGAAAAACCATTTTTAATGATTATTACTGATTATAATCGGTCACTCTGAGTTTTTCATGCAGGCTGAACATGAAAATAGTCTCCTACACCTATCTCCTGTGTTAGCTTCTGATAGAAAATAGACGGGGAAATGCTAGGATTTGAAAATCCTGACAGATCTACGTCACACTGTCAATTAACATTCATGGACTCACCCATCTTGACTCATGACGGGGAAGGCTGTTTTTGGTTTAGCGTCCAGGAAACAGCAGAGAACGTCTCGACTAGTAGAAGCTGATGACTCAGTAGTCAGAGGGTTGCAGGATCAATCCCAGCTCCCTGCAGCCCTGCTATTGTGTCCTTGGAAAAGACAGTTCACTCTCCTTTTGTGCTGGTGGTGGTTGGAGGTAGCCTAGTGAACTAGACCAATTCTTGCTTTGCAGAGTTTGGTCTAGGCACGCTTCATTGGAACCCTCGCAGCCCAAACCACTGCTGTGTCTATCCAATCACAACTCGCTATAATTTTGGTTGGGCCAATCACAGCGCTCTATATTGTGGGCCAATCACAGAGCGGGAGTAGCCGATGACGTCAGTGCTGCGGCCGCGAACCCAAGCAACATGGCGGCAGCGCCGGAGCCACGTTCTTTTGAAACGGCTTTGTCATCAACATTGGATTATTTAGACTCCAACGTGTCTGTCTGATATACTTAGCGGTTTCTTATTTTTATCAAACAAAGTAGTGGAATGTCCCAGTACACCTGATATTCACATGTTTTTCATACAAAAACGACAGAAATCATTGACGCCATTAGTGGGTCCCGCTTTTCCATCGCTGTGATTACGTCACGTTGTTCGTTACTCTGATTGGTCCTAGCGCTATCCAATTGCGTGCTGACATTTTGAAAGACAACCGTAGATCCCGCCTCACGACTGAGAGCCGTCAATGGTTCGTGGCCAGACTATATATTCACAAATATAGGATGGCTTGCCAGGCTAGGTTGGAGGGGCTGTGGTGGCACATGTGCACCACAGCCGTGCCTCTGTTAGTGTGCCCCAGCACAGTTGTAGTTGTAGTTCATCACCATCAGAGTGTGAATAGATGAATGATTCATAGTAGTGTAAAGCGCTTTGGAGTCCATTGACAAGTGCAGGTAATTTATCGTTTTTGAACATGATACATATGGGCAGCAGTAAGAGGTGGAGTGGGTCGTCCAGCATTAAGAGTGTTGCTGGTTTAATCCCAGCTCATAATCATTCTGCTGTTGTGTCCTTGAGTCGTACATCCAACTGCCTCTGTGTAAGTCACTTTGGATAAAAGTGTCTGTCAAGTGCAGAAACACTAGCCTGGCAAGCCATCCTATATATGTGAATATATAGTTTGGCCACGAACCATTGACGGCTCTCAGTCTTGGGGCGGGATCTACGGTTGTCTTTCAAACTGTCTGCACGCAATCGGAGTAACAAACAACCAGTGTTGGGGAGAATACTTTGTAAATGTATTTAGTTACAGAATACTGAATACCTGCTTTAAAATGTATTTTGTAACGTATTCCGTTACTTTGCCTAATCCTGGTACTGTATTCTAAATACTTGGAATACTTCCCCTTAAAAACAGCATTTAAGTCTATTAAATGTATTGGTAGCTACTCTTACAGGAAAACAGAGGGTATATTAAACGGGAAAAAATAAATTAAACAATTTAATTATTTTTGTTACATTAAAGGAAAAGTTCGCTTTTTTAGACATTAAGTTTTATGTGTTCCTTTGCCCACCCAGTGCTCTGTAAACTTTGACCCATTTCACACACACACCCCTGCTCAGAGATTCTCAGGAGAGAAGTGATTCATAAACGTAGTTCTGGCTAGTTTCGGGGGCACTGCATCTGCGCCGTTTAGCCTCACAAAAGTGTAACACTTTTCCGTGTAGCTAGATTAAGCTATATTTTATTTAGTGGGTATAGTACAACGAAAAGTGCCCTAAGTTCGATTTACTTTAATTGTTATAAACGTTGTTGATGAGTATAAAGAAAATAGTTACTCATTTACAAATATTAAGCTGAGTTCTAGTTTTGTAAAATGGCGGTGCCTCCACTTAACAGGTAGAATAAAAGAATTTCACCCTGCTAAGAAAAATAGTCTTTAGAAACCTTCTCAGAAAGTAAGTAAGCTCACACAGTAACTTTTTGTTTTACCAAACTTTAGTAAAAATGTTTAAACAAAAAGTAAAATAATAAATTGTCCAGTTCAAGTGTCCTTTTCAAAGTGGTGGTAGTTTTCACAGTTCAATAAACAAATAACAAAATAATAAAACCCCTCGTTGCAGGCCTGTGTCGTGGCTTGGGTACGGTGTGGTCCAAAACACAACGACCCCTTCACTTTTTAGCAACAAAAAAAATAAGCACGTGCAACCAAATGTTTGTACTCACGGATCCTTCAGAGTTTTGGTGATTAGGTTAAGAGAGGATACTAATTAGCTCCAGGTGGTCCAGATGAACTAGAGTTGAAAAGCTCACATTCCTTTGACAAACTGGCATGACGGTCGCTCCCTCACTCCAACAACGGCAAAGATGGTCACTCACATCTCATCCAGTAATGGGTCCAAAGAAACCTCCCGGTTCACTGCATATATTACAGCTCATTAGTCCCCAAAACCGGATTTCATAAACATTTCTCAATATGACGCTCTGAAGCTGTTAACTAGCATTCAGATTAAGTTTAAACATATGTTGTAACATGAAGCTACACATACAAGCTATCAGGCTAACGCATGTACTTCAATTAACCTTTCTTTCTGTACAATTTACTTCAGTTCGAAGAAAATAATCAGTACAAATAATGGCATTTACCTTCCTCAGCTTCACAATAGTCCATACACTTAGTTAACTCTGCATTAACTGTTGTACAGCACAAAGTTAGCTTGAACATTCCAACTTTCGTTCCGTCTCCTTCCTTCTCATTCACGCGACACGCTTGCTCTTTTTTTCTCTACTGAAACGCTGCTTCCAGCTCTTTCTCTCTTAGTCCCTCCCCTTCTCATCACCCATAGGTGAACTAACGTCAGTACTAAATTACCATTGGTTGAGAAACAAATCAATCATGCACCAACAAACTAGGTTACACTTTTCTCAGACCATGCTAGAATCCACTACATTCTTAGCAAACTATGATACATTCATGGAACTTCAGTAAAATGCATATTTAACCAAATTATACAAATTTTAATACATCCATCTCTTAAGACACAGCATGAATAATCATTTTAACCTTTTAGAACCCAAATCATGTTTATACCATTTTTGAATCATGAGTTTCAAATAAACAATATTTTATTCATAATATTTATTTCAACCAGTTAAATACTAATGAACATAACGTAAGTTAAACCACATTTACCTTAGGCTATGACTTTTAGCCTGGGCTACATCCTCCCCCATCTAAAAGGTCAGATGTCCTCAGCTGACTCATTCTTAATACAACTGAGACTAAAATCTCTTTGAAGGGTTTTTACACTTTTCGTCGGCAGGTTTGAGATTCACATGAATAACCATGCCTTTATGCACAATGGTCACCGGCTCCTCCGTGGGTTGACCACGTTGATCATATGTCAAACGCAAAACAGGTTTTCTCACTCTCCGTGATTTTCTAAGTGGCACTGGCTCGTCCTCACTTGTATCACCAGCAGCTAAGTTTTCTGGCAATGACTCATTTTGGTCTTCTAAGTCACTGCCAACAGACTCCTCCAATGCATCAACCTCATCTGATACTGGTTCAGGCTGAG
>SSNS01000077.1:2321477-2342752 GCA_006937985.1 Aphyosemion australe
GATGGTTGAATCACTGTTGATTTACGTTGTATGGTTGAAAATCGAATGTTGATTCAACATAAAATCAACTGAAAATTCACATTTAGATGAGGTTTGAATCACTGTTGATTTAGCGTTGGTATGGTTGAAAATCCAATGTTGATTCAACATAAAATCAACTGAAAATTCACATTTAGATGATGGTTGAATCACTGTTGATTTAGCGTTGGTATGGTTGAAAATCCAATGTTGATTCAACATAAAATCAACTGAAATTTAAACATAAATTCACATTTAGATGATGGTTGAATCACTGTTGATTTAGCGTTGGTATGGTTGAAAATCGAATGTTGATTCAACATAAAATCAACTGAAAATTCACATTTAGATGATGGTGGAATCACTGTTGATTTAACGTCAGTAAGGTTGAAAATCCAATGTTGATTCAACGCTAAGCCTAGGGGACATTTTCCATATCCATTCAACGTCAGGATTCAATGCAATTTCAACGTTTCTGCCAAACCATATTTAAACGTTGATTCAACTGAATTTTGTTATCTGGGTCACCTTTGGAGAATGTAAAAAAATCGTCACGAGACAAAAATATGCAAAATACTTCCATAGTGTGTTTAGTGTTTAGTAATAAGTCTGATGCATGGCAACCTAGCATAACATACAATTCTAAAAGAGCTACCTTTCAAAATCTGTCTTTTGCCACCATGCACGGTCACATCTACAAAAATAATGTATGCTAATGTTTACTAATGTTGCTAACACAAACAGAAAGTGCCAAACAACCTGAAAATATATCTGCTAACAATCTCTCTTGAGCAGTACTTTTTTTTTTTATCAGAAATTAAAGCTCTTCTCTCACACACACACACACACACACACACACACACACACACACACACACACACGCACGCACACACACACACACACACACCTACTTATGTGACATCTGGCATACAAAAAAAAAATCATCAAATATATTTTACATTTCATTAGTGACTTGTAGTTATTGACCTAGAGGACAGAATTGCATACCTTTTTCTGCATGTTGTGGGTCACAAAAGGGGTTGTGTTGCCTGGAAATACATGGCAGGGATGTACCTGCAAAAACAAAGAAATTAATTAATTTTTTGGAAACACCAACAACATTTTGAGTTGGCAGATTATGTCAGCTACCACAGGTCTGACAATTAGTTTAAGAGGTCTTTCACTCATATTTTCAATACATTTGCAGTGGTCTCTAGTAGGAATGAATGCCTTGTAAGTCGTTCTCTGGGGGGAAAAAGCTCTGGTGCACCTGTTTCAGCATGGAGAATTCAGCCAGAGGAGAAAGTAGCTTCAGATGACAGGATTATAGACTTATTTCCTGATATTTGGACATCTAGTCTTCTCTACAACAGTCTTCTCCGTCGCGAGCCAAGATGGGTGATTAATGTTAAGTGACAGTGTGATGTAGATCTGTCAGGATTTTCTAATCCTAGAATTTCACAGTCTGTTTTCAATCAGAAGCTAATGCAGGAGATAGGTGTAGGAGACTATTTTCATGTTCAGCCTGCATGAAAAACTCAGAGTGACCAATCATTTTCAAAAATAATAATTAAAAAATGGTTTCTCAGTGAAAGACCTCTTTAAATTGTTTAAATTTCATCATTAGTAATTTTATGTCTATCAATTTTATTGTGGAGTTCGGCACACATGATTGTAAAAAAAGTGTTGGACGTATGGCATCATAATTTGTCTCTGTGGAATCTGCAAGTGGTGTTGCAGTGCATCGGATGCCGACATCCTTTCTGAAACACATAAGAAAAGTACAGGTCATTGAAATTATTATTACATTTAAAATGTTATTTGGTAATAATATAAATAAGTCTGTTGGTACAGGGTGGTTAATACAGAGTTTGTTGTAGTATAGCATGAAAAGGCAAAGGAACAGAAAAAGATAAAATAGGTGTACTGTACATCGTCTCTCTCTCACTCTCACGCACGCACGCGCGCACACACACGAGCATCCTCTATGGACAAAACTCATTCATACATGTCTGTTTTCTTCCTATGTGTGGATGGCATTGTAACATGTAGGCTACAAAAACAGCCAGCAGCTGTGCCATCTTTATTTAACCCTCCCACTGTCCTATTGGGTGACCCCACCAGGAAAGGTGACGTTTGAGCAGGGTGTGATTGTTTATCCCTTGGGGTCCACGTGGCAGAAGTGAGGACTGAGCACCACCTCACCCCTGCCACGTGGACCCCAAGGGATAAACAATCACACCCTGCTCAAACGTCACCTTTCCTGGTGGGGTCACCCAATAGGACAGCGGGAGGGTTAAAATTTCATCAAATGTTGTATTTTTTTTTGTTTTTTCCTTTACCACCTTGTCCCTGTCTTGCTATACACACAAGCCTGAATAACTGCATCTTGGCGCCAAGAACAAGTTTATCCTGGTAGCTAAAATGCTATTAACCAATGTCGTTGGTATTAATGTTAATAAAACACGACACGTGAGGTAACTTTGTAAACTTAATTCAAACAAAGCAGTGGCACTTACGCCACATAATGTGAACGAGTTCGCGTTCAAATGATATCAAAATGTTGACAGAAAAATTAACGTGTTTTAGCTAGCGCTAGACGCTAACTAGCACTAAGTCGGCTAGCTTCTGATACAGATGCAGATTTAGTCCTACAGAGAAGTCACACAGATCAGATAGATCTACAATTTTACAGCTACCATTTAACAATCTAGTGCACAATCAACCACAGATATTTTATTTTTTACCATAATTCAGTTAAAACTTACCACAACAATGAGGAAGGCCAGCCAGGTCAGGCTAGAACAAAGGAGTCAAAATGGCGCCGGGTAACTGTGGGTTTGGAACGTACCATTCTACAAACCACATGGGTGACTGAAGTGTTTTTCCGTTACTTTTTTCTTACATGATATGTACATCATTCTTCATGCTATGATGCAAATAACATCTTTTACATATGTAAAGCTTACAATAGATAAAAATATCACAATTAGTTGTTCACACCTGAGCTCTATTTGTTTTAAATATAGGAAACCCCCTCCCATCTAATGGTCTCGGCTCCCGCGCTCCCTCTGGAGCTGCCGTAGTAGTCGGCCGCCATCTTAGTTGGGTCTCCATTCGCCCCCAGTGCATTCATCTCTACTGAGGAACGTGCTTACTGAGCTAAAAATCACATTTTATCGAGCTTTTTCACAAAATCAGACACATGGTATGGCATGATAATTCAAATATAAACATAATTAAACAAAAAAATTAAAATATAAAATCTCATTAGGTAGGCTAGAAAAGTCAATAGTAATCCCACATGATCTGTTTTCAATAGTAGCTACACTGGTTGTTGCAACTGTAGGCTGCACAAAAACGGGCAGTAGTTGCCCACCCTGCATTAACTTTGGAGAGGAGATCCATCCAATATGGCAGCGATGCTGTTACGCTCTCCAGCGCCCAATGGCGTGTCCACGTATTCATGTCTATGTGTATGTCAACCAATACTCAACATTGATATAATGTTTGTTGTTCAACCCATATACATGAATAAGTATATATGTCTGTGGTTCAACCATTTAAATCAAACCATAATACAATGTTGAATCAATTCCTTTTTTAAACTGTTTTCAACCTTAACTATATATCAACCAATTTGACCAAAATTCAACATTGAAATAACATTTTTTGCTATCTGTGAAAGTAGATAAAAACTTGTATTTTTTTATTGTGTTTTTGAATGCTTTTTAATTTTATTTTATTTTTTGTAAGTATAGTTTGTCAATGACAGAAAGATGCTGGAACCAAAGGATTTAGCAAATAAAATTAAATGGTGTCTGTAATAAAATTCTGTATAGGTTGCATGTTAGGCCTGTGTTATGTGATTTGGGGTTTTATTGTGCACTGAGCAATCTTTTTTTTTAATAGATAGGCCTATAAAATATATTACAAATAGTTTGGAACAATATACATAAAACATTGTCTTATTGTTTATCAATAAGTAACAAATGGTTTAATCAAACCACTTCCTTGTGTGGAAAACCAAGCCTGCTATGAAATCATAGCTAAAATCAGTGAAGTAGCCTATTAGCTGGCAAAATATAAAGTTTGTAAATGGCAATAAATAAAGTTACGTATTTCATGTTTCTATTCTCTTCCATAATAAAATAAGTTTAACTGCTTCTAATTTTGCTTTGGATAGTCTCTTAGGATTTCATGTGATAGTCGAGAGGTCTTAAGCTGTCGTGGTTGAGTTTGTGTGCGCTTGAGCATGGTAATTAAATTAACACAATTTGAAATAGACTTCTTTGAATCACTGTTGTTGTTGTACAATTACTTTTTATTTAATTTCCACACAAATTAGGGTTAATACTGCTTGACGGCATTTCAGTTCTGTCAGAAAGCGATGCATAAGAATTTAGTGTAATGACACCAAGTTCAAGGCATGTTAATATTTTGTTGGTAGTATCAGTTTACAACAATTATTAGTTAAGTTATAAACACTTCCAAAAAATTATACATCCTACACTGGTTTATGACTTTTACGTGCTTAACTCAATGAAGTGACATTTGACATCCAGTTTAGCAGACAAATGAACCGAAGTATTATTGTAATGAACTCCTGATGTACTTACAAACTTTCCAATGCCTCGTCTCTGAGTACAGAACTGTACACTGTCATTCTGGGCATTTTTGGGGTAAGTTACAAGAGCTGTTGGCGTCTGCACTTCAGCCATTCGGCTGATATCTCTGAATATGTGCATCATGGAGTATTAAAAAGTAGTCTGGTTGTACCTACAACCAGATTTTTTTACAACTTTTCATAGGAAAATTGGACTTCACACTGAGACCTCATTGAAAGGGATAGCAAAATAAACCTAGGCTCTTGCACCCCCCAAATACCTTGTTTTGTTTTTTTTCCTTGGTTGAACATTTTTAAAGTCACAAACATTGAGGATGAAGTCAATTTCTTATGCCAAAATTTTCTTTGGTATCAATTATATTTTTAATCCTTAGGTTCCAAGCCTAAAAACCTTGCTCTAGGAACATTTTCTATGAACGTTATGAGAATGTTCATCAAGCACAATTACCATGACAAAGACATTCCAATAATGTTGTTCTAATAACATTTTCTGTCAACATTATAAGAACTTTCATCAAGCATAACGTCATAAAGACATTCCAACAACTTTGTTTTAAGAACGTTTTATATCAACATTATGAGAACTATCTTTGTTTACAGAAAAAGTCATAAAGGCATTTCAAGAACGGTGTTCTAAAAACATTTTCTATCAACATTTGAAGAACTATCATCATTCACGAATAACGTTTTAAAGACGATACAAGAACGTGGTTAAGAGAATGTTTTCTATCAACATTATGAGAACTTTCATCAATCACAAACAACGTCGTATATATGTTCAAAGAACGTTGTTCTAAGAACAGTTTTTATTGACATTATGAGAACTTTCATCAATCTGAAAGAACATTGTTAAGATGTTCCAAGAACTATGTTGTGAGAATGTCGTCGTTCAACATTTTAAGAACTTTCATCAGTCACAAATAACGTTGTAAAGACGTTACAAGAACGTTGTTCCAAGAACATTTTCTATCAACATTATCAGAACTTTCTTTGTTCACAAAACATCGTAAAAGTGTTCCAAGAACATTGTTCTAAAAATGTTTTTTATCAACATTTTAAGAACTATCATCATTCACGAATAACGTTTAAAAGACATTACAAGAACGTGGTTATAAGAATGTTTACTATCAACATTAAGAGAACTTTCATCAATCACAAAGAACGTTGTTAAGATGTTCCAAGAACTATGTTGTACGAATGTTGTCGTTCTACATTTTAAGAACTTTCATCACTCACAAATAACGTTGTAAAGACGTTACAAGAACATTGTTCCAATAATGTTTTCTATCAACATTTTAAGAACTATCATCATTCACGAATAATGTTTCAAGGACATTACAAGAACGTGGTTATAAGAATGTTTTCTATCAACATTGTAATAACTTTCATCATTTACAAATAAAGTCGTTAAGACATTCCAAGAACTATGTTCTAAGAACATCGTCTGTCAACATTAACAGAACTTTAATAACTCACAAATAATGTTGTAAAAACGTTACAAGAACGTGGTTCTAAGAAAGTTTTCTATCAACATTTTGAGAACCTTCATCAATCACAAACAACGTCATATATACGTTCAAAGAACGTTGTTCTAAGAACGTTTTCTATAGACATTATGAGAACTTTCATCCATCACAAAAAAACGTTGTTAAGACGTTCCAAAAACTATGTTGTAAAAACGTCGTCGTTCAACATTTGAAGAACTTTCATCACTCACAAATAACATTGTAAAGACGTTACAACAACATTGTTCCAAGAATGTTTTTTATCAACATTATGAGAACCTTCATCAATCACAAAAAAGTGATATATACGTTAAAAAATGTTGTTGTAAGAATGTTTTCTATTGATATTATGAGAACTTTCATCAATCACAAAGAACATTGTTAAGATGTTCGAAGAACTATGTTGTAAGAACGTTGTCGTTCTACATTTTAAAAACTTTCATCACTCACAAATAACATTGTAAAGACGTTACAAGAACATTGTTCCAATAATGTTTTCTATCAACATTATAAGAACTTTATTTTTTTGCAAAACAAGGTCATAAATACGTTCCAAGAACATTGTTCTAAAAATGTTTTCTATCAACATTTTAAGAACTATCATCATTCACGAATAATGTTTTAAGAACATTACAAGAACGTGGTTATAAGACCGTTTTCTATCAACATTGTAATAACTTTCATCATTCACAAATAACGTCGTTAGGACGTTCCAAGAACTACATTCTAAGAACATCATCTGTCAACATTACAAGAACTTTAATAAGTCACAAATAACATTGTAAAAACGTTACAAGAACGTGGTTCTAAGAAAGTTTTCTATCAACAATATGAGAACCTTCATCAATCACAAACAATGTCATATATACGTTCAAAGAACATTGTTCTAAGAACATATTCTATTGCCAATATGAGAACTTTCATCATATATAAAAGAACATTGTTAAGACGTTCCAAAAACTATGTTGTAAGAACGTTGTCATTCAACATTTGAAGAACTTTCATCACTCACAAATAACGTTGTAAAGACGTTACAAGAACATTGTTCCAAAAATGTTTTCTATCAACATTATAATAACTTCATTTTTCATAAAACAACGTCATATATACATTCCAAGAACATTGTTCCAATAATTTTTTCTATCAACATTTTAAGAACTATCATCATTCACGAATAACGTTTTAAGGACATTACAAGAACGTGGTAATAAGAACGTTTTCTATCAACATTGTAATAACTTTCATCATTCACAAATAACGTCGTTTAGATGTTCCAAGAACTATGTTCTAAAAACATCATCTGTCAACATTACAAGAACTTTAATAAGTCACAAATAACGTTGTAAAAACATTACAAGAACATTGTTCTAAGAAAGTTTTCTATCAACATTATGAGAACCTTCATCAATCACAAACAACGTCGTATATACGTTCAAAAAATGTTGTTCTAAGAACGTTTTCTATTGCCATTATGAGAACTTTCATCATATATCAAAGAACGTTGTTAAGACGTTCCAAAAACTATGTTGTAAGAACGTCATCGTTCAACATTTGACGGACTTTCATCACTCACAAATAACGTTGTAAAGACGTTACAAGAACGTTGTTACAAGAATGTTTTCTATTAACATTATGAGAACTTTCATCAATCTCAAAAAACGTTATATATACGTTCAAAAAACGTTCTAAGAACGTTTTCTATTGACATTATGAGAACTTTCATTAATCAGAAATAACATTGCGAAGACGTTCCTAGAACAATCTTCTAAGAACGTTTTTCTGTCAACATTACAAGAAAGTTATTAACGTTTTAAGAACGTTCTGAAAACATTACTTTAACAACGTTATGTACTAACATTTAGACAACTTTTAAAGAACGTTAGCAAAAGTTGCGGGAACGTTCCCTGTTAGCTGGGTAAAAGGAGCCCTCGTTTGGCACGTTGGTGCTTGTGGATGGAGTCTCAAAGGGGGGGTGTTCCCGCTCAGGAGACCGCAGCCCTTACCATTATTCACTGGTCTGGTGGGGTCACATCCATCAGTACCGGTCCTCGACCATCCTCTGCACCTGTCGGCGGGTCAGATTACCCTTTTTTCCGCTGGACGATGCTGAGAATCTTAAACTCCTGTGCGGAATCATCCGTAAAGGTTCCAAACGGATACCTCACATCCCTGTGACTCTAGAGAGGTCGCTGACCTGTGATACTATCTTAGATACTGGTTCAGACATTTCTCTCATGTCTCGTTCACTTTGGGAAAACCTCCACTTGGCTGCAGCTGACCAGGGTCGTACCTTGACACTCACACCCTGCACCGTGGACGTCAGTCCTTATGCTCCGGCTCCAATGACCTTGTCGTTGGTGTCGTTCCTTGACCTTTCAGTCAGTTGCATATCTTTGTGCTATCCCGTGTTTGTGTCAAACCTTGAGTCTTTTCCTTTCCTGTGTAACGTTAATTTGAGTAGTTACTTTTATTGAATTAATTATCATAATTCTTGATAATTTAAGATTTGATTGATGATTAAAACCCAGGTTCTTTAGGCAGACCAGAGACCCAACACTCTATAAATAATAATGAGTCTGAGAGTCGAGAAGATAGTTTATAAAAATCAATTTACTATGTTCTAATAATAATGGTGATGCACCACAAAATGATTATAAATGATGGTTCAAGGTAATATCAAGAGAAATCATGAATGATAAATGATGGAAAATAATATTAGCTGTTATTAACAAGCCTCTGTTAAGAATCTTAGAAAGGTTGTGATATCTTGGTGTCAAAGTAAGCTGTCTGTTTCTTTGTTGGTTTTGGTTTAACAAATTATCAGTTATGTTCGTTATGTTCACCGACGCCAGTGCAAGAGCTACGAACCCAGGTGTAGAGGTTTCTTGGAGGTCCTCGGCCCAATGTGTTACTTCTGGACGTCAAAGTTTGTGGCTACTTCTGACTCCCCTCAGTTGGTCAAGAGATAATCTCTAGGGCTTGTAGGCTGTTCGGTTTCCCGGCTGATGAGGTTGCCGGTTGAATTGTTTGTTCAAAAAAGGATGGTTCTGCAGATAGAGTTCTGATGAAAATTAAAAATAGAGACCACATCTCTCCTGTTTTAGCTTCCCTACATTGGCTGCCTGTTAAATTCAGAATAGATGGTGGTTCCTAGAATATCTAAAAGTAGGATGGGAGGCAGATCTTTAAGCTATCAGGCTCCTCTCCTGTGGAACCAGCTCCCAGCTTTAGTCCGTGAGGCAGACACCTTGTCTACTTTTAAGACTAGGCTCAAAACTTTTCTATTTGATAGGGCTTATGGTTAAATTCTGATGTTAGTCCAGGTTTAGACGAGTGGGGAGCAGAGGGAAGTGGAGTGTACAGCGGGGACTACAGTCGTTAAAGACTTTTCTCCCTGGCCCTGCCTCCCACATGCCTCCATCTAAAAGGCTAGGTTATGCTGAGTTATCTCTGTAGTTATGCTGCTATAGGCTTAGACTGCTGGAGGACATACTGACCACTTTCCACACTCTGCTACTCTCTTCTATCACCACTCTCTAATTGCATTAAATTCCTGTTATTTCAGCTGTTAACTTTATTTTCTCTCTAAGTGTTTTTCTCCCCAGAAGAAGCTACACTGGCGTTCTGCTGAGCTGTGGTGGCCTCATGGAGGGGGCCATTGGCTGGCACACTGCTGCCAACCACTTAACATTCTCCCTCTCCTGATATTACATCTCACTTTCTTTAACATAGAATGTGCTACTATTAGTTCACCTATTGAATTAATTATAGATTCACTCAGATAAAGACAATAAAGTTTCTCTTACTAAATAGAAAATCTACTAAGAAAACACAGTGTAGCCATAGAAACACTACTTGATATATATGGTGTGTGGGTGTGTGTGTGTGTGTGTGTGCGTGTGTGTAGGTGTGGGTGTGGGGTGTGCGTGTGCCTGCTCTGTCTTCTCAATCCCCAGTGAGTCGTAGCGGATGGCTGCTCATACTGAGCCAGGATCCTCTGGAGGTTTCTTCCTGTTAAAAGGGAGTTTTCCTTCCCACTGTCACTACATGCTTGCTTAGTATGAGGATTGTATCAACACACTGACACTAGTCAGTGTCTTGATGCAATCTGCTGGGTTCCTTATATAGGAAACTTTTTTACTGATTGGCTTAATGAACTGAACTGTATTGGAATGTTTACTTTGTGAAGTGCCTTGAGACGACTCTTGTCATGATTTGGCGCTATAGAAATAAACTGAATTGAATTGAATTCTTATTTCACTAAACATATTCCACCAAAAGTCTGGTTTGACTTCCAGTAAGATGAATTTTAGCTTAAGTCTTCGCTTCTGCAGGAACTGACCTGAATAGGAAGTATCACCTCCTTTTAACTTTAATTGTTTAAGAATTTGACAGAATTTGACAAGTGCAACTGGGTGATTTATCAAACCCCATCAGACTACACATTCCTCAGATCCTTAAGAAAGAATTATTTTCTTGATCTGTTAAGAAAATAGATTAAACAATCATTGGGTTTTGCCTTTGGTTGGAGCAGGTCCCCATTCTGTGGAAGACCTCCTGTGTGGTTCCAGTTCCCAAAACATCACATCCCAGGGAACCACTACAGACCTGTCGCCTTGACCTCTCATCTGATGAAAACTATGGAGAGACTCATCCTCACCCATCTACGTTCAGAAATAGACCCACTTCAATTTGCATATAAACCAAACATGGGGGTGGAGGACGCCCTCATCTACCTGCAGCACCGGGCTCTGAATCACTTCGAGATGCAAAGAAGCACTGAGAATCATGTTCTTCGACTTCTCAAGTGCCTTCAACACCATCCAGCCATGTCTACTGCAGCAGAAGATGAGGGATGCAGGAGTGGACGTTTGTCATCTGAATGCATGAATCATCAACTACCTCACCAACAGGCCACAGCACGTGAGGCTGCACAACTGTACGTCTGAGGTGGTTGTGTGCAACACCGGAGCTCCACAGGGTACAGTGCTCTCACCCTTTCTCTTCACCTTCTACACCTCTGACTTCACCTACAACACGGGCAGCTGTCACCTCCAGAAGTTCTCTGATGACTCGGCCATTGTCGGCTGTGTGTCTGAGGGGAACGACCAGGAGTACAAGTCAATCATTATGGACTTTGTTCACTGGACTGGTGTGAGCGTAACCACCTTCACTTGAACACCAGTAAAACAAAGGAAATGGTGATTGACTTCCACAGAAACACTCCTCCATGGAGCAGGCATTGATGTGGTGGATACCTTTAAAGTTAAAGTCCCAAGTATTCATCACACACTGGTGAAATTACATCTCCGCATTTGACCCATCCCCATGGTGGGGAGCGGTGAGCTGCAGCTGTGGCCGCGCTCGGGAACTATTTGGTGGTTTAACCCCCAATCCAACCCCTTAATGCTGAGTGTCAAGCGAGGAGGCATTGGGTCCCATTTTTTCAAAGTCTTTGGAATGACCCAACCGGGAATCGAACCCTGATCTCCCAGTTCCGGGGTGGACACTTTATCACTAGGCCACCGGAGCTGGTAGTACCTGGGTGTTCACCTCAACAGTAAACTAAACTGGTCCCACAACACAGATGCTCTGTATAAGAAGAGCCAAAATTGCCTCCATCTCATGAGGAGTCTGAGGTCCTTTGGAGTTAAGTCCCAGCTGCTAAAATTCTTTTATCACTCTGTTGTTGGCTCTGTTATTCATTCTGCTGTGGTCTGTTGGGGTGTAGGCAGCTCTGACCGAGACAGGAAGAGACTGAACAAGCTAGTAAACAGAAAGCTAGCTCGGTTCTGGGCTGCCCACTGGATACAGTTGAGGAGACATGTGAAAGAAGGATGCTGGGGAAGATGACCTCCATCTTAAGAAACCCCTCCCACCCACTGCATTCCACTGTGGAGATCATGGACAGCTCCTCCAGAGGTAGACTGAGACAGAATTCATTTCAAAGTCCTCCTCTTTGTCTTTAAATCTCTTCATGGCTTGGCTCCACCATACATCAGTGAGTTATTGTCCATCTATACTCCCGTCAGAAACATGAGATCTAGCTCACAGTCTCTTTTAATTGTTCCAAAAACACGTTTGAAAACTCGGGGAGACAGGGCTTTCTCTGTGGCTGGTCCTAGGCTGTGGAACAGCCTTCCTGTGGCTTTAAGAACCACACAAAACATAGAACACTTCAAAGCACTACTAAAAACTTACTTGTTTGAGCTGGCTTTTAATGCAGGTTGACTTGAGTAGGCAACTTCTGTTTTAATTGATTTGCGTTTTATCTTTACTTTTTACCATTAAATGCATTTGTTTTATAAATTTTAACCTTGATTTTACTGTAATTTGTTCTTGATTGTGTTTATTTTTAATCTATTTATTATTTTACTCTTGTTCAGCACTTTGAGGTTGCCTGTGTGACTGTAAATGTGCTATAGAAATAAACCTGACCTTGACCTGACCTTGAGACATCCTAGATGTAAAACTGAGCGCTATCGTAGGTCTTTCATCCCCTCTGCTGTACGAGTGTAGAACTCCTCAGTTTAAGCTGTACTGGCATTATCCTGGTACACAATAACACCAATGTAATATTCAGTATGTGTTCTATACTTGTGCAATACCGGATTCACATTGTTGTCTGTGTCTCTTACAGTATGCTGCATAGTGTGGGTACCCAAGTTTGTTTTCATTTTTATTCGTGGTTTTTAGTGATCGAAGATTACAATACTAGATTACTGCCTATGTGAATATACATATACCCTTGTTTTTTATTTTTCTTCTAATTATTCACATGAGTGCTGGTGCTGCTGTGACAAGTGAATTTCCTCACTGTGGGATCAATAAAGTCTATTCTATTCTATTTATTACAGTTTTTCTCAAATGCTAAAACACAAAACCAATCCTCTAAACCAAATGACCAGTTGTCTAAACACATTTACTTAATCTAGCCATCATTTCCCAATATCATAAGCACAGTTCACATGAGGACACAATTCACATAACACAATCCTCCGTTCTCATAAATCTAAACACATATTTCCTTGCTAAAACTCAAGTTGCAAAATAAGTGCTCATATTCTCAAATGAAAGCTCATGTGATGCAAAATGTTTGCCACAGTCAGCAATATTTGAACACACCTGAACACACTTGGAAACACTAGCTACGTTTACATGGGCACAAGTAATCGGAAGGAACGCCCTATCAGATCAAAAATTTGTCATGTAAAAATGTCAATCGGAATATTCTGATCCGATTCGGCCTGATCCGAATGAAATTTCATTCCGATTGAGAGAGGTGGTTTTGTCCAATCGTCAATCAGATTGACGTCCATGTACACAGCCATTCGGATCGTTGGGGTAAAATAATGCCCACTGCGCATGTGTGCAACTTCAGCGTGACCTCTTTCCGCCTCTGCGCATGCTCAGGACAGATTGAAAACGGACGGTAAACAGCAGTGGTCTTTTGCCGACGCTATTTTTTACTGGAAACAGTATGGGAGCTCAATATTATTGAACGTCTCAATGGCTGAACGGCTAAAAATGCAGAGTTATACACTCAAGTGCATCTTAAGTGCATCTAAAGATGCAGGAAGTGGGAATTCACCGAAGCTAGAGAATAAGTAAATAAAATGCAAGGGAAAAGACGTGCAGACAAGATGGCATTTGTTTACAATTTTCTTCCGGGAAAACAACTCTGCGCATGCGCAAGCTATGGTGCGGGCATCGCGGCATGATCGGATCATTCCAGTTAGTGTCCATGTAAACAGAGATTTGGGATTTCCAATCAACCAAGATTTGATGTTTATTATAATCATATTTATTATTTATTTAATACTTTAACTATTATATTGGCACGTTATTTTTATATTAATCTTTTAATCTTTCTTCCAGTGTTTCCTCTGTGGGGGGGCCCTCTGTCTCGGGGGCGGTGGTCGACTGTTGCTGCCTGGGTGCTCTCTGGGTAGTGCTTGGGTGGAGGTGGGGTCTGTGCCCTCCCTCTCCGTTGCACCTTGTGTCGGTACCTCGGCTGCTGCAGTTGACCTACAGTCGCCGGGGCAGACGGCTCCTCTGATGGCGTTTCCCTGCCCTATCTTATCTGGCTCATCTGAACTCAGCCAAATATCATTTTACTGATGTTCTTAAGTGTGTACGGGAGTTAGGTGTGTGTGTGTGTGTGGGGGGGGGGTAATGAATATGCCAATGCTTTTAAAATGGTGTGGGAGGAATGGGAATGAGGGTCATATAGGGTCATTTTAACCTGTAAAGCACTTTGAGTTGCACTTTGTGGTGGAAAAGCGCTTTATAAATAAAGTTTGATTTGATTTGAGGTATGTAAGGAAATGCCATCAGGGGAGCCGTCTGCCCCAACAGTAGCAGATCCACGGCAGCAGCCAGTGCACCGAGACAGGGCCCCCAGGTGAGGGAGGGCAGGGGCCCCCAACTACACCCAAGCACTACCTGGAGAGCACCCAGGCCGCTGCCACCGACCACGAGCCCTGAGGCAGAGGGCTCCCACAGAGGAAATGCTGTAAAGTATTCAAATAAGTAAAATAATAAAATTACAAGCAGTAATATAAAAATAAGTAAATAGTAATCAATATAATTGTAAAAATAGTAAAACAATATAAACACACAAATAAATAATAATCAGTTAAAAGCTAAGCTAAAAAGGTGGGTCTTAAGCCTGCTCTTAAAACATGAACATTCTCTACGGCCCATAGACGAGGGCCATAATATTGGAAGCACGCCTCACCATGGGTGCAGGGCATTACAGTAGTCTATTCTACTGGTGATAAAAGCATGCATCAGCATCTCTGTATTAGCCCGAGAGAGGACTCTGGCAATATTCGTTAGGTGATAAAAACCTATTTTAGTAATATTTTTAATGTGAGGAATAAAAGTCAGCTCAGAGTCAAAAATTACGCCCAGGTTCTTCACTTGCTGAGATCGATTAAAAGACAGAGATTGTAATTTTGGTAAAAGTTTCTCTCTCTGAGCCTCGGGACCAATAACAAATACTTCAGTTTTGTCCTGATTGAGCTGGAGAAGGTTTTCTGCCATCCAGGATTTGATGTCTAAGATGCAGTTTAAAAGCGCATCCATGGTCCATGTGTCATTAGGAAAACGGAAATGTACAACTGTGTATCATCAGCATAACTGTGAAAGTTCACTCCGTGTCTCCTGATTACACCACCAAGAGGGAGCATATAAAGGTTAAAAAGCACTGGGCCTAAAATTGAACCCTGGGGCACACCACATGTGATCCCATGGACCCTAGAGGAACAGGTATCGATACTAACCATAAAAGTCCTGTCTGTGAGATAAGATGTGAACCATCTGTGAACAGCACCAGAGAGGCTGATCTGTTTTAAAAGAGTTAAAAGAATAGTGTGGTCTACTGATGTACTACACATCTGTTACATTTACTTATATTTATATTACCTCTTGTAATTTTATTCTTTTACTTATTCAAATACTTTACCGCATTTTCCTCTATGGGAGCGGTCTCCGTAATCCACAATAGACAGAAATGTTGCAGTAACAAGTCCTTTTTTTATTTGCCTCAAAAGAAAAACACAGTTTATTTGGAAAAAATAAATCCAGTCTGCGTTTGAGTTTCGTAAAGGGACGTATTTGTCTTTTCTCCCTCTCACTGACTAGCACAAACACACACAGGCCCAATCCATCTCATCTCCTCTCCTCTCCTCTGTCCTCTGTGTTTCAGAACCAGATCCAGATCACTGTGCCTGGCTCACGTGCGGCAGGAGAGGAGAACCTGTCCTCTCAATCTTTCCTCTCTCACTCACTCACTTGCTCGCTCGCTCGCACGCACGCACACAGGCCCAATCCATCTCATCTCCTCTCCTCTCATCTCCTCTGTCCTCTGCGTTTCAGAACCAGATCCAGCGAGGCCGGTGGCTGGCTCGGGGCGCGCCTGGCCTGCTTTCGCTGTCTGACACTCCGCCCGACCGACCACCACTTGGCATTCCTCGTAAATGAAAATGTACCAATACGCCAACCTTCTGGTGGACAAAGAACGCCATCCCACTCTTGTGTGGGTTTGTGCAGGGCTGAAGTTGTTTAACAGATCTATGAAAAACAAAGCAAAAAACAATGTATGTATACTTTTTTTTAATAGCCACTTTTATGAGCGAACGTGACTCAAGTGTGTAGTAACTTAAAGTGAAGCCCTTTTTTTTGCCTCAAAAGAAAAACACAGTTTATTTGGAATAAAGAAACCCAGTCTGCGTTTGAGTTTCGTAAAGAGACTTATTTGTCTTTCCTCCCTCCCTCTCACTCACTAGCACAAACACACACACACACAGTCATCTCTCCTCTCCTGATCTCATCTCCTCTCTCCTCTGCGTTTCAGAACCAGAGCCAGCGAGGCCGTTGGCTGGCTCGGGGTGCGCCTGGCCTGCTTTCTCTGTCTGACACTCCGCCCCGACCGACCGAGCGACCAGACTCGGCGCGCTGGTGCCACTGTGCCTGGCTCACGTGCAGCAGGAGAGGAGAACCTGTCCTCTCAATCTTTCCTCTCTCACGCACTCACTCGCTCACACGCACGCACACAGGCCCAATCCATCTCATCTCCTTTCCTCTCATCTCCCTTGAAGTTGTTTAACAGATCTGTGAAAAACAAAGCAAAAAAACCCAAAAAAATTAATGTATACATTTTTTTAATAGCCACTTTTATGAGTGAACGTGTTTGTTTCTCTATGTTATAGAATTTCTATGTCCTGTACTGCTTCTCTATTTCCTTTGCTCCTCATCTCACACACACACCACACATCATGTAAACACACCCACTGCCTTATCTCACACTTTAAATAAACTCTGTGTGCAGCTGCTCGGGGCAGACTACACTCTGTCCTGAGTTGGTCTGTCACCCTTTGCAAACGGTTACATGTGTGGTTCATTGTCTCTCTCTTATCTCCCCAGGACCGGGTAGTTAGGTTGATTGAGAAAATCCCTAACATAAATTGGTCCTTCGAGCGGAGCCTGGGGGTCTTCTCTGTCGACGCCAAATGCCACCGCTGGACATTGCAGCGCCCTGCTTTCGCTGGAGGTCGGCACCTGGGGTCTGACGTCGTCAGGGAGCCACTGGGTCTGCGAACTCAAGCTTCTGAGCTGGGGAGATCTGGTGAGACAATCTTGTTTGTTTCTAGATATAAACACAGAGGACATTAAATTATGGCTTTTGAGCATTATGCCTTATTTAAACGCAGCTATTGGATGGTGTTTGAGCGTTTTTCCAATAATTAAATGCAACTCTGGTGTTGATGATAAGGGCTTGAGCGTTAGTCCAGAAAGAAAACGCAGATAGGGGCTTGAGCGTTAGTCCAGAAAGAAAACGCAGATAGGGGCTTGAGTGTTAGTCCAGAAAGAAAACGCAGATAATAGTTAAACAGCTGTGTTGGATACGCCGGTAAGATAACTGTGGAGAGTTCTAAATTAGGGGTTGTCCACCATACGGACTCTGAATCGTTTGGGGTGGTTTTTGAGCGTTTTTCCGTGAATTAAACGTGACCTCCAGTTATCTGTACGCCGGTACGATAACTGTGGAGAGTCCTAAATTGAGGTTTGTCCGGTCTATCTATGTGGTGTGAGTGAACTTGTGGGGTCTGCAAAATGTCAGTACAATTGATTCAGAACAATTTATCATGCCATGACGAACACTGTGCCAGGGCAGAGGTGTCTGTGCGTAACCAATAATAATCTGGGTCAGGGGAGTGTTGTGGATGAGCTAAGCCATACAGAATACAAAAAACATCAACAGAACGTAACGCTTCAGGCCTCAGTAGTGAAGACTTTTGAGGGAGTGTGGTATCAGCGAGCAGACGTAGCACGACGCGTTGACGTGAGCTGCTCGGATGATGGCAGTGACCGATGCAAACCAGGAGTTCCCTCCCAGCCGTGGTGTGTCCAGACGAAGTCCCTATGTCCCATGAACCGTGAAACCATGGTGCAGATTGGGTGCGTGGGTCCGGATTTTCCATCCTGATCTGGAGTCCCTCTTCCATCCTGTCCCGTGACTGTTCGTGTGTGTTTGCTTGAGCTGCAGCGATGAAAAGCAAAACAAATTATTAATTTGGCCCCAAATTCACATTTTGTGCTATCTACATTAAACTCAATGTCCCACACGCAAAGCAGAATAACTACAGTGGCAATTTCATTAACGGAAAATTAATACAAACATTATTTTGGCATAATGAACAGCACAAACGCGTAAGGATAATTACTTAGTTTGGCAAATAGCTCCTAACTTGAAAAATAAATGAATAGATAATGAAAAGTGAAAAATAAATAATTACAAGAGAATTCAGTACAAATAAATTAAGTTCATCTGGAGCGGAGCAAAATCGGTTGAAAAATTAAAGTAAACATTATATCATAGCAACATAAATGAGTTTTGGAAATTAGTTAAACTTTGGACAGTTAAATGGTTAAAGTAATATATAATATATAATATATAATATGTAATATATAATGTAATGTAAAATGTTGCAGGAGACCGGTAGTTGTAATCCTAAATTTGAACGACAAAGACACAGATAATTCAAAAAGTTGATCTAAAGAGTCACACTGTCCGAGTTTCAAGGAATTCATTTGAAAATTAGGTTGATAAATACATATTTGGTTTATAACAGAATGTTAATTGCAGTCTTTGATTAGAAATATCTATTTGACTAATGACAGAGGTCAATTTCTCTGAAGGACATCAAATTGTGTCAGCTTCCATCATATTTGGGACAAAAACAATAAAAGATTATAAGCAGAGTGGTTCCATGATGGCTGGAGGTCGTCTGATGGCGCTGAGATTTATATGTAATCTCTCATGCCACAGTTAAAGGTCTGTTAATTTGTAAACAACTGAAGTACAATTCCTAATATACATCCTTGAATTTGGGTTTCATTTCTAAATAAGGCCAAGTAAAGTAAAGACTATAAGTTCCTATTGTGCATGGATTTAATCTAAACATCAGGAGTAAATGTTTTACTGAATGGGGGAGAGGTAGAGCGTCCCGTCATGGTCACCAGGACCGATCGGGTAACAATCTGAGCGTAGTGACATGCTGGAACTGCAATCAGAAAGGACATTTAGATAGGAACTACTGACTACCCCCTTCACATAACTCTAAGGTCATTGATAATCCAAACAATGCAGATATTCCCTCTCAGGGTTACCATGCGTGACTCAGAGTTTAATAGTCTTTAATGGTTGTCTAAACAGGTCTGGTACACTTGGAAAAATTAATCGGAAAGTTATTTCAAATAATAACCTGTGAGTTCAAACTGTGATAAAAATATTAAGTGGAGATCTCCTAGACATCAATTAAAATGAGGATATTTCAGTGGTCAAGAGGTTGAAGCCCGGGCAATGAGAAGGTTGCAGTCTGCCTGTTACATTCGAAACTGCATATTGGATACTTTAAATTATCGCCTCTGAACATTGAAATTCCTAAGAAATCACCTGTCGCCACACATGGCTGTACAGAGTTTCTCTCCGACAGAGAGAAACCGAGCAGCAGGAGGGTTTCTCACAGTGGCGAACTTAGAGCCTTGGGAGTCAAGGGGGGCACTTTGTTTATTAGTAGATAAAAATGAAATAATAAATAAAATAAAATATATAGGTGAGACGGGAGAGAAGTATGATGCATGGATGGTGTTTTAGACAGATTTATGTTAATAAAGTACTGATAATGATGATAGATATTTGAATTGCAGCATAAACATGTTAATGGATGATAGAATTAGTGGATAATAAAATTATAATAAAATTATGAGTGATAATAAAATTACAGAATGAAAATATGTTGTAGTGGTGGAGAATGTGGCCACAGCAAAAGACAACATGTACATTTTAAAGTTGCTATATTCGCAGATCTAAATGTAACTACATAAATATAAATTTTCTTTGTTAATGACTTGGTAAATGTATCCAAGGTACTCTGTACCATTCTGTTTGCAAATGACACAACACTGTTTTACTCGGGATTGGATATTAAGGAGGTGGCGAAAGTGATGAATAATGAACTGATTACAATTAAAAAATTGGTTTGATTTAAATAGATTGACACTGAATCTTAATAAAACACATTTCATACTGTTTAAAGATAAACACAACAGTGATGTGTCATTGGAAATAGATGGGACTGAAATCACAAGGGTAAAAGGAACAAGAGTTCTTGGAGTGTTTATTGACAAAGACTTGACCTGGAAATCACATATTAGTTACATAAAAGGTAAAATTGCCAAATAAGAATAGGAAATACTTAAAAATTAATCTGTATATGTGTCTGACAAATGGAAACTGTGTAGATCATTTTTTTTTTCTTCTGGAAAAGGGGGCAAAAATTATAAGATGTTTTCTTCATTCTGCTCCTTTTCATTCAAAGTTGAGTTTTTTTGTTAAGTATATCTTCTGGGGTAGATGTTTTATTTGTTTTATTTTGAATGACATTAAGTCGATTAAAGGGAAAAAATTCATAGCTGAAGCTACCAACGGGATACTGATTTTAAGTTGACATGACAATCAAACAGATTAAAAATCAGGCTTAATAGAGCAAATCATGAAAATCTCATAAAAATAAAAACAAACTCTACTGAACAGAAAACTAGAACAATTAAATGTGGTTTATTGAATGTTAGATCTATCTTTTCAAAGACTTTATTAGTTAATGATTTGATTTGTGATAATCAGATTTCTCTGTTTTGTCTAACAGAATCCTGGCTGCAGCAAGAGGACTATGTTAGTTTAAATGAGTCCACTCCTAATTATTTAAATCATCATATTGCTCGTAGTACAGGGCGAGGAGGAGTAGCAACCATCTTTCATTCAGATTTATTAATCAGTCCCCTACCAATTAATAGCTACAGTTCTTTTGAACATCTAATTCTTAGTTTGCCTAATCCGGATTGCAAAGCTCTAAAACCACTTTTGTTTGTAGTCTTGTATCGTCCACCAGGCCCCTACTCTCAATTTTTGGATCAGATCTCAGATTTCTTGTCTGATTTGGTGTTAAATACTGATAAGGTCATTGTGGCGGGGGATTTTAACATTCATGTTGACATTGAAAGTGATCCTCTCAACGTAGCCTTTAGTAATATCTTAGACTCAATTGGTTTTACTCAAA
>SSNS01000077.1:2358956-2392742 GCA_006937985.1 Aphyosemion australe
CAGCACACACACATCTGAACACACCCACTACCTTATCTCCTACTTTAAATAAACTGTGTTGACAGCCGCTCGGGGCAGACTGTACTCTGTCCTGAGTCTGGTCTGTCACCCTTTGCAAACGGTTCTGTGTCTTATTTTGTCTTTCTCTCCCATCTCCTCAGTTCCAGGTAGTTAGGTTGACTGAGAAAATCCCTAACATAAATTGGTCCTTCGAGCGGAGCCTGGGGGTCTTTGCTGTCGACGCCGGATGCCATCCGCCGGACAGTGCAGCGCCCTGCTTTCGCTGGAGGTCGGCGCTTGGACTCTGGCGTCGCCAGGGGGCCACCAGGTCTGCGAACTCAAACAGCTGAGCTGGGGAGATCTGGTGAGACATTCTTGTTTATGTGTGGATCCTAACTCAGAGTACCCTAAAGTTTGGCTTTTGAGCGTTTGGCCGATATAAACGCAATTAGTGGCAGGTCTTTGGGCGTTTTGCCAGGAAATAAACGCTACTCTGGACTTATATGCTATTAACTTGGAGCACCCTAAATTATGGCTTTCGGGCGTTAGGCCTTATTATAAACGCTGATATTGGCAGGTCTTTGGGCGTTTTGCCGTGAAATAAACGCTATCTCCAGTTATATGCTATTGACACAGAGTACCCTAAATTGTGGCTTTTGGGCGTTTTGCCTTGATATAAACGCTGTTTGGCAGGTTTTTGGGCGTTTTTCCCGGAAATAAAAGCTACTCTGAAGTTGAACAGCTGTGATAGATACGCCGGTAAGGGAACTGTGGGAGTTTCGGATGGTTTTTGAGCGTTTTTGACCGTGATAAACGCAATCTCCTGTTGTATGTCTGTTTGTCTGTCTGTTTATTTGTTTGTCCATTGGTTGGTTGTAGTGGAACGAGTTCCCACACTGATAGGAGGTAGACTTCCACCTACTTCCTAGTGCATGATTTGAGAGTGTGGATGTTTTTTGTTAAGGTGTGGCTACGTGGATGAATGACCAGTTATTGGTGGTCTGGGTGTGATTTGCGGTGTGCCTGCTGGAACTTTGTCTAAGCCTGTTGCGTTTCATGAGTGAGCTTGGAACCTGTGTGTGTGTGTGTGTGTGTGTGTGAGTGTGTGAGATACAGAATGAAATAGAGAAGCGGTACAGGATTCAGAAATCCTATAACAGTGTCAAAGAAGGCAATGAATCCACCAATGACCATGGACAAAAGTAAGAATTAAAATTTGAATACAAAGTTCTCATCCTTTTTAAATGTAGATTTATGCAGGTTTGTTTTTGCTGTGTACAGCTGAAGCCCATCTTGCATTGATGAAGGCCCTTCCAACTCTCTTTCCCTCACCTGCCCTTCCATCCAAAAAGATGGGGACTGCTTCTGAAGCATTTCTACATGTCCTGAAGGTAGGTTTTGTATAATAAAATTTTTATAGCATATACAATGTTCTCTAATAAAAAAACATCCATGGAGTATTTTCAAGTCACTCACGCATGTTTGAACAATATGTGAAGATTTCACCGGGACTGTTCTTTCTGCGGTTGTGGCAGCTTTCTTCAAGCTCCTCCTATTCTCCTCAGTGTTCCTCCTGCTGCTCTAAGTAACCAGAAAAAACTTGATGTGCAGCCTGCTATTTTTCCCTTTGGAGGGGCTTATGGCCAGAAACTGATAAACCATGAGTTAAAACTACAGTATAAAATGTGTATGACCAACAAATGGTAAATGGATTGTATATGATTTAGCACCTTCCAGAGTCCTAGAACCCCCAAAGGCTCTTTACAACACATTCAGTCATTCACCTATTCACGCACACATTCACACCCTGGTGGTGACGAGCTACACTGTAGCTACATCTTCTTTCTTTCTTTTTTTTTTTCTTCTTTTTCTTTCTCACTCTGCTCTGCTAAATCCTCCAATAATAATTAGTTAGTTAGTTAGTTTATTTCAGTCAATAATATCTTTACACAAAAGAAATTAACCTCCAAACTTAAACTTAAACAAAGCAATGACTGAAAAGGGTTTGGCAGAAGTGAAACACTTATCTTAAGCCAAACCATATTTACAACTTTATGCAACTAGCAAGCACAATTTAACAGTTGACTGAATGAGAACAAGAGTTATTAATATCAATATTTTTACAAATTTTTACAAATCAACTTGATGGTTGTCACTGATACATTTTTTCAATTCAATTATATCCGAAGATTGCTTACCAAACACAAAAGTTAATTTTAATTTAGTTCTAATGCTGCATAACTATTAATTACATTTGCTTTAAACTTTTTTTTAAATACATTTACAGATGTAGAGTTTTTTAATGTGTTATCCAAATCATTCCATACATCTGCTCCTCTGACTGAGACACATCTGCCTTTCATATTCGTTCTAAATTTACTTTTCTGATAAACATGGGTTCCTCTTAGATTATAGCAAGTTTCTCTGAGTTGAAACCGGTCCTGAATGCATTCTGGGAGCTTGTGGTTGTGGACCTTAAACATAACAACAGCTGTGTTGAGATCAGTTAAGTCACTGAGTTTCAATATTTTCAATTTGATAAACAGAGGATTTGTTGGGGCATAATAGTCAGCGTAATTGATTATTCTGATAGCTTTTTTTTGCAGATTGAAAATGGATTGAATTGTACTCTTATAATTATTCCCCCAAAGTTCTACACCATAAGTTAGGTATGGAAGAATGAGGGCGTTATAACAATAAATAGAGAGATTTCTCATTTACAACAGCCCTAATTTTACACAATATACCAATTGTTTTTGATACTTTTGTTTTCACATGGTTTATATGCACTTTCCAGTTTAATCTTTCATCAACATACAATCCCAAAAATGTTATGTCGCTGACTCTTTCTATTTCTTTTTGGTTAATCTTTAATTTTGTGGAGTTATCAGTTTTCTTATTACCAAAGATAACATATTTAGTTTTATTGACATTCATTGATAATTTATTGTAATCAAACCATTGTTTTAATAATCCCAGTTCTTTTTCAACGGTGTGCAATAACTGTCCAATATTTTGTCCAGAACAATAAAGGCTGGTATCATCCGCAAACTGAATACAGTGCATATTCTTAATAATTTGACTAATGTCATTGATGTACATAATGAATAATTTTGGCCCAAGAATTGAGCCCTGTGGGACTCCGTGAGTTATAAATTCTTTTTCTGAACTGACATTATTAATTTGCACATATTGCTGTCTCCCAGTTAGATAACTCTTTAGCCATTCATATGCAACACCTCTAAAACCATATCTTTGCAATTTTAATAAGAGTAATTGATGATTGATGGTGTCAAAGGCCTTACTTAGATCTATAAAGACACCAACTGTGTTTTCCAACTTGTCTGTTGCTATTGTAATTTCCTCCACCAAATCCATAACTGCCATAGAAGTTGACCTGTTTGCTCTAAATCCAAACTATCTGTCATTAATTAAATTGTGCTTATTTAAAAATGCATTCATTCTTATATCAAACAGCTTTTCTAAAATTTTGGAGAATTGAGAAAGTAAGGAGATTGGTCTATAGTTTGTAAATTTGTGTTTATCTCCATTTTTGAAAATTGGTATTACTTTGGAAATTTTCATTGCTGTTGGAAAAATACCAGTGAGAAAAGACTGATTATAGATATATGTTAAGGGTGTTGCAATGATATCAATAATCCCCTTTACTAACATCATATCAAAATTGAAACTGTCAGTGGACCTCTTATTCTTAAATGCATTTACAATATTTATAATTTCTAGTTCATCAGTACTTTTAATAAAAAATGAATTTTTATTATTTTGAATATTGCTTATGTCCACTTCCATGACATCTGTTGGTGGAGCAATTTCTTGAGCTAAAGTGCAGCCGACATTAACAAAGAACTGGTTAAATGCGTTTGCTATTTCAGAATTTTTATCCAGAATTTTTCCATCTATAATGTAATATGTTGGATAGTTAACCTTTTTTATTTTGTTTTTAAGTATACCATTTAGGACTTGGCAAATACCTTGAATATTATTTTTCTGTTGTTCTAGTAATTTATTATTATATATTTTTTGGCTTGATCTTATTATATTGGTTAATTTATTTTTATATGTTTTATATCTATCTTCGGCTTCTTTAGATCGTAATTTTTGAAATATTTTATAGTAATGATTTTTCTTTTTACATGCTTTAATTATGCCTTTTGTGATCCACGGTTTATTTAGGTTATTAGAATTATTAATAATGAATTTCTTTAGTGGGCAGTGTTTATCATATAAACTTATCAGTTTAGTTAAAAAATTTTCATAGGCCTGGTTAGGATTAATTGTGGAATAAACCTCATTCCAAGTCTGCTTAGATAAATCATCCCTTAAAGCAGCCATTTTTTCAGGAGATCTGCATCTCACAATTTTAAATGCTGGAGTCTGGTTTACACTTGATATGCTACTGCTTTTGAGGAGCTGATGGAAAATGCTAAACACTGGAAGATGATCACTAATATCATTTATAAGTAAGCCAGCAGAAATTTGTGTTTGAAAACTATTGGTAAATATGTTATCTATTAATGTTGCTGTTTCGACTGTAATTCTGGTGGGTTTGGTAACTAATGGGAGTAGATTATTGCTATACATGCTTGTAGCAAACTCATTTACTTTCATATTATTATGAGGGTTTAGAAGATTTATATTAAAATCCCCACAGACAATATATATCTTATTTAGATTATTAAACAATTTATCAATAGTTTGATTAAACATATCGATGCATGATCCTGGTGTCCTATACAAGCAGCTAACAACAATATTTTGAGATTTTTTAACATCAATGTCCACTGTTATGCACTCTAGAACTCCATCTATTACAAACGACTTGGCATTAACAAGATTACATCTCAAATCCAAATCCACATATAATGCCACCCCCCCACCTTTTTTATTGCTCCTATTTACAAAGAACAGCTCATATCCTTCTAACTCCATTTCATTTACTCTATCTTTATCTAACCATGTCTCAGACATTGCTATCACTTTAAATTTATTAAGTTTACTAAGATATTCTTTGATGTTATGAAAATTTTTATACAGACTCCTGCAATTGAAATGGACTACACTAAATGCTCCATCCATATCCACAGCATTAAATTGTTCTTCAGAATAATACTTGCAGTCCTTAAGTATGTCATTATAGACGTGACTGTCTGGATCTATATTTTCACCAAACTCATTTGTTTTATAGGCCAAAGTATCGGGTTTCAAGTTTAAATTACCCTGTTCAATACATGTTTTCAGTTCATTTCGATTCAAGTTATCAGCACCTTTCTGTTCCTTCTCAACTTCATTTCCAGATAGTTCATCTTCTTCAGCCATCTAATTTATAATTTACATTATGAGACAAGAAGAAAAAAAAAATTCCCCTTGCAGCAACACATAAGCACGTACAGAAAGAAGAAAATACTTGAAATAAAATAGAAATGAAGGTACAAATAACTTGAGTCCACATCAGATTCTGCTGTTAACATGACCCCTTTTTTTTTTCTTTTTCTCCCCAATGATGAGCCAAAGTCACTATCCTTTTACTTCGTCCAGCGTCAAGGCGTAGATCCATGAATAGATATTGTCTACACATAATCCACATGCATTTGGTGTCGAATCCATTTCCCCTCTTAATTAATGAACAGATTAATAATCCATCGTCCCATAACTGGTGTTTGTTCATAAGTCCCCTCGGATTTAACCAGAAGTAATATAACAACTTCCATAACTCATAACAAGCAGGAATTGGAAAATAATCCATGTAATTCGAATACAGTCTATTTAGTGAAATGGATTAAGGTCTTTGAGTTCTCTTACCATTATTACTCTGGCCTGCTCCGGCGTGGTCCCCTTTAATTGAATAAACACCTTGCAGTTCCTTGTCCATGTTGCTTTGATTTTATCATTTCTTCTCAGGGTGCGTGCTACTCGTGCCAGTTCAGCAGTCCTCTTTGTAAGATGCTCATTCAGGTAGACAGCAGATCCTCTTAGCTTCTTCCCTTGACGCAGTAGCTCAATTTTGTGTTTGCGATTTGCAAATCTCAAAATAATAGCAGGCTTACTTGAATCTCTCCTTGGAAGCGTGTGACAGGCTGTGAGATTTTTGGCATCTAGATGTATATCCTTTTCCCTTAGGAGTGCCACAACCTGTGTCTCCAGCGAATGCAGGTCCTCTGTGTCAGCCTCTGCGTTGATGTTTCTCCCTCCCGCTACATCTGCCCTGGGGCGCACTGACGAAGGTGAGGCTGCCATACAATGGCGCCAGCGGTCCATCCGACCACCACCAAACAAAAAACAAGATAACGATATGTTTTTGAGGTTATGACCAAATTCCAGTAAAAAGCACAAGATGTCTTTAAATGTGTGCCATGTCTTTTGTGTCTTGCAGCCTACAGAAGATCCAAATGCAGTCCTCCAGAAACGAAGCTTGTCATGTCCATTAGTGACGTTCGATGGATGCAACTGTGTGATTGCTGTTGGGAGTTTGCCAGTTACAACATTTGACAAAGACAGACTTGGTGAGGCTATGATTTATGTGATGGCATACTTTTATGCACTCCATCTGACTTATCCCAAATGCGTGGCAACACTGCTGTCTGTCATTCAGACAGAAGTTCTCCAGGATGCTATTCATGAGCGTGACACTACATCTTACAAAAAAGCCCTGGCAGAATGGCATGCATTTATTGGAAAGTAGTTTGTAGATTTCAGATGAGGTTATGGGGGGACACTTAACTGGTGGCACTGTAATTTAAAGGGTGAGTAACACCATGGGCGGAGACTTATTCCAAGCAGACTTCCTGTTAGAAAAATACCTGCAAAATAGGCGTCACCTGGAGGACCGAGGGAGCGGCACTGAGGCAGTGATTGACAGCACCACCATCAACCACCCCACGTGGGCTCTCGGAGTTTCCCAGTCGGAAAAACTAGTCATTTACAAGCGCGTGCGCACTCGCGCGTGTACAGGAGCGCACAAACAAGCAAACCTAGCGCTCAGGAGAACAAGCAGACTCAGAAGCACCAGCAGGTTGGAGGATTTACTGTCCACCGCGATCACCAGAAAAAAAGGGGAGGAGGAGGGTTTTTTTTCAAGGAGGCGAGCGGCTCCGAGCTCTAACGTGTCATATCGGCAGGTGAGTGGTTGCGCCAGGTGGAGGTGCGGCCGACTCAGCTGGAGTCCAGTGCAGCGCAGCCACGTAGTAAGGTAGACAACGTCACCGTGCGCTGCATCTCTACAGCAATCAGCTGGGGCTGATTCTAAATCAGTGTGGAGCAGAGTTTTAACCTGAAGGTGGAGATATAATTATGGTTTTTGCCTGTAATATTACATTTTAAGTAAGTTGCACTAAACTGCCAAAATAATGATTACACATGTCTACAGCACTATTAGATACTCATCTATACAGGTTATCAGCACAAAAAAGTTGATTTAGGTGTTACTCGTTCTTTAAAGAGAGCTGCACATTTGACCAGAGATCCCCTCCCCCCCTTTATTTTTTTACTAGTCAGCCCATTTTTTTTTGCTTAATTATGTTCATTGTCTTTTATATTCATTATGTTCATTGTGGCTTTTTAGTATAACATTCAAGGTTCAGTTGGTCAGACACTATGATTACAGATGTTGAGATCTTTTACATGTTTCAGACACCATCTTCTGTGGACGGCTTGCAGATGGCAGCTGAAATATGTAAAGATCTCTTCTCTAATACAAGTTTCTGACCAAATGAACCTTGAAAGTTATACTATTCAAAAAACATTATTTCTGTTAATTTACACTTGGGATATTATTCATGCTGTTTCTATGATAACATTGTTGGTTAAGGTTTTATGTTAAGGCCAACACAGAACTCTTTATCAAGTTCCTTCTTATTAAAGTTCACTGGAGTTCTTTTCATGTATGCCTGTTTTCAGTAATTCTGTACAGCATTTAGTTTTACTCATTTTGAAACAAAAACTGAGGTGTTGAAACTGCTTAAACAAAAGCATATTGTTGGACCTGTACAAGGCACATTGTTCATTTGTCTTACTATTACCTGTGGGTGATTGTTCAAGTGGACAAATAAAGATTGACATTTATGCCCTGCTTCAGTTTTATTTTATTTTGTCCTTTATGAGTAACATAATCTTAAAGTACTACTTTTAAGATTTATTTGCTAAATTTAAGAAGAAATGTCTTAAAATTATTTAATTTACTAGTTTTTAGATTATTTGACTTGATTTGTTCCTTAGAGTAAGTGTTTTATGCTTATTGGTGCATTTAATTTCCTCAATTTGTTGCTTAGAATAAATCGTTAAGGCTTATTTTAAGATTTAATTGTCCTATTTGTTTCCTAGAATAAGTGTAAAACACCTATTTTTAGCTTTATTTAAATCTAGATATTATTCTTATTTCAAGAAATCTTAGTAAGAAAATTTCACTTACTGCACTGGCAGATAATTTCACTTATTTTTAGTAAATTTTCACTAAAAACAAGTGTAATTATCTAGTATTAAGGAGGTGGGTTTTTGCAGTGTTCCAGCTACAGGGGGTTCACACTTTTGAGCCTCTCTGGTAAGGTCTGTTCAGGGGTTCTGGAGAGGAGGGTCTGTTGGATTTTCGAACCTGAAATCCAGCAGGAGCAATGTGGTTTTCGGGGGGCCCTGTGGGGGGTACTCTGGAAGTATGGGGTACCAGCCCCCTTGATACGGGATGTTAGGTCCCTGTATGACCAGTGTCATGGTCCGCATTGCCGGCAGTAAGTCGGGCTCATTTCTGGTGAGAGTGTGACTCTGCCAAGGCTGCCTTTTTTCAACTATTCGGTTAAAAACTTTTATGGACAGGATTTCTAGGTGCAGCCAAGGTGGTGAGGGGATCCGTTTTGGTGGCCTAAGGATCAGGTCTCTGCTTTTTGCAGATGATGTGGTCCTGTTTAATTCATCAGACCAGGATCTCCAGCTTTTGCTGGAGCAGTTCACAGCCGAGTGTGAAGCAGCTGGGATGAGAATCAGCTCCTCTAAATCTGAGACCATGGTCTTGAGTCGGAAAAGGGTAGAATGCCTTCTCCAGGTCAGGGACGAGGTCCTGCCCCAAGTGGAGGAGTTTAAGTATCTCGGGGTCTTGTTCACGAGTGAGAGAAAGATGGATCGAGAGATCGATAGACGGATTGGTGCTGCGTCTGCAGTGATGCGGGCGTTGTACCGGTCTGTCGTGGTGAAGAGTCATTATCCGCTGGTGGATAATGACTTGACCCCAGCGTTGCATCACCCTAGGAGTTGCTGTGTTTGGTCCGCTAGGACGCTCCAGTGATACCATTGTTTGAGGAACTATGATATACCCAGCAGCAGGAGAACGCACTGTTACGAGCACTAGCGCCTCACAGGCATGTGTGTGTGTGTGGTTGGTTGTGTGCGTGTCTGTGAGCATACTTGGGTTTTTTAGCAGTGATAATGGATTTTAAGTTTGTTTGTGACCTCATTTTCTCTTTTCTTGCAGGCTGAGAGCTGCAGGTGGTGGCTGGAAGGTCTCTGGGGGTAGTCCATTTTCATGTGCGTGCTGTGCTCAAGGTTTCCTTCACTCCCGAATGCATGGTCACGAGGACTTGGGGTGCCTTTGATTTAGTTTTCCTTTATTGGGGGTTTGCCTCCCAGTCATCGACCAGTCCCCACTGGTAAACCTCAGCCTGGGTTTTTAGTAGTTTTAATTGGCTTTAATTATTTAATTTTATTGAGGTCTTTCCTTTATCATTATTTTAATAAATTATAAAATCATTCTATGAACCACGTCTCCTGCCTTTTTTATACAATGGACTTGCGTGTCCTTTTTTATTATTAATTCCTTGGGTGAAATTCCCAAAGTGGCGTTGTTGGGTTTTTAATAAAACATTATCTGTCTGTCGTGCTAATGCCACACCAGCAAAACGCTAACTACTGGAATGAGCATGTTGCGCAACAATTACATTGTTTGATTAAGAACTGACATGATTTCACTAGAACATCATGGACTTATAGTAAATGATTATACTCGAGTATTTGAATGATTATATATTTAATTTGTCTCTGTCTTGCTATTGATTGATTGCTTGATGGATCTTGTTTGATTGATTACTCCTCATTTGGTTATTTCTTGAACATTGAATAAGGCTTTGTAAATATGTAAATAGAAAGCAGCTGCTAATATAATGTAAATTCTAAACGATGTTCTCTCTGACCTTGTTTATAGGTCAGGTTTTTTTGGGATCCCGGAATTAACTCCAGAATTCTCTGGTAGAGTGGTACACAATTAAGACTGTATTCTTCATTTAACATGCACCCCTGAACCCACTAGTAGAGTGGTGAGCCGGTAAGACTGTTGATTAATATTTCCTTTCTAATTCCCTGGACTGATTCCCTGGACAACGGACCCCTTGAGTTTTTCTTTTTTTATGTTTCAACCAAGAAACAAAAGAAACTGAACTTGACTGTGCTGAACTTTGAAACCCTTTTCATTGCAAAGGGTCATCCGTTTGAATAATGATAAATGACCCGCACTTGTATAGCGCCTTTCGGAGTCAGAGGACTCCAAAGCGCTTTACAATACAGTGTCAGAGGACTCCAAAGTGCTTTACAATGCAGTGTATCATTCATCCATTCACACACACATTCACGCACTGGTGTTGATGAGCTACAGTGTAGCCACAGCTGCCCTGGGGCGCACTGACAGAGGCGAGGCTGCCAAAAACAGGCGCCGCTGGTCCCTCCGACCACCACCAGCAGGCAACTTGGGACAGCGACAGACTGAGCGGGACGCGAACCTGCGACCTTCTGATTGCAAGGCAACCACTTAACCCCTACGTGGGTACACTGATCTGATTGGTGAGAATCCAGATTGGCTCCTGAGCAGATACCGCTTCCTGAAGGAGATCCTTCCTGAGCTATGCCATGATTTGGAACCCTTTGTGGAGCCACAGACAAACCACACAAATCTGATACACACATTGTCAAGGTAACCAAACTGAATGACAGCTCAACAAACATGTCCTAACAAGAACAAAACTAACTCTAAACAGAACATACATTCAACTCCTTAAATGTAAACTGTAAATGACAACAGAATGGAACATTCAGTCCGTTACTCTATGTTACGAACGTCAGCAGCCCTGCTCCTGCTTGTTCCTGCTGTGGAGTTTCCTGACCCCTGATTGGCCCAGCGCACCTGGCCTCACGCCCTGCAGCTGCTGAAGGAGCGCACCTGGTCCTGATTCGGCCTTGATTAGAGTCAGAGCCAAATGAAAAGGCTGGAGCTTCTAGTCGAGGAGGACAAGCCTGGTGTAAACACCTAGTTTGTGCTCCCTGGTCGTTAAAGACCCAAAACTAAAATCTCTGTCGTTACTTTTCTGTGGCCATTCAGGCACACTGTTAATGAGAGCATATTTAGATTAGGCCTACTCTTTTGATCCGTTTGATCTAATTTCCGCTCTCCCATTTGAAAAGCCTTCGTGCTTCCATTTATGATCGTAAAAGATCCCTCTTTTCGTTTCTAGAGTAGTTTGCTGGTAAATCTCTCTCCGTGTTCAAAGATTGTTACCGATCCTATTTCTTTTAGTAGGCGCAGCCTTATTTTTGCCCTGCCGTTCTCACCTTTTTTTTTGAGACCCGTCCTAATTTGTAGTTTTACCAAAGAGTTTTTGTGTTTACCTAGAACCTTGTATATGTGTAGCAGGCAGTGTAGAATCGCCGCTAATTAGTAAAGTTCCTCAGTTAACCGTCGCATCCCTCCGCGGGAGTGACCTTTTAGTTATAGACATTAAAAGTTATTTTCGTGGGAACTTTCAAATTTTTCATTAGTTTAATCAGTGTTTCGTTTAGGAAACACCCTAATCCCTTTTCTCCGTTTTATTAAGTGCACAATAAACAAAGTTAAAATTGCTCTGGCATTGTTTTATGTTACCCCTTTTCTCCACACCCTTACCATCAGCGCCGAGGTTGTAACACTCTACGTTTTGTATATTTAATTTATGTTGAACCATGTTTTCTTTATTTCTGACAGGGACCTCTCCTCTGTCATGACAGCATTTACAATAATAAAATTACAACCTCTGCAATGTATTTGGTTCTATTGCAATTTGGTAGCCAGTGCCTCAATCTTGCTGTCAAGTAAAGTTTTTCTTTTTTTTTTTTTTTTTTTTTTTTTTTTGGGGGGGGGGGGGGCGCAGGAAATCCCCTCATGAGCTGAGGACGTGGTGTGACCAAATATGGTTAGTTGAGGGCATTACTGTATGTAAATGATGGTGAACGAACACGAGCACCTGGGTACGCACAGTACGTATTTTCGTGGGAACTTTCAAATTTTTCGTTAGTTTAATCTGTGTTTCGTTTAGGAAACACCCTAATCCCTTTTCTCCATTTTATTAAGTGCACAATAAACAAAGTTAAAATTGCTCTGGCATTGTTTTATGTTACCTCTTTTCTCCACACGCTTACCATCAGCGCCGAGGTTGTAACATAAGTGGGGGCTCGTCCAGGATTTTTCCGTTAATTTAGGCCGTGGAGTTGATTAATAATCTCGTCAGAGTTGTTTTAACCTTGTCTGTGTGTGTACAGGTACCATCACCTTCAAACATGGCTCTTTTCAACTTGGCTGCATTCGTGGAGGCCTCGTCCCTCGAGGTGTTGAGGGGCTGTCGTAAGGCCGACCTGCTGTTGGTAGCCTCCCACTTTGAGTTCACTATTCCCAAAAAAATTTAAAAAAACTGATCTACGAGAGATGGTGACTGACTACCTGGTAGCCCAGGGAATGATATCTCTCCCAATTGATAAAACCGCGCCCACAGACGCCAGCGGAGAGGGGGAAAACCTCCCCGCTGACGCAAAACAGGTGTCGGAGAGTGAAGAGGAAACTGAGGAAACCGAGGAGAAAGACTCCCGAAAGACGCCCTCGCCAAAACCTCTGCCATCCCCGGAGAGGGGAAGTCTTGACGGAGCTCGTCTCAAGCTGAAATTAGCCCGTCTCCAGATTGAGGCTGATGAGAGAGCTCAAGAGAGAAAGTTAAAAGTCTAGCTGGAATTGCGCCGACTAGAGATCCTGACAGATGCCGACACGAGGGTGCGTCTTCGCCGCTTGGAGCTGGAGGCCCAAGTGCCCAAAGAAAAGGACATTCAAAAATCTGCTGCACCTGCTGAGAAGATGGCTGAGACAGAGGCTGGCGCGAGGGCGAGCCCAGCTGACGGGGACCTGTCATCCGGCCATGTTCCAGAGTCTCTCCCGACACCGACCCCTTCTAGTCCCCTTGATTTAAGTAAGTGCATTTCCCTGATGCCACTATTTAGAGAAACGGAGGTGGATGGCTACTTCACAGCATTTGAGAGGATCGCGGCAGCCCTGAGATGGCCGAGGGATGCGTGGCCTCTGCTGATGCAGTGCAGATTAAGTGGAAAAGCCCTGGAGGTAATGTCTGCCTTATCCGTTTCTGATTCCATGAATTATGAGTGTTTGAAAAATGCAATATTAAATGCTTATGAACTGGTTCCTGAAGCGTACCGACAGAGATTCAGAAACAGTAATATTAAAACTGGACAAACTCATGTAGAGTTTGCTAGAGAGAAAAACTCTCTATTTGATAAATGGTGTGCTGCATCTAAAATCTCTGATATGCAGAGCTTAAAAGAATTAATTTTGTTGGAAGAGTTTAAAAGAAAGCTCCCAGAAAGATTAGTACATTACTTAAATGAACAAAAAGTGTCAACTTTAGCTGCTGCCGCCTTATTGGCTGATGAGTTTTCCCTCACTCATAAGATGGATAAACCTGTGAGACATGATTCTGCCAAACCACCGAAATCATTACAGAAAGCCCCAGAGCAAAAAGACACTGTGACCTGTCGTTATTGTCATAAAGCAGGACATGACATTAAAGCCGGGCCCTCGGCAAGAAGTTGGTTTTATAAAACACTCCGCCTCTGCTGATAAGACACGAGATACTGAGCATATCCTTAACCCATGTTTTAAACCCTTCATGTTAGGTCACGTCTCTTTAGACGAAAGCTCAGAAGGAAATACCGCAGTAAAAATCCTGAGAGATACAGGTGCCTCACAGACTCTGATATTAGAAAAAGTGTTACCCTTTTCAAGCCTGAGTTCTGCTGGGTATTCTGTGTTGCTACAGGGAGTGGAGATGGGTTCACTTCCTACCCCTGTGCACACGGTATATCTGAACTGCCCCCTTGTCAAGGGAAAGGTGAACGTTGCCGTAAGTTCTGAACTGCCCATAAAAGGGGTAGATATCCTGCTAGGGAATGATCTAGTGGGTGGAAAAGTTGTCCCTCATATGGAACTTTTTAATAACCCTGTGTTACAAAACCCGCTTTCCGATCTTCCGGAGTCAGAGTTGTATCCTGCCTGTGCTGTCACCCGCTCTCAAGCTAAACGAGCTGGTGATGTGTTTTTAGAGGGAACTGTTCTTATCCCTCTTCTTTCAGATGAGACTCAGCCTGAGAAGGAGAAAACTAGTCTCCCCTGTCCGCCAGAGCCTGATGATAATGGAGGCACCCTCATCAACAGCTTGTTGCCTGTAACGAGGGAGGACCTTCTCAGAGCTCAACGGATGGACGACTCCTTGAAACCTCTTATAAGTTTGGCAGGTGATGTAAACTCAGACCCAAAGAAAATATACTACTATTTAGACAACCAAATTTTATTCAGGGCTTGGCCTCTCCCTGCAGCGGAGGGAGCTGAGTGGGGTCTGGTAAAGCAAATCGTGGTCCCCACCTCTTTAAGACCAGAGCTAATAAAAATTGCTCATGACAGTAACTGGTCAGGACATTTTGGAGTAAACAAGACGTATCAACTTTTGCTACAGCACTTCTTTTGGCCAGGGATGAAGCGGCAGGTGGCTGGATTCTGTAAAGGTTGCCATGTGTGTCAACTAACTGGCAACCCAAACCAAGTCCTGCGCGCTGCGCCTCTGCATCCCATTCCAGTGGTGAAAAACCCTTTTGACCACATAATAGTGGACTGTGTAGGACCTCTACCCGTCTCTAAGACAGGGAAAAGATTTTTACTGACCATCATGTGTGTTTCTACGCGTTTCCCCGAAGCTGTGCCGTTGTCATCGATAACCTCCAAACCTGTCATTAAGGCCCTGACTAATTATTTTTCTGTTTACGGGTTGCCTCAGATATTACAATCAGACCAAGGATCCAACTTTAGGTCTAAGATCTTCCAACAAGTTGCCCACACTCTTGGCATTAAGCATGTGATGTTGTCTCCCTAACCCTGAAAGTCAAGGGGTGCTGGAAAGATGGCATCAGACACTTAAATCGATGTTGAAAAAGTACTGCTTTTCTACTGGCAGATCTTGGGAAGAGGGACTACCTTTTATGTTGTTTGCTGCCAGAGACGCCGTTCAGGAGTCCCTGGGGTTCAGTCCGGCCCAGTTGGTCTTCGGACACACTCCTAGAGGACCACTAAAGGCCCTCAAAGAAAAGTTCCTGTGGCCTTCCCCACAGGTCGGTGAACGAGCGGAGGAATATGTGAGCTCGTTCCAAAAACGTTTAGCTGAAACTAACCAAATGGCTCAAACACACCTTTCAAAGGCAAAAGAGGAGATGAAAAGACGGTTTGATAAAACAGCCCAGCTAAGACGGCTGAATGTTGGGGACGAGGTTCTGGTGCTCCTCCCCGTGGTTGGGACGTCCCTTGCTTCTAAGTTTGAGGAACCATTTATAATCACCAAGAAAATAGATGATTGCCACTTTGTAATCAAGACCCCTACTCGTACTCGACAGTCCAGAAAATGTCACATCAACATGTTGAAGTTGTATCACAGAAACCCGTCTTCCCCGCCAACAGCTCCTATGCTAACCGTCACTTCTCCCGTGAATCCTTCCAGTTCCCCAAGGTCCTGATGACATTTCCCTGTCATTCACCACAGCGGTCAGCCCTAGGCTAACCAATTCTGAAGCCCTTAAAGTGCTCCCAACCCAGCTGAATGACTTATCGGAGGAAGTTAAGCAGGATGTTGTAGCTCTTATCTCTTCCTATCCTGAGTTATTCTCGGACATTCCGACCCAGACCTCTGCCATCCAGCACGACGTAAAACTGAGTAATGAGCACCCGATCAAGCAACATCCGTATCGTGTTAATGTCATTAAACGAAAGCTAATGAAAGAAGAAACAGATTATCTACTTCAACATGGTTTTGCTGTTCCCAGCACCAGCCCCTGGAGCTCCCCCTGCTTGTTAACAGGGAAGCCTGATGGGACTTCGCGCTTTTTAACGGACTACCGAAAACTTAATGCAGTGACCGTTCCTGACTCCTACCCTCTTCCGAGAATAGATGACTGTGTGGATAACGTAGGTTCTGCTAATTACGTGACTCGGTTAGATTTGCTTAAAGGTTACTGGCAGGTGCCCCTGACCCCTCAAGCATCTGAACTTTCAGCTTTCGTCACTCCAGATTCCTTCCTCCAGTACTGCGTTTTACCTTTTGGGATGAGAAACGCGCCCGTTACTTTCCAACGCCTCATTAACACCGTTTTTTCTGACCTTCCATCCTGCAGCGCATATCTCGATGATATTATTGTATACACATCCACCTGGCCAAATCATCTGGATGTGCTGCGACAGGTATTTGACAGGCTCAAACAGGCAAACCTTACTATAAACCTGGCAAAATGTGAATTCGCAAAAGCCACAGTTTCATATCTAGGGAAGGAGGTAGGACAGGGTCAAGTAAAGGTGTTGGAGGATAAAATAAAAGCGATGTCTTTGTTTCCTGTGCCCGTAACTCGTCGTGAGCGAAGAAGGTTCTTAGGAATGGTCGGGTACTATAGAAATTTCTGTAGAAACTTCTCCTCAGTTGTCAGCCCTCTGACTGACTTTGTTAAGTCCGAAAAAGAAGTATGAATGGACTAAGGAATGTCAAAATGCTTTTGATTCTGTAAAGAAACTGATGTGCTGTGCTCCCATCCTCTCAGCTCCAGATTTTAGCCGACCTTTTAAACTTGAGGTCGACGCCAGTGCAGATGGAGTTGGTGGAGTTCTGTTACAGGAGGATGACGAGGGAATGGATCACCCCATTGGTTACTTCTCCAAGAAGTTCACCACCTACCAACGTAACTACTCCACCATTGAAAAAGAAACGTTGGCACTGTTGTTATCCTTGCAGCATTTTCCATGTGTATGTGGGATCAAGCCCTGCTCCCACGGTGGTGTTCACGGACCACAACCCTTTGACCTTTCTGCATCGTATGTATAATCATAACCAGAGACTGAGGCGGTGGGCCCTGATGTTACAGGAATTTTCCATCCAGCTGCTACATAAGAAGGGCACAGAGAATGTCCTAGCCGATGGACTCTCCAGGGGTTGTGCCTGAGAGTGAAAAAAAAAAAAAAAAATATATATATATATATATATATATAAATACATATATCATTATATATATATATACATATTTCATTTTTGGTGACTTCCGTTTTTTTTCCAACTGCCATGAGTCTTCTTTGTAGGCTGAAGAGTTATGCCCTCTTTAGAGCATAACTGTTTGTTGTTTTAATAGGGCTGCGGTATAGAGGTCAGCGTTGGTCGTTAAACGTCAATCATCTCGGAGGCACCCCAGGAAGAGTAGGGGCCGCCCTCGCTCTCCACTGGTTTGTATGTGCTTGTCACATGTGCTTAATTAGCCCGCCTTGAAAGCCGCATGAAGACTAGGCTAAGTTAGCTAGTTTTACTAGGCAGACAGCGGAAGCTCTTTGGTGGAACCCTTTTATGGGGAGGAAGTCTTATTTTGAAAAATGTCTAGTGTTGTAATTAAGTGTATGATGTTGTTTTTACTAACACTGTCCATTTTTTTTATGTGAGGGGGTGTTATGAACATCAGCAGCCCTGCTCCTGCTTGTTCCTGCTGTGGAGTTTCCTGACCCCTGATTGGCCCAGCGCACCTGGCCTCACGCCCTGCAGCTGCTGAAGGAGTGCACCTGGTCCTGATTCGGCCTTGATTAGAGTCAGAGCCAAATGAAAAGGCTGGAGGTTCTGCCAGTCGAGGAGGACAAGCCTGGTGTAAACACCTAGTTTGTGCTCCCTGGTCGTTAAAGACCCAAAACTAAAATCTCTGTCGTTACTTTTCTGTGGCCATTCAGGCACACTGTTAATGAGAGCATATTTAGATTAGGCCTACTCTTTTGATCCGTTTGATCTAATTTCCGCTCTCCCATTTGAAAAGCCTTCGTGCTTCCATTTATGATCGTAAAAGATCCCTCTTTTCGTTTCTAGAGTAGTTTGCTGGTAAATCTCTCTCCGTGTTCAAAGATCGTTACCGATCCTATTTCTTTTAGTAGGCGCAGCCTTATTTTTGCCCTGCCGTTCTCACCTTTTTTTTGAGACCCTTCCTAATTTGTAGTTTTACCAAAGAGTTTTTGTGTTTACCTAGAACCTTGTATATGTGTAGCAGGCAGTGTAGAATCGCCGCTAATTAGTAAAGTTCCTCAGTTAACCGTCGCATCCCTCCGCGGGAGTGACCTTTTAGTTATAGACATTAAAAGTTATTTTCATGGGAACTTTCAAATTTTTCGTTAGTTTAATCAGTGTTTCGTTTAGGAAACACCCTAATCCCTTTTCTCCGTTTTATTAAGTGCACAATAAACAAAGTTAAAATTGCTCTGGCATTGTTTTATGTTACCCCTTTTCTCCACACGCTTACCGTCAGCGCCGAGGTTGTAACACTCTACGATTTGTATATTTAATTTATGTTGAACCATGTTTTCTTTATTTCTGACAGGGACCTCTCCTCTGTCATGACAGCATTTACAATAATAAAATTACAACCTCTGCAATGTATTTGGTTCTATTGCAATTTGGTAGCCAGTGCCTCAATCTTGCTGTCAAGTAAAGTTTTTCTTTTTTTTTTTTTGGGGGGGGACGCAGGAAATCCCCTCATGAGCTGTGGACGTGGTGTGACCAAATATGGTTAGTTGAGGGCATTTCTGTATGTAAATGATGGTGAACGAACACGAGCACCTGGGTACGCACAGGTGGGATTTATCGACAGACGATAACAGAGGAGTATGTGTACGAGTGGCCACCACATGTTTCATAAATCAGGATTTTGATCGTTCATACAAACACAAATTTTGTTCATAGGATGGAATATAGGAATATTTCAACAAACGTTTGATGAATGAGGGCTAAGGACTAAACAGGAATAAATGTCTCTTCAGCAGATTTGTAGCATAGACACAGGTGAATCTGACCAGCGTTTTTCATGATCCCAGAGCTCATACGGCCTTTGAATTTTGTCTTCAATGCAGATTTTATGCTTCTCTCTAAACCTCCTCCTTTGAAGTGTATGTCACATATTGATAGCAGGCCATTTTCTGTGTTTTTGCCACCCAACAACTTACTCATGCATACAAAGATGTCAGCAAAGATTCTCCTATTTTTCTTTGCTTTGCAGATTCAGGTACAGGATAAAATGTCAGCAGTCGAACCCAACCTTTCATGCTGTGAGTTTGACCAGCTGATCTCAGTGAGGAAACAACCTGACAGGTGACTTGGAATAAGTGTCAGAAGAAAACCTCTTATTGATAAAATTTTGTGTAATACACAAGTTTTCCCACAGTGACTCCCCAGTAAAAACACAGACACTTAGAGTAGGGTAAGTAATAGTGTTTTCGTTTGTATACTAAGACCCAGACAGTTGCTTTACTACACTCACAATCACTATAGTGTTGAGTGGATTTATTTAAGCTACACTGTTTTCAATTAAAGAAAAATAAATTGTAATTTTATAAATTTTGATTGATTTAGATAAATGATTTCAATCACAGCAGAAAAAAAAGATTATTACAGTCTTTTTAATGTTATCAGATTTAAAACACAATGATGTCGCTGATAGCTCAGGGCCAGACACAGCACTTGCAGCTTTCATCAAAGACAGATCCGCTTCCACAGTGCCTGATATGAGTGATGCCTCCAGCACACATGTAGAAGCTGGTTCTGTCATCTGGGTTGGCATACAGGCCATCAGGTTTGCCATTGCAGAAGCCAGGTCCTGGAGCATGAGTAGTGGTGGTGGTGGTGGTACTTGGAGAAGTGGTGCTGGCACCAGGTTTAGGGGTAGTGGTTGGGGGCAGTGGTGGAAGCTCTAAATGGTTGCAGGGCATTAAAAAATAACCAGTTACTTGGAGCTCGTCACATGGCTCTCTAAAACAACTACTGAATACTACTGTTATCACACTTTAGTATTTTATGTATTAATAAGCCTGAATGTAGCTGTGATTTGTGTGACAGTGAATGTAGTAGAGATCAGATATACACTGCTCAAAAAAATAAAGGGAACACTTAACGCACCGTAACTCCAAGTCAATCGCACTTCTGTGAAATCAAACTGTCCACCTAGGAAGCAACACTTATCGACAATCAATTTCACCTGCTGTTGTGCAAATGGAATAGACAACCCAAGTAGCTCAGGTAGTGCAGCTCATCCAGGATGGCACATCAATGCTGTGGCAAGAAGGTTTGCTGTGTCTGTCAGCGTAGTGTCAGGGTTTCTCAACCCCGGTCCTCAACGCCCCCCCGTTCTGCATGTTTTCCATGTCTCTGCTTCAGCACACCTGATTTACATATTTGCATTGCCTCCTCAGGAGGACATCAAGTGCTGCAGAAGCCTGTTAATCACTCATTTGTGTCAGGTGTGTGGCAGCAGGAAAACACTGGTGTTTGAATGGGCAACATGGAAAACATGCAGGACAGGGGGTCACTGAGGACCAGGGTTGAGAAACACAAATATGCATGTGTCTACTCAAACGGTCAGAAACAGACTCCATGAGGGTGGTATGAGGGCCCAACATCCGCAGGTGAGGGTTTTGCTTACAGCCCAACACCGTGCAGGATGTTTAGCATTTGCCAGAGAACACAAAGATTGGCAAATTCACCACTGGCGCCCTGTGCTCTTCACAGATGAAAGCAGGTTCACACTGAGCACATGACAGACGTGACAGAGTCTGGAGATGCCATGGAGAACGTTCTGCTGCTGCAACATCCTCCAGCATGACCGGTTTGGCAGTGGGTCAGTAATGGTGTGGGGTGGCTGCACAGCCCTCCATGTGCTCACCAGAGGTAGCCTGACTGCCATTAGGTACTGAGATGAGATCCTCAGACCCTTGTGAGACCATATGCTGGTGCGGTTGGCCCTGGGTTCCTCCTGATGCAAGACAATTCTAGACCTCATGTGGCTAGAGTGTGTCAGCAGTTCCTGCAAGATGAAGGCATTAATGCTATGGACTGGCCCGCCCGTTCCCCAGACCTGAATCCAATTGAGCACATCTGGGACATCATGTTTCGCTCCATCCACCAACGCCACGCTGCACCACAGACTGTCCAGGAGGTGGTGGATGCTTTAGTCCAGGTCTGGGAGGAGATCCCTCAGGAGACCATCCACCACCTCAACAGGAGCATGTCCAGGTGTTGTAGGGATGTCATACAGACACGTGGAGGCCACACCCACTACTGAGCCTCATTCTGACTTGTTTTAAGGACATTACATCAAAGCTGGATCAGCCTGTAGTGTGTTTTTACACTTTAGTTTTGAGTGTGACTCCAAATCCAGACCTCCATGGGTTGATAAATCTGATTTCCACTGATAATTTTTGTGTGATTTTGTTGTCAGCACATTCAACTATGTAAAGAAGAAAGTATTTAATAAGAATATTTAATTCATTCAGATCTAGGATGTCTTATTTTTGGGTTCCCTTTATTTTTTTGAGCAGTGTATATCAGTCCTGCTAGAGTTTGGTTACTCAAATATATGAACACAAAAAAGGCTGAATACATTTTGGACTTACCAATATTAAGAAGTTTGCGCAGATGGGCAAGCAGAGGGTGACTACCTTGACCGCAAAATTTTCCAGCAAAATCATCTAAATCAAGAGCCCACACAAAGGCACCGCCATATTTCTGCTCTTGCAGGTATCGTACCTGTTATAGCAAAATTCCCAGGAAACTGTTGTAATGATAATGTTTTGAAGAAGTTACAATGTTTACAAGACTTGAGACTCAGTAAGCCCTGCTTACCTTGATTTCATAGCTTTCCTTGTTGTCAAATCCTACCCATTCACTGTTTTTAAATGCATAGGGAACCTTTTGGTCATCAATCCAATTAATGGTGGTGCCTTGCAGGAATGTGCATACCTATATTAAAAATGTGGTAATGCACTTTAGAATTAATCATAAATCCTTAATGTTTTATGCAAATCACATGCCAAAGCAGCTGATTGTAGAAATTACAAATGGTAGCTTTTTACCTCATAGTAGGCCCAGAAGCCAGCTTCACGTGTGAATGGTCCAGCTGATGCAGGACCACTAGCTGGAGCTCCAACACCTGTATTTGCTGATGTCAGACGGAAGGTACGACCATAGGCAGGAAATCCCATTCTCAGCTTCTCCAGAGGGGTGCCATTATCTCTCCAGTACTTCATGGCATAGTCCTATAAAAGACAGTGTGGTTGGAGAGGGGGTGCTTAACACTTCTACAAACTTTCAAAACAAGAACTAAATTAATAAACACTAAACATTATCTTTTCGTTAGTCCCAGCTACTTACAACATTAAAGTAGATGAGGTCACCAAAGTCCTCAGACCCACGGAACAGAGGACTGTTGTGGCCAGTGAACTGTTCCCATGTTCCATGGAAGTCGTAGGTCATCACGTTAATGAAATCTAATTCCCTGGAGAATTTTTAGAGGGATAAAATGTCATTGGGTTAGTTTACAAAAATATTTGCTCAACTTCTCTGATTAACTGCTCAGATCTTCATACTTACTTGGCAATTTCAGCAATCTCATATCCACCATCAATGGTTCCTTTACCAGCAGACACTGCAGCAGTCAACATGAGTTGAGGTTTGCCAGTGGCCTTGGCCTCAGCCGCATAGGCTTGAACAAGTTCCTACAGTGTTTAGCAAAGACAATACAAGGATTAAAGTCACTACAGTGTAGCGCACAGAATAAGAGCTGTGACTGGTGAATAGAAGATCAACAACAATAGGTTAGTTAGCCAACCCTGCAGAGTAGCGTGAACCTCTGCTTGTCTTCTGGGGGACTTCCACGAGCACCAGGATACTCCCAGTCCAGATCCAGTCCATCAAATCCATGAGTCCTCAGAAATTTGATTGTAGACTGGATGAAAGTTTGACGGTTAGCTGGAGTAGAAACCATCTTGGTGAACCTAGAGGAAACATTTAATTATGTGTTTACACCAGTATGTATCAAAAGGCCTTTCATGTGTAATGACCCTTTGCTAAAGGGTACAGTTTGATATTCATAATGCATAGGAATGGAATGTGGTGGAATGTGGTGCTTTTCCAGCCATACTGACCACGAAGGGCATATTTACCAGTTCACTCAAACACCACAGCTGGTGGTGATTTACAGTGATTCACAGAGTGGGATTTAAGTACCTTGCTCAAAGACATTCCCCATGTGGAAGGAGAAGCTGGGATTGACATGCCAACATCTCTGGTACTTACTGTGTAGAACCAAAGTTCCATCCACCGACAGCCAGCAGAGTTTTCAGATGAGGATTCCTGGACACAGAAGAATTGTTCATGCATTACTAAAAACTTCCTGCTTAAGAAATGATCATCAGCCCATTCATGCAAAAATTATGGTAATTTCAATATTGATTTTTGACCAATTTTTATATGACCACAGCATGCATTCTGAATAAGAATTACGTTGGCTTGACTCACTAGAGTCCAAGGTGTAGGCGCAAATGCAAAAGCATCTTCAACAGCTTTGCTTAATAGCAAAAGCCTATTTTGAGTAGCTGTCTGCTGTAGTGACCAATATGCATGAATGGGTTAATATAACACCTAGAGATACTAAACAATTTTTATTTCTAAATGTTTATCATAATGGTGCTTATTTCGACTTGACCTCTGATGAAGCTACCTTAAATTCCCCACTTACTTGGTCTTTAGTTCATTGAAAGACTTGTAGAGGACATCATCATTCCACTCATAAGTAACCAGCTCATTGTTATGGTTGATGATGGAAAAGGCATAGATAAGGGTGGTGCACAGGAAGGGGTCAACGTTTTGTGGCAGAAACTTGCCCTCACCAGGCCTGTATTGGGACCAGTTGGTAAAGTAGCATTCCATTCTTTCGGCAGATCCTGTGCAGAAACAACAGAAAATTTAATGGACTTTGTTGAAGTAAAAAACTAAAATTAACATTCAAAATGTAACATTAATTACTCACCCAGGTGGAATAACAACAGGCAAAAACCTGGAAAGAAACATAACCATGTTCTCTTTAATAAATAGAACTTTGAAGCTATATAGGCAGTAATAAACATAAATATAGTATTAAAATACCTGCAAGAACTGAAAGCCTTGCCATTTTTGTTTTATTTCTCACAACACTTCAAGAGTTGACTATAAAAAGAGAAGTCACAAAACACTGTTAGCACACTGATAGTTTTAACTAAAAGTGATAAATTCCTTTTATCAGCTCACCTTGGGACCAGATGAAAGAGCCAAACAACAGCAGCAATGCACGATCTTTTATGTGTGAAGAGGGAGGAAGAGGTGTAGCAGCCTTTCACAAGCTGAGACAATAAAAGTGATGATAATTAGAACCTGTTCCGATAAGATCCAACAAAGCTACATATAGACAATAATTTACTCAGTGAGAGGCAAAGTGTGATTTACATCAATCAGCAAATGACTTATCTAATCAATAATCAGCCAAAATGACCTTAGCAATGTGGATAACAAAAATATTGTTGTTGTCATGATAACCAGTCAGATGGACACCTGTGGTGAACATTAACACATAGTTTAACTGCCAAAATAATGAATAATTCCAACAACACAATAAATAAGTAATTATTGTATTGTTTTAACAAGGAAATTAATCAATTTAAAACAGTGATTTTGGATTAATTCAGTTTGTTTCTTCTGTGCAAAATTTATGACTTTACCATCGCTACATTAAACTGAAGATTAATATAGCTGTTAGTAAGTTAAAGTATTGGGGAAAAAATTGCACCAATAATACAAATGCATTGATAATCAAAACAGACACAGTAAAGTAAGATATTCATAATGGGGTGTGACCATGAGAATAAACCCAGATGGGTTTCTGTCACACATCTTCACATGATATTATTATTGTTTTGGTTTTTTTGGGGTTTTTTTTCTCTGTACTATAACTTATTTTATTGTTATGTATGTTTTTCTTATGTGTAAATAAATCAAATCCAAAATCAAATCATAATAAAGTCAGTTGGAAAGAGAGACTGGTTTCAAGATTAACAGCTTTGATTGCTTTATCTTTCCTCTCCTCGTGGAGCTCTGGCCGTGACCATTGACCATCAAGATATTCTCAGCCAGCCATTTGTTGTTCTGATCTTAACACAACTCTGCTGACTCAGGAAATGGCTGGGTCTCAATAATGTGGTTGCCAATAAAATAAAAGTTAAAAAAATATATATATAAAAAGATTTTCAACAAATCATCACGCCATTAACAATTGTATAGTGGCAAAACTAACATTTTATTTTAGTAATGTCAATTTTATCTATTTAGAAAACTTATGGATACATTAAGAAAAGGTATTCAATATATTGAACATGATGAAACACAAGGAAGTAATATACAAGAAGACTCTTGCATAATAACTATCAATAAAAACTTTTGCTGAGAATGTCCAGGCAATTAGATATTTTATATTCAATGTACATGTTAATGCTGTGTTTTTTAGCAGGCTGAAATATTTGGTTGATTTTTGGGACAATAAGTTTGGGGAAGAAGGTAAGGACAGACCCTTGTTGTTGTTCCTACTGCTGATGCTGAGGTTGTTCAAAATAAAAGCTTTTGCTGCCAGTATAACCACTGCCCACCAAAATTAGGAGGTCATGGTCACGCTTATTTCTATAGCACATCTTTAACACTGCTCCAAAGTGCTGTACAGCAAAAGAAAACAAAAAATCAAACACAAAGACAAAAGTAATACATTAAGATTAAAGCAACAGACACAATAAAATAGTAAAAAATAAGATAAAAACCTATCTAAAGATAACTAAAATTCCAGAGTCAGTTCAAAATTAAAAGATAGATTTAAAAAATGTTAAATGTTAAATGTTAAGACTGTTAAAAGGGAGTTTTCCTCTCCACTGTTGCTACATGCTTGCGTAGTATGAGGATTGTTGAAAAGACACTGACACTAGTCAATGACTTGATGCAATCTGCTGGGTTCCTTATATAGGAAAAGTTTTTACTGATTAGCTTAGTGAACTGAGCTGTATTGGATTGTTTACTTTGTGAAGTGCCTTGTGACAACTTGTGATTTGGCGCCAGGGCCGGCCCTGGGCATAGGCTGACTAGGCCGTTGCCTAGGGCGCCCTCCGCTGGAGGGGGCGCCAAATCCTCCCCCTTTTTTTTTTTTTTTAAATTAAATTTTTTTTTGGGACACACTGTTTGACACACTATTCATCTCATGTAAACAGCAAAGTAAGTAATAAATGAAATAAACAAACAACTAAGTAAATAAATGAATAGATACCGTGTAGAAGTGTGGAGTTTTTACATCTTTTCAGCCATTTCTAGTGTTTATATTTGCAGACGGTCCCTGAGCGCTGGCAGCAGTTTCATGGGCTAGCTGCGTCAGGAGCAGAGGACAGGTGGTTGTTTAGGGAAAAATTAGGTTGTAGCTTTTTCACTACCTTGCCACGATACTACAGAGGTATGTTTCATAACGACATTCTGATCAGAGGTACTGAACTGTAAATGTCGAATCTGCCAATATCTTGCCAACTTTACTGAAGTTGGAAACGATACGTAAACCTAGCGCCCACGGCGCCCCCTCCTCCGTCTCATTAGCCTCTACCTGCTACTTGGGTCATTTCTGATGAGTCAGCTAGCTCAACATGTCAAAACGCCCTAAATGACCTGCTGCCCAGAGGAGGAAAAAAGAAGAGGAGGAAAAACGCGACAAAGACAGAGGTAAGGAAATGTTACAGCAATGATGATGTTATCATGACATCATTTGTTAGCATCCTGGGGAGGCTTAACTAAGCTAGTTTCTTAATATTGTAACGTTTGTGCAGCATTAAAGCTAGAGACACAATCATATTTAGCTCTTCCCTGCTGAAAAAACCAGCATAGACCAGCATAGGTGTTCCCAGCATATGTTGTGTTTTGGTGCTGGTCCAGTATCCCATGCTGGACCAGCATCCCAGCACTAAAACACAACATATGCTGGTAACCAGCTATGCTGGTCTATGCTGGTTTTTCAGCAGGGTTACCAGTAGTTTATTAAACTTGTTAAACAGCTGGGATGATCTGCATCTCACCAGCTGCACATGCAGCTCTCACAGACTGTAAACATGACCTTAAAGCAACAGTAACAGAGCAGCAGCATCAGTGTTCTGGAATATCTTCAGATGTTTTGTGTTCTGAGAATTTGGTGTTTCATAATAACTCCTAATAATTATATGATGATCCTTAATCATTTTCTGATCATTTATTATCAGTTCTGTCTGTTTATTCTATTGTTCTGGTCAAAGTGACTTTTTAAAACTCATAGTAGAAAATGGTTTGCATTTTGCAAAAATTCACATTGATGGTTTTCTTTTTTAAATTATTGCAACAGATTATTGCTGCATTAATGATAGTATATAAATGTCAGAGGTCACTACAGAACCCACTGTTAGATACAAATCAGTCATCAGAGGACATTTTAAAAAGCAACCTAAAATCTGTCTTTTTAAAAGGCTTTCCATTGATTCATTGTGTTTTATGTTTTACTTTTATTGTTTTTATCAGTTTTTCTTAGCTTGTCATGTGCAGCACTTTGTGACTGTTGCCTTAAATGTGCTCTATAAATAAAGTTTTACTCACTTCTCTGCTACTATGTGTGATCTTGTACAGTAACATGTATATTTGTATCTGTCTAGATGCAGCCTAACAGCTGCTGGAGCTTCTGATGGAACATCCACACCAACACCACCCTGGAGCAGGTGAGTTTAGCCAGATGCCTGTGGTCTCTGACACACTCATATGTTATTGTTATTATTGCTGTTAATGAATGCTACAGCCTTGTTAGTAATTACAGTAAATGTAGGACTCATTAGTCAAATAAAATAATGTTTATTTGTACATTGCAACTTTATGCATAAACTCAATTATTTTATTCATAAAATGAAGTAGAAGGACACAACAAGCCAAATGCAGTGGTGTGACAGTTTGGATGTGTTCTATGCTTGAATACAGCTACAAGTCAGTCATCATGCAGCAGCAGCATCACCCCCCATCCACCACCACCACCTCTGAAATTCAGCCTGAAGCAGGTGAGTCCTGTAACAGCATGTTAGAGCTGAAGTCCTGTTACTGAACAATACTCTTATGTTGTGCTTCAGGTGTGTTTATTACCTGATGTCCTGTCATTTATACATCACTGTGTGACCTTACTGAAGGATTATTCATATTTATCTGTGTGTTTGATTTGCTTCCAGCTGAAGGGACAGACACAGCAGCAGTGTTCAACAGCCTGAGGACACAGACACCCATCAACACATCCTAAAGTTCAGGACGACTCTTTAAAGGCTCCTTTAGACCTGCTGACTGACCTCACCTGTCTGGTAAGATGAAGGTGCAGTTAGTCCACAGAGGGTCTATCAGCTAACATCAGACTTTGAATTTCCACAAAGAGCAGAGTAACTGAAGGAAGTTTACCCTAATATGCTGCTGGCCCTGAGGATTGCTGCCACAAAGCCAGTGACAGCTGCTGCTGCAGAGAGAAGTTTCTCCTGATTGAACCTGATTAAAACATACCTGAGATCCAGCATGTATCAATGGACATTTTTTTTACAAACATCAACCCCGAGGTGAGACTGCTGTCATTTAAATGATTCTATAGATGCCTTTGCAGCAAGGAATAGAGCTGCTTGAAAGATTGTTGTTGTTGCTGTTGTTCAAATAATAAAAATGAACTGTTGTGATCATTTAGATGGCTGCTGTCCTTAAATTCTGTTTGTACAGGGGGGGGGACAGAAAAAAAGGGGGGGGGGGGGGGCGCCAAGAAGTAATCTCGCCTGGGGCACCAAATTGGGTAGGGCCGGCCCTGTTTGGCGCTACAGAAATAAACTGAATTGAATTGACAAGGAACAGGCTGGACCACACTACTCAGTCGAGATGTTTAACTCATTCACTGCCATTGACGACTTTAGTCATCATTTGCATTTTTTTATGGGGCGGGCATCGGAACGAGCCCCCGTTACGTGAGAATAAACATCACGTGTCTAAAGCTGATCTTCATTTGTGTATGTCACACATCACGTGATCAGGAAGTGGAAAATCAATGGATTACGAGTTTGTTTTGGGACGCTGCTTTCAAAAAAACGATGCGCCAACCGGAAATGCTTCTGCAGCTCACGGTTTGGCAACAGATTGTGAAAGAACGGATAACGCTAGAAATACGGTGATTCTTCCTGATGTAAGAAGTGAGTCTACTCTTTCTTTTGGTAGTTTTGGCGTTTACATGATCATAGAACACAATGTTCTGTGACTCTTCAAAAAACAGTAAAAACGCTCAAAAATGCTGGCAGTCAGGGGCTTTCTGATCAGAAAACGGCTGGCAGTGAAGGAGTTAATACTAACAAACATAGGCAGATGCTTTGACATGAAGACCTATTTCTTACTTGGGGTTCAAGGGAAAAAATCAGAGATTACAACTTGTACCACCAGTCAGGGAAATTATTAAATATGAAGTCCTTTGCATGTTGTCCATCACTGATGCAGTAGGTGCTCCACAGCTGAAGGACATGAAGTCTAAAGCCTGGGACACACAGGAGACAGACGCGCTGCGCCATGGAAGCGCCGCAGTTAAATGGTCACACAGGAAGCGCCGCTGAACCAAAGACTGTATAGCGCTGAACGCTTCTTGGAAAGTCATGTGATAGTCACAACATCTTGAGAACAGGAACAGCTGCTCCACGGCGCACCGAGGCGCTTGAAATAGAACTGGCGCCTATCTTCAGCGCCTCTGCGCGGACCGACGCTTCTGAGACGCGATGCTGCGCTCCCCGTGTAGCCACTCTCATGGCTTCTAATGACTTCTTTTTAAAATGACGGCGCGGGCGTGACGCGGCACGGCGAGTCTGTCTCCTGTGTGTCCCAGGCTTAAGACTGTCATGTTTTGGTTGCGGTTAGGACCCAGGTGCAGGTGAGTCAGGCTCTGGGAGACATCAAAGCAGTTTGAGTTATTTATTCTTAAAACCATTTCAGGAACAAGCAGGCAGACGAGGGAGAACAACAGGAGAACAACTGCAGAGAAACCAACAACCATCACAGGACAAATAGAATTTAAATACATGAGAATGAGGGAACACAGGTGAGCAGGGTAATGAGGGGCAGGTGAGACTAATCAACACTAACACAAGTACACTGTACAAGACACCTGACAACAGGGGCTGGGGAGCAGAATCTGACAGTACAAAAAAAAAGGGCAGGGGCAAAGAACAAAAAACAACCCAGACACGGGCGGGAGGGTGGGGAATGTAGTGGAAAATTTTCACTGAACCAATGAACCACACAATAAAGCGATAGCACGTGCTTGTCTTTTTATATTATTTATTACCAAAGGCATAAAGAGCATTCTGGTCTCACTGTATGAAGGTCACAGAATGAGCCCAGAATGGAACCATACACACAACTTTATAGTCCTGTAAGACACAGACACACATGGACAAAACAAGTATAAGAACTGCCCCCTTGGCCCATCCTCCTCCTCCTTTTTCCCCATTTTCTCAGGACTTGGCAGACATAACTTACTTCCTAGCTAGGCGTCAAGGCTACCTGACTAGAAAAAGAAGAAGAAACAATCTTTTATATAGCGCCTCTCAAGAGAAAAATCACAAGGCACTTCACAAGAACAAAACGTAAAAGAAAAATAAAAAAATGATTAAAAATATCACAAAAGGTAAAAGTAATTGTGATTTAAAAAGGTAAAGAAATGGTAGACAGAGCAGAATGAAGAGAAGGTAGCAAAGAAGAATCATTCATTTCATTCATTTATTTATTTATAACGCACCATACTACAACCGATCAAGGCTGGCCAAGGTGCAATCAACCAAAGGTCACTCAAAAGCCAGCCTGAACAGGTAAGTTTTCAGCTGCTTTTTAACTCATTCACTGCCAGCCGTTTTCTGATCAGAAAGCCCCTGACTGCCAGTGTTTTTGAGCGTTTTTATTGTTTTTTGAAGAGTCACAGAACATTGTGCTCTATGATCAAGTAAACGCCAAAACTACCAAAAGAAAGAGTAGACTCACTTCTTACATCAGGAAGAATCACCGTATTTCTAGCGTTATCCGTTCTTTCACAATCTGTTGTCAAAGCGTGAGCTGCAGAAGCATTTCCGGTTGGCGCATCGCTTTTTTTCACAGCAGTGGCCTAAAACGATCTCCTAATTCATTGATTTTCTGCTTCCTGATCACGTGACATACACGAATGAAGATAAGCTTTAGACACGTGATGTTTGTTCTCACGGGGCTGCGGGGGCTTGTTCCGACGCCCACCCCGTAAAAAAATGCAAATGACGACTATAGTCGTCAATGGCAGTGAATGAGTTAAAGGAGACCACTGAGTCCACTGATCTCAGGCTCAGGGGGAGAGAGTTCCAGAGTCTGGGGGCCACAGCAGCAAATGATCTGTCACCTTTGGTCTTTAGCCTGGTGCTGCACAACCAGTAGGCTTTGATCACTGGACCTCAGGGACCTGGGGGTGTAGGGACTGAGAAGATCACCAATGTATGATGGTGCTTGTCCATGTAAGGCCCTAAAAACCAGAACCAGGATCTTGAAATGAACTCTGAAGTTAACCAGCAGCCAGTGAAGCTGGAAGAGGAGCTGGGTGACGTGGGTGTGTTTGGAGGACTTGGTCAGCAGCCTAGCACAGGCACTCTGGACCACCTTTAGATGGTTCAGGGAGGTTCTGCTCAGACAAGTGAAAAGCCAGTTGCAGTAGTCTAAGCATGAGGAGATGGTGTGGATTATTATCTCAAATTCAGAGTGGGACAGAATGGAACTCAGTTTAGCAATGTTGAATGAATGAATGAATGAATGAATGAATGAATGAATGAATGAATGAATGAATGATTTAATTGAACATTTGAACATATCTAGACATAATTTAAACTGAACAAAAAAAAAACAAACAAGAAAAAAACAAAAAAGAAACACTAAATAAAAATGTATAGTATAAATCATATGTTCAAAAGGAGCAGGAAGAAGCATAAGCTTATAAACTCCTGCCCCCTCTCCATGTTATTCAGTCAACACGAAACTCAAACAGCATCCTTGTTTACTATATTTCATATACTTGTTTACCTATGTTCCGCATGACAGTGTCTACAGTTTCCCGTTGACTCTCCCAATGTCCCATTTACACCAGTACAGATGAGGATCTCAGTCTTGTTTTCATTCAGCTGTAGAAAGTTCCCAGCCATCCAGGTTTTAATAGAGTCTAAGTGTCACATTCTGTCCTGTCTCCCCAGTTTCTGTTCAGTTCTTTGTTCATGTTAATTGGTCCCACCTGCCTCTCGTTATCCCAATCACTCAGTTTCCCAGCTCCTCCTGTATTTAAACCCTGCCATTCCTCTGTTCTCTGTTGAATCATTAGTTGTGTTATGTCATGTCCATCCAGTTCCTTTATTAAAAACCTCACAACCGCCTTACCTGCCTGCTCATTCTCACCTGCATTTGGGCCCTCATCCTCACCACTCAGCCTGCACGTCGTGACAGAATGATTCAACCTCCCAAAGGACCCAGCGGTGAGAGTCTGCCCTGGGAGCACCTGCTCCAGTGGCTCTCCCCAAACCACCGGCTGCCTGACTCCTCTCCTCCTCCACAGCAGCGCCGCAGACGTCTCCGCCACCTAACCTCCACCTCAGCAGTCCGATCTGCCAGCCCTGGTCCGGATGGAGGATTCTGATGGGAGGAATTACAGGACCGGTCCAGCTTCATCGGCACCAGACTGGCAGTGTGTTCCCTGGGGGTTGGTCCACGGCGTTGGGAGCGTGTTTAGGCTCCGCCGCCATCTCCCCCGCCACTTCTTGAATAGCGCTGCGGGCGCAGCGCAGCCCCTCCTGACGTCATCTCCGACTCTCCAGTGGGTCTGCGCAACCGGCCTGATGTCTCCCCTCCAGAACCCTCCTCCTCACCTCCGGAGAGTCTAAGGCAGAAGTTCCAGCCTCCCTGCCCTTCCTGCACCTGTCCAGCCTGCCTATCCAGTCACCTTCTCTCCTCATCCAGGCGCCAGAACCCGAGCCGCCTCTCCCCGTCCAGGCTCCAGCACCCGAGCCGCCTCTCCCCGTCCAGGCTCCAGAACTTTATTTATTTATTTTTTATTTAACCTTTATTTAACCAGATGAGTTAAAACAATCTTTAAGTACTCAGAAGCAGGCACATTGATCAGAAACTATTGAATGCAATGAATTATAGAATGTAGATAATGGAATGTAGGTAGTGAGCTTTAGTGATTTTTGCAGTTCATTCCAGTCATTGGGAGCAGCAAACTGGAATGAGGAGCGGCCAAAGGAGGTGCGAGCTTTGGGAATAACCATAGAGATTAGGTTACTGGAACGTAAAATGCGCTGGTTGTTGGAATTGATGAGTAACGAGCAAAGATATGATGGTGTTCTACCGATGATTGTTTTGTATATAAATTGATACCAATGTAACAACCTGCGGGAATGGAGTGATGGCCAGTTAACGAGTGAGTACAGATCACAATGATGAGTAGTGAAAGGGGCACCAGTGACCAAACGGATTGCTG
>SSNS01000077.1:2392842-2413845 GCA_006937985.1 Aphyosemion australe
TGGAAAAGGGGGCAGAAATTATAAGATGTTTTCTTCATTCTGCTCATTTTCATTTAAAGTTGAATTTTTGTTATGTATATCTTATGGGTTAGATGTTTTATTTTTTTTATTTTGAATGACATTAAGTCGATTAAAGGAAAAAAACATTCATACCTGAAGTTACCTACGGAAGTGTGAGGAGCTGAGAAGGGTGAAAAAGAAAACATTCCCCTTATCTTCAAGTTAAAGAAGCTTTGTGTGGCAGACTTCACACAGTCTTCCAGAGTAAAAGAGGGAAACAAAATTACAGTTGTTTAGCGGGGGAAAATAGATACAAAGGATACTTTAATTTTATAATCTTTATCGCATTCGTCCGAGTAAACCCCACAAATCTTTCACGAGGCCTTCAAACAGTCCCAAAACATCCAACCACAGCCAGAAGACCTCGAACATGTCCAGTTAACCACACCACGTCATAAAACCACAAATGTCAGTGACCACTGGCTCGCACACACACGCACACACATTCCAAGGCCTACACCAGCTCAATGGCGTAGTGGTTTGAGTGTCCGCCCTGAGACTGGGAGATCGGGGTTCAAATCCCAGTCGGGTCATACCAAAGACTTTGAAAAAATGGGACCCAATGCCTCCCTGCTTGACACTCAGCATTAAGGGGTTGGATTGGGGGGTTAAACCACCAAATGGTTCCCGAGCGCGGCTGTGTCTGCAGCTCACCGCTCCCCCAGGGGATGGGTCAAATGCGGAGAACAAATTTCACACACACACCAGTGTGTGTGACAACTAGTGGGACTTTTAACTTTAACTTTAACATGATTTCACTTTAAAAATGTTTCAGTCACATTGTCACGTTTCTTCTTGTGTCAGAGCATTTAATGGTTAATAGTTAAATCTCAGGGTTATTTGTCTCTGCAAATTTGTATTTATTCTATGTAGACAGTTTAGGCTTCTCCAAGGTTGAGCAGCTGTTTTCTTCAGGCCTGTTTATTATTTTGCCTCGACGTCTTGGTACAGAGCAGTTATACAATGGCTGGTGCCAAGGACGTCGTCCAGACTCAATGCAGCTCCCTCCTCTACCATGGAAACAAATTTCTTAGAAATTTATTTATTTATACAAATGGATTATTTTCTGGTAGACAAAATTGGTGCAGAAAGATCTCTGAATCTAAAATGCTTAAGTTGATGAATTTCTCTGTTTGCACACCTTTGAACTATGGCAGAATCGCAGCATGGGAACGCCCCGTGGCAAGCAGCTAACGCACACTTCAAAACTGTTGGGGCTGCTGGAAGCGGTCCAGCTCCCGAAACACCTGGCCTTGTGCGAATGTCAGGCTCACCAGACTGCTGACTCAGATGTCTCCAGGGGAAACTCTTTTGCTGTCCGGCGTGCAAAGCTTGCAGCTCAAGGGCTCCCTCTGCCGGAATCTTCGTTTTACTGCTTATGGAATTCCTTCTGTTATCAGGTCAGACAATGGTCGAACAATGGAACACATTTTTGTTAATGAGGTGATGACTAGATAACGGACAAAATACCCTTGCCGACGGGATGGTTAAAATGTTTTCTGAGGTAACATGTCATAATATACAATGATCTCGCAGAGCCCTCTTGTGCTTTTTCGCCCACACAGGTCGTGAAACCAGGAAATTGGGTCCTAATCAAAGTGCTTAAATGAAACATCTGGATTTCTCCGCGTTGGGACGGTCCGTATCAGGTCCTGCTCCCCCCACAGCTGTGGCAGTTGCTGAGAGGCCATCTTGGATCCACCTTTTCTCATTGTAAACTCATCGAAGTCACCTAACCGCCGTTAGGGCGGCAACGAAGTCCAGGCTTCAAAGGGGCTCATGACAACAGGTCACGAGCGTCTCAAACCTGGTGAAGATGGTCGTCTGCTACAGGCATACAGGATGCCTCACTCATGGCCTCTTCTATGGCCCGCCTCTCAGCACCTGACAGACGGTTTGGTACAGCAACAGCTGCCTGGGGCACTGGAGATGGAACGGAGTTTGGATCTGCACCAATTGTGGGACGGGGCCCCTCCCTGCCCACAGACCGACGTGATGGACCGCCACCTGCACTCGCGGACCCATCTGGACGTCACAGGAGGACAAGACAGAAGAGAGACCCCAGATCGGGATGGGAAATCCGGACACACACACCCAAACTGCACCCTGGTTTCACGGTTCCTGGGACGGAGGGACTTCATCTGGACGCACCACTGTCGGAAGGAACTCCTGGTTTGCATCGGTCACTGCCATCGTCCGAGCAGCACAAGTCAACGCGTCGTGCTATGTCTGCTCGCTGATACCACACTCCCTCAAAGAGTCATCACTTCTACTGACCTGAGGCGTTATGTTCAGTTGATGTTTTTGTATTTTGTATGGCTTAGCTCATCCACAACACTCCACTGACTCGAAAGACCCTTGGTTGCGCGCAGACACTTCTGCCCTGACACAGTGTTCATCATGGCATGACAATTTGTTAAGAATCAATAGCACTGACGTTTTTGCAGACCCCACAGGTTCACTCACACCACATAGATAGACCGCACATTCAGCTACGTAACTTGACTGCACTCACTTCCCAAGGTTTTTCAGGTTTTCCACCTTTCATGGTAGCAACCAGGAACATGTTAATGCAACACCATCTCAAGCTTGACCGTCTGTTGGCCTCGGAAGGGGGCCTTTGCCATGTCATAGGTCACGCTCTTGGTTTCAGATGTTGCGCCTTTTTACCTGACACAGCCGGCAACATCACCACCCTTGCACACATGAACGACCTCTTATCTCAAATGAAAGCTGATGAGCTCAGTGTTCTGAGAGGATTCGCCTTCTGGGAATGGATGAATTCTGGTTCCTGGTACACATTATTACAATAATTATTACAATTTATTGCTACGATATTTGATTCCTGTCAATATTTTTCTTGTTTTTCTTGCTATGTTTTCATGCTGCATTGTACCATGTATTGTGTTTTTGTGTCACCTATATGATTTATGTTTCACTTGTTCACTGCTGTTTTGACTCACGCACCTGCTGCTCCAAATGATTTTGATATATCTGATTTGACCGGTATTCCGGTTTCCCAACTGTAATCGATAGTTTTTACTCTACGTTTTTACTGGAATGATGCTTGGGATGAAGTTCTTAGTATTGTGGTATTGATCTCTGACTGCAGCTCAGCTGCAGCTTCATGTGCTGTCATTTACCATCATGTGATTGCTTCTACTGATTTTGCATTCGGTACCGAGGTTTATTATTTTGATTCTACTGTTGTCGCTTATTTTACATGACTTGCTTAGCGCAGAAATCTCATGCATGTTATGTATAAATACCATAAACAGGAGGGATTATGTTATAGAATTTCTCAGTCCTGTACTGCTTCTGTATTTCCTCTGCACCGCATCTCACACACACACACACCACACATCATGTAAACACACCCACAGCCTTATCTCACACTTTAAATAAACTCTGTGTGCAGCCGCTCGGGGCAGACTGTTCTCTGTCCTGAGTCGGTCCGTCACCCTTTGCAAACGGTTCTATGTGTCTCATTTTGTCTTCCTCCCTTATCTCCTCAGCATCAGGTAATTAGGTTGATTGAGAAAATCCCTAACAGTTTCCATGTGAACAGCAGTTGAACATGGGTCAGTCGGTCCTAAGGGATGGGCGAACGCCGTTCGGAAGCACGGGGCGATGGCCTACGTCGCCCCCGGCCGATCGAAAGGGAGTCGGGTTCAGATCCCCAAACCTGGAGTGGCGGAGACAGGCGCCGCGAGGCGTCCAGTGCGGTAACGCAAACGAACTCGGAGAAGCTGGCGGGAGCCCCGGGGAGAGTTCTCTTTTCTTTGTGAAGGGCAGGGCGCCCTGGAATGGGTTCGCCCCGAGAGAGGGACCCGTGCCCTGGAAAGCGTTGCGGTTACGGCGGCGTACGGGGAGCTCTCGCTGTCCCTTGAAAATCCGAGGGAGAAGATGTAAATCTCGCGCCAGGCCGTACCGATATCCGCAGCAGGTCTCCAAGGTGGACAGCCTCTGGCGTCTTAGAAGAAGGGGGGCTAGGGCACGTCGGGCAAATGTCAGCGTGTGATCCATACAAAGTAACTGGATCGTCACCGAAGTGGGCACGATGTCAATGGTTGGGCTTTTGTCAGTGTCACGGCGGGTCATTGGCCTGACATTTTTGACATTTGCCAGACACTTGCAGTACCGCGCCTTGACCACTTGATGGCACTACAGGCTTGATTTTTGACAGCTTTGACGCGAAGCATACAGCCGTGACATTACCCCTACTAACTTTTTGTGTCCTTTTCAATGGTCTAGAATCGCATTAAGGACTGTCCCTAACACTATTCTGGCCCTTAACTTGACTTTTTCATTACATTCTTGACACTTTCAGTGCATGTTTCCATAACCATGACACCCCAGTGACATTTGCAAACCACAGACCTCATCACAAATGTAATGACATTGTCAAACGTATCCTTAGACAAAGTAGCTATGCTAACATTCCCTAAACATTAGCGGTTGCCATGGAGACGACACCCCAGTGACATTTGCAAACCACAGACCTCATCACAAATGTAATGACATTGTCAAACGTATCCTTACACAAAGTAGCTATGCTAACATTCCCTAAACATTAGCGGTTGTCATGGAGACAACACCCCAGTGACATTTGCAATCCACAGACCTCATCACAAATGCAGTTTCACCTCCGAAAATTGTAACTGTACCACGTTGCGTTGAGGAACAGTGGGGAAAAAAAGAGAATCTGTTAGTTAAATGGGCGTACAAAGTGCCAAACAGGTCATTTAAGCACCTAAATGTGTCACAACCATCACGAAAAGCACAGCACACGCTCGCATGCACAGCACGGTACAGAATCAGCTTTTGTTTGGTGAAAATCACATGAAAATTGCCATTTTTGAGCCAATTTTTGTATTTTAGGCCTAAAGGTGCCATGTGCTTGCCAGCTAGCACTTAGCATCGTTCGATCTGCACGAATTTGACATATGTCGTAGCTGTCATAGCCGGTATTCACCTTCCAAAGGCGCGGGATCGTATGTTTCACGCGAGCCGAGATACAAGCCTTAACGAGCGTGACCTTTGACCTAGTTTCCAGTCTAGTGACAAATGACATTACATTGTAACATGCAATTTTATGGCATTTGTCAAATCACTTTTCTCAGCTTTTAGATAAGCCAGGATGATGGGAACACATCACAGCAGTCCGTCCCAGTCTCGGGAACAACATATTAAAAATTCATACATGTAGGTCATTCAGAAATGTCTGTTTTGATCGTCACGTTGTCTCAAACTCTGACCACAGGACCTTTAAAGTCTGAAAAGTCAAGCTGGGCCAGTAAATGTTCCAGTTTTGATATTCAAAGTATGTTTTAGCATGTTTTAAGTATGTACGAGGTTATTAAGTCTCTCCAACAGTTGACAGTCCAAAATCTGTGTATCCATGACCTTTTTCCAGCAATTTGTGACCAAAAACATGTTTTGATCCTGCTGTGACACACACCATTACAATTGAATGGAATGAGCAACCATGTAAATGTACTGGAAGTGTAAGCGCAATATTGTTGTGCACTCTTAATGAGCTTGACCTTTGTCCCAGTAGAGAGGTTTTAGTGAGTCATGGGCAGCTGAGTTGACTGTTGGAGGGGTACAGTGGCATTTGTCTTACTTATTTCCAAATGCAAATGGACCTCATGTGTCAAAGTTGATCTAACAGGTCTTTTTCCCTAGTGGTTGTCATGGCAACCTCATCTCAGCGACATTGTCCATTGACATGCAACCATGCACATGTACCTCAATTGTCAAACCCTGCCCTAACAGTCTGAACATCACTTCCCTAAACACTAGTGGTTGTCATGGCGACCACAGTGACAGTTGCCATTGACATGTGACCATGCACGTGTACCTCAATTGTCAAACCCTGCCCTAACAGTCTGAACATCACTTCCCTAAACACTAGTGGTTGTCATGGCGACCACAGTGACAGTTGCCATTGACATGTGACCATGCATGTGTACCTCAATTGTCAAACCCTGCCCTAACAGTCTGAACATCACTTCCCTAAACACTAGTGGTTGTCATGGCGACCACAGTGACAGTTGCCATTGACATGTGACCATGCACGTGTACCTCAATTGTCAAACCCTGCCCTAACAGTCTGAACATCACTTCCCTAAACACTAGTGGTTGTCATGGCGACCACAGTGACAGTTGCCATTGACATGTGACCATGCACATGTACCTCAATTGACAAACCCTGCCCTAACAGTCTGAACATCATTTCCCTAAACACTAGTGGTTGTCATGGCGACCGCAGTGACAGTTGCCATTGACATGTGACCATTCACGTGTACCTCAATTGTCAACATTTCCCTAAGTGTTGACTCAACTTATTATCCCACTGACAATTCATGATTCAACAATGGTAGTCAATGACATTTGTCGGCCAATTCCCTAAATAATTATCATGACATTTGTACTCCAAAGTCATCAAGGACCCTGGACTGCAATTGTCACTGGGTTGCCATGGCAACCCAGTGACAATTGCAGCCCAGGCTGGACAACAGGGATGTACCTAAATTGTCAAAATGTCCATAACATTTGACTGACATTTGCACTACATTTTTTCCAGCAACTGTCAACTGGGACTTTCATCTAAGCCCAGTGACACGGGCAGTCCAGAGTGGTCAACAGAATGTATCTGAATTGTCAAACTGTCCCTAACGGATGAGTGACACATGTCCTACACTTTGTCCAGCTAATGTCACTGGGGTATCCAATTAAGTCCAGTGACAACGGCAGTCCAGACTGGACAACGTTATGGACCTGAAATGTCAATACTTCCCCTAACTGTTGACTGACATTTGTCCTCCATTTCTTTTTCTAGCAAATGTCACGGAGTTACCCACTGGGGTGAGTCCAAAGCCTGCTACATAGTTCCACTTCAAAACCCAGTGACAATTGCTGGAAATAATGTAGGACAGGTGTCAGCCAACAGTTAGGGACAGTTTGACAATTTGGGTCCTGTTATAGAATTTCTATGTCCTGTATTTCCTCTGCTCCTCATCTCACACACATACATACTCGCTTAAGTCATAATCGGGGTCGCAAGTTTTAAGTACCCTCCTTAGAGGACACTGCTTTCTGTATGGTTTAGAGACAAGCTAGTAAGTGAAATTTTTTATTCCAAATTTTTAAAAGACAAAAATCACTTGATATTTTCATTTTACTGAATTTTTCTCCAAACAGTTTTTAACCTTTAAATTGGGGACAGAGGTTTTTTAAAGTGCTCTTTGAGGACTTCTGCAATACACAGATACACAGACCATTTAAAGTCATATTTGGGTACCTTACTTTCTTTTGGGGACAATTCCATTGTAACTATATTGAAATGTTAATTATTGCCTTGTAAATCAATTTATTGTCATCTTGCGCTGGGTCTCACAGAGTGGTAAACATCTTTTTTCATACAATCAAACAAGAAATATATCCATCCATCCATCCATTTTCTCCCGCTTATCCGGAGTCGGGTCGCGGGGGCAGCAGCTTAAGTAGGGAAGCCCAGACCTCCCTCTCCCCAGCCACTTGGGCCAGCTCCTCCGGGGGAATCCCAAGGCGTTCCCAGGCCAGCCGAGAGACATAATCTCTCCAGCGTGTCCTGGGTCTTCCTTTGGGTCTCCTCCCGGTTGGATGTGCCCGGAAAACCTCCCCAGGGAGGCGTCCAGGAGGCATCCTAATCAGATGCCCGAGCCACCTCAACTGGCTCCTCTCGATGTGGAGGAGCAGCGGGTCTACTCCGAGCCCCTCCCGGATGACCGAGCTCCTCACCCTATCTCTAAGGGAGAGCCCAGCCACCCTGCGAAGAAAACTCATTTCGGCCGCTTGTATCCGCGATCTCGTTCTTTCGGTCACTACCCAAAGCTCGTGACCATAGGTGAGGGTAGGAACGTAGATCGACCGGTAAATTGAGAGCTTCGCCTTTCGACTCAGCTCTCTCTTCACCACGACAGACCGGTACAACGCCCCCATCACTGCAGATGCAGCACCAATCCACCTGTCGATCTCACGCTCCACCCTTCCCTCATTCGTGAACAAGACCCCGAGATACTTAAACTCCTCCACTTGGGGCAGGACCTCGTCCCTGACCTGGAGAAGGCATTCTACCCTTTTCCGACTCAAGACCATGGTCTCGGATTTAGAGGAGCTGATTCTCATCCCAGCTGCTTCACACCCGGCTGCGAACTGCTCCAGCGAAAGCCGGAGATCACGTTCTGACGAAGCCAACAGGACCACATCATCTGCAAAAAGCAGAGACCTGATCCTTAGGCCACCAAAACGGATCCCCTCACCACCTTGGCTGCACCTAGAAATTCTGTCCATAAAAGTTATGAACAGAATCGGTGACAAAGGGCAGCCTTGGCGGAGTCCAACTCTCACCGGAAACGAGCCCGACTTACTGCCGGCAATGCGGACCAAGCTCTGACACTGGTCGTACAGGGACCTAACAGCCCGTATCAAGGGGCCTGGTACCCCATACTCCCAGAGTACCCCCCACAGGGCCCCCCGAGGGACGCGGTCGAACGCCTTCTCCAAATCCACAAAACACATGTAGATTGGTTGGGCGAACTCCCACGCACCCTCCAGGACCCCCCCAAGGGTATAGAGCTGGTCCAGTGTTCCACGGCCAGGACGAAAACCACATTGCTCCTCCTGAATCCGAGGTTCGACTATCCGACGGACCCTCCTCTCCAGAACCCCTGAATAGACCTTACCAGGGAGGCTCAGGAGTGTGATCCCCCTGTAGTTGGAACACACCCTGCGGTCCCCCTTTTTAAATAGGGGGACCACCACCCCGGTCTGCCAATCCAGTGGAACTGCCCCCGATGTCCACGCGATATTGCAGAGCCGCGTCAACCAACACAGCCCCACAGCATCCAGAGCCTTAAGGAAATCCGGGCGGATCTCATCCACCCCCGGAGCCTTGCCACCGAGGAGTTTTTTGACCACCTCAGTGACCTCAGCTCCAGAGATTGGAGAGCCCAACCCAAAATCCCCAGACTCTGCTTCCATCCTGGAAGACGTGCCGGTGGGATTGAGGAGGTCTTCGAAGTACTCGGCCCACCGATTCACAACGTCCCGAGTCGAGGTCAGCAGCACACCCTCCCCACTGTAAACAGTGTTGGTAGTGCACTGCTTTCCCCTCCTGAGACGCCGGATGGTGGACCAGAATCTCCTCGAAGCCGTACGGAAGTCTTGTTCCATGGTCTCACCGAACTCCTCCCATGCCCGGGTTTTTGCCTCTGCGACCACCCGAGCCGCATTCCGCTTGGACTGCCGGTACCTATCAGCTGCCTCCGGAGTCCCACAGGCCAAAAAGACCTGATAGGACTCTTTCTTCAGCTTGACAGCATCCCTAACCGCCGGTGTCCACCAGCGGGTTCGGGGANAAAAAAAAAAAAGGTGTGTTTTCACCTGGTGAATAGTCCATGCCATTCTATTGTTCATGTTTTGTGAGACTGAAGGTACATTTATGTCGGGACGACATTTTCTAAGTGGGGGAGAGTGTGAGAGATACAGATATTGTTGGGGTCAGACTAGGTTAAAATATGCAAATGGTTAAACTTTATTTGTTTATTGGTTCAAAACTTTATTTGTTTATTGGTTCAAACGTACCCCACACTTCTTTTTTCATGTTTAGTTCATGTGAACAGTTTATTTGGTAAGAGGAGTCTTATTTACAGGATGTCATTGAACGCACCATTAGCGTATCAGAGAACTGTCTTTCACGTAGTGTTCTTGAACGTGTTTTGAGGAGAGTCTCACCGCAGCTACAGGCACGGAGTTTGAACGGAGCAGTTTGTGTACGTTTCAGTGATAAGTACCAAATAAAAGCAACTAAAACAGCAAAGAACTCCAGTGGTCATCCCTGCCTGCTGAGCTGCAACATGAACATGGTTTGATTCTCCGTGACCTCAATGTTGTATTTAAATTATTTTGGCTACATTTACTATCAGTATTATGTTTAAACCCAATATTGATAAAATATTGATAAATGGGCATGATCTCCTACATGGAAATCTCGCAGCTTGAGCCTGCCTCGCTGAATCACTGTCTGCTCGTGCTTTGTTCTGAGCTGAACTGGTAGTAAATTGAGCAGGTGAACATTCAACAATTAGTTGCCCACATACAGGTGTGGAGCGCCCACAGGTGTAACAGAGACTAATTAACAGAGGATATAATGAACAAAGAGGAAGGAAAGAGGAGAGACATGGTCGGAGACGCTGCCGGCCGGACACATTTTTCCTCTTGCCTTCCAGGGTTGAGTGAGCAAAGAAAAAAGAAACACTTGGAAAATTGGTAGGAGAAAAAAAATAAACTTTCTTTGCCTGTCCGGGCTGGGANCCATCGAAGCCAACTCACCACCAGGTAGTGGTCAGTTGACAGCTCCGCCCCTCTCTTTACCCGAGTGTCCAAGACATGCGGCCGCAGATCAGATGAAACGACAACAAAATCGATCATCGACCTGCGGCCTAAGGTGTCCTGGTGCCAAGAGCACATATGGACACCTTTATGCTTGAACATGGTGTTTGTTATGGACAATCCATGACGAGCACAGAAGTCCAATAACAGAACACCACTCGGGTTCAGATCAGGGGGGCCGTTCCTCCCAACCACACCTCTCCAGGTCTCACTGTCGTTGCCCACGTGAGCATTGAAGTCCCCCAGCAGAACGAGGGAGTCACCCGAAGGAGCGCTTTCCAGCACCCCCTCCAGGGACTCCAAAAAGGGTGGGTAGTCTGAGCTGCAGTTTGGTGCATAAGCACAAACCACAATCAGGACCCGTCCCCCCACCCGAAGACGGAGGGAGGCTACCCTCTCGCTCACTGGGGTAAACCCCAACGTACAGGCACCAAGATGGGGGGCAAGAAGTATGCCCACCCCTGCTCGGCGCCTCTTAGTGGGAGCAACTCCAGAGTGGTAGAGAGTCCAACCCCTCTCGAGGAAACTGGTTCCAGAGCCATGCGTTGAGGTGAGTCCAACTATATCTAGTCGGAACCTCTCAACCTCACACACCAACTCCGGCTCTTTCCCCACTAGAGAGGTGACATTCCACGTACCAAGAGCTAGCTTCTGTAGCCGAGGATCAGACCGCCAAGGTCCCTGCCTTCGGCTACCGCCCTTTGCACATCGCACCCAACCCCTTCGGCCCCTCCCACGGGTGGTGGGCCCATGGGAAGGGGGACCCACGTCTCCTCTTCGGGCTATGCCCGGCCGGGCTCCATGGGTGAAAGCCCGGCCACCAGGCGCTCGCCAGCGTGCCCCAACTCCAGGCCTGGCTCCAGAGGGGGGCCCCGGTGACCCGCGTCCGGGCGAGGGAACACTGATTCCATTTATTGTACTCGTCATAAGGGGTCTTTGGGCTGCACTTTGTCTGATCCCTCACCTAGGACCTGTTTGCCATGGGTGACCCTACCAGAGGCATAAAGCCTCAGACAACTTAGCTCCTAGGATCATTGGGACACTCATTGAAAATATTCTTTGAAATGCTCTCCACATACCGATGGCAAACAATAAATTAAATGAAAACTAAAAAAAACTTTTAAAAGTGTCTTCGAAGCCCACTCCAACAGAATGGACGAAAATTTCGTCAAAACACATTAGGTTTTCATAGTAAAACAAACCTGAAGGATATTCACGCTGATTTGGAATGGACAATGTCTTAGAAGCAAAGAAACACCACATTATTTGAGAAAAATTAAATGTATCAACCTTCAGAAGTCCTAATTCAAAGTTACTGACCTTTTCATGTCTGTCACATGAGCCTAGAAGGAACCCGCTCTCATCTATGATGTTATAAGCCAGTCTAGTTTGTCCAGAGTAACTTTCTGTCTCATGGAATCTCCTCCAAACTCTTGAACATGTGCTTGAAGACAAATCACACCTTCCATGCTGGTGGAGTAGGACTGTGCAACTTCCATAAGGTCCAGGCAGGCCAGCTGATAGCTTTGCCTGGGCTATCAGCATTCTCATATTATTAAATTTACCAGTGCAATACATATTAGTAGCATATTGTTCCACAACGAGTATTTTAGTGTGTATATAATTTGTAATAGTGTTTATTGTGTTTTACTGACCTGCACTCCAAGTGTAAAATAAAATAGTCTGAGTTTTCTATCAGTATGATTAATGTCAAGCCTATCAGGGGATGGGTGGGGGAGGCCGGCAGCAGCTTGCTTTTCTTAAAGTAACAGAACCCTAAAACAGCTCTTTCTGGAAGGTACTGAAAATGTCAAGAATTGAACTGCTTGAATCACTTTATGTGAGAGTGATTTTGTGAACTTGTTTTGTACAGACCATAAAACTTTTATAACTGTGAAAAGTCATAATAGGTCTCATATTGATGTATAATATTGTTTAGATGGATGTTATCAGACATCATTTCCACAAGTCATTCTGTGCTAAATGTTTTTTTCTCTAAAAAATTGCAAATTCAGAGTAAATTAAATTTTCAACACTAAATGACTTGGTAAATACACAAGTTTTTTGTTTCCATGTTTAGAGTCTATAATAATGTCAGATAATAAAACACACTGACATATTGGTGCCTACCATGTTTTAGAGGACTTGTGGTGGTGACAGATGAAGATGTCTCTGGTTCCACATCATCGTTCTCTGTTGCTTCATTTGCTTGTGCTTCTGTCACCTCTGTGGCTTCTCTGCTGAGGGAAGTGTCATTCTCGTCACTTGAAGAATCCAGCTCTTGTAAATCCACTCTTTCTAGAATTAAAAAGGACAACAGAAAAATGAGGGAAAAAAACACAATATACCACCAATTACTGATTAAAGAAGCCATCGGGCCAATTCAGTTATAAACTATTGGCATGGAATTTCATATATTAAGTATTGGCATTTAGTTTCACAGTATTAAAACCTTATATACACTCATACCTTCAGGGTCAATCTCAATGTCATCAAGAGCTTGGCCTTTATAAAGTGAAAGAGTTCCCTTCTCCAATGCCAGAAGAACTTTGCTCATCTTAGCAAGCTGAAGTGTTCCTTGGGGTAGGCGGTAATACTGCCTATGCACGCGAATGTCATGACCCAGGAAGTTTGCCAGCTGGTCTGCTTCATTTTCTTGAAGATTAAGCACCTGTGACATTGTTGCTATATGTTTCTGAAGTCTTGTTGATGTAAGGACTTCAGGATTTTTGGCATGACACTCTCTTGCAAACTTCTGGATGCACTCTCCTCCTCGATAAGCAGATAATGCTCCTGGTCTAGCAAACATGTAGATGTTGTCTTTGGGGATGCAACAAGATTCACGAGTCTCAACCAGCAGCTCCATTGCAGAGACCATTGAAGGTTTTAAAAGGACAGGAACTCCCCTCCCTCGCTTTCCACGGATTTCAACTCTCGTGAAGAAATCACACATTTTTTTCTCTAGTGGGGTCAGACAAGCAGCCATGTCCTCATTGATTTCTGACTTTTTTCTTTCTTTGAAGGTGGACAGCTCCATTCTTGATACCTCCCCTTCCCTTCTTCTGTTAAAAATGATCACTTGAGCAAGTGTCACTTTGGCAAGCATTGCATAGTTGGAAGCAGTGGGACTCAATCTCAGCATTCTTTCAGCAATGGCTTTAACATTCTCCATATGGCTATCCAAACATTTGACATCTTCAGTTAAAGGTAAAATCTGTGGTGAATTCCACTTGGACTCTGTCATAGTTGTTGTTGCACCTCTGGTAATCAATCCCTTCCATCTGAAGTTTTTGATGGTCTTGAACTCTCGAGCAAATCGTACAAGGCTTGAGTCTCCATCTACTGAGGACAAGTTGTCAGTCTCAACAAGCTCACAGATTATTCCCAGACTGTTTCCAATCTTTAGAGCTAAAGTGGGTTTGCAGAATGTGTTATTTGTTGGATTATACCCAGCCAACTCTTTCACTGCAGATATCAAATGATTGAAGTTTGCTGGATAAATAAGTTCCTCTGCTTTGTGTATTGGAGTACTCTTCTGAGCTGTAAGTAGTAGTCGCCCAAGTTCCCTGAGTCTTTGCCTTATGTAGTCATGCCTGTTCTTTCTTGAGCCATTCAGATCATACAGATGCTGTCCAAACTGCAGAAGAAGTTTATCATTTTGAATCAACTGAGTGACCTTGTCATATGTCATGCAGGAAATGACACTTTTCAAGCCCTCACCAATGTCATGAGGAACAGCCGTTTTCAAAGCACATTTTGATCGAACTCGNATATTAAGTATTGGCATTTAGTTTCACAGTATTAAAACCTTATATACGCTCATACCTTCAGGGTCAATCTCAATGTCATCAAGAGCTTGGCCTTTATAAAGTGAAAGAGTTCCCTTCTCCAATGCCAGAAGAACTTTGCTCATCTTAGCAAGCTGAAGTGTTCCTTGGGGTAGGCGGTAATACTGCCTATGCACGCGAATGTCATGACCCAGGAAGTTTGCCAGCTGGTCTGCTTCATTTTCTTGAAGATTAAGCACCTGTGACATTGTTGCTATATGTTTACGAAGTCTTGTTGATGTAAGAACTTCGGGATTTTTGGCATGACACTCTCTTGCAAACTTCTGGATGCACTCTCCTCCTCGATAAGCAGATAATGCTCCTGGTCTAGCAAACATGTAGATGTTGTCTTTGGGGATGCAACAAGATTCACGAGCCTCAACCAGCAGCTCCATTGCAGAGACCATTGAAGGTTTTAAAAGAACAGGAACTCCCCTCCCTCGCTTTCCACGGATTTCAACTCTCGTGAAGAAATCACACATTTTTTTCTCTAGTGGGGTCAGACAAGCAGCCATGTCCTCATTGATTTCTGACTTTTTTCTTTCTTTGAAGGTGGACAGCTCCATTCTTGATACCTCCCCTTCCCTTCTTCTGTTAAAAATGATCACTTGAGCAAGTGTCACTTTGGCAAGCATTGCATAGTTGGAAGCAGTGGGACTCAATCTCAGCATTCTTTCAGCAATGGCTTTAACATTCTCCATATGGCTATCCAAACATTTGACATCTTCAGTTAAAGGTAAAATCTGTGGTGAATTCCACTTGGACTCTGTCATAGTTGTTGTTGCACCTCTGGTAATCAATCCCTTCCATCTGAAGTTTTTGATGGTCTTGAACTCTCGAGCAAATCGTACAAGGCTTGAGTCTCCATCTACTGAGGACAAGTTGTCAGTCTCAACAAGCTCACAGATTATTCCCAGACTGTTTCCAATCTTTAGAGCTAAAGTGGGTTTGCAGAATGTGTTATTTGTTGGATTATACCCAGCCAACTCTTTCACTGCAGATATCAAATGATTGAAGTTTGCTGGATAAATAAGTTCCTCTGCTTTGTGTATTGGAGTACTCTTCTGAGCTGTAAGTAGTAGTCGCCCAAGTTCCCTGAGTCTTTGCCTTATGTAGTCATGCCTGTTCTTTCTTGAGCCATTCAGATCATACAGATGCTGTCCAAACTGCAGAAGAAGTTTATCATTTTGAATCAACTGAGTGACCTTGTCATATGTCATGCAGGAAATGACACTTTTCAAGCCCTCACCAATGTCATGAGGAACAGCTGTTTTCAAAGCACATTTTGATCGAACTCGCTGCTTCCCAGTACTGGACTCATCATCACTATTGTTCTTTGCTGGGCATCTTCTCATGTGCTTCCACAATGTTTTCTTGGCATAGAGTCCCTGACAATGATAACAATGAATGAAATCAAAGGCATCTTTTGATTTTCTTGGTCTATAGCAGGCCTGTAGCTCCCCAGCTCCCTTCTTCACAACACTGGCATTATGAGCAAAGTTTCCACGTCTTCTGAGGATGTTTAATTTACTGCGTCGCTCTTTTGAGTTTTTTGGATACTGAAAAGCAAGGGCAACGTCTTCAACACTTTTATGTACAGTCTCCAGGTGTTGTGCAAGTTTTGATGTAGGTTGGAGACAATAGAGGCAGTAGTTTCTCTTGTTATACGCACGGCGACCTCCAGACTTTGAAGGCGGTAACACTTTGAGTGAGATATCTGCTCAACTCTACTTTTCTTTGGAGTGGACACATTGCTATTTCTCAGACTGTCAAATGAGATCTTTCTTTTTGTAGGAGTGCTTGAGTTCCTCTTCTCAGGATTTACGGCTCCTTTTTTTGCCATAGAGCTTTCTGAACCATCATCTTGTTTTACTGGAGACATGAGGGGGTAACGCAGGGAACGCAAAGACTTTTTTGCAGCTGGATAAAGACATTTGTCTTCATCTGCTGAGGAACTTTCTTCAGAGTCTGGAGCATAATCAGCATCACTATAGTCTGTGCAATCAGACCAATCTGAATATGTTTCCATATATGTAGTGGCCTTAGGGGATGAAAAAATATATTATAAATATGATAAAATTATAATATAATATAAATCATGACATAAGTATCCAGGCTGTCAACATTCAAAATTAAAAATGAAACTCATCTAATGATTGCTTTGATGCATTGATGTCAAACTATACATTTAGGATCATACCTGCTTTTTTCTTAGTGATGTCTTTTTTGAATATTCAACCAATTGATTTCCAGATTCTGCAGGAACTGATGAGGTTGTAGCAGATGCAGAAGAAACTGTTTTCTTAATATAGAAAGTGGAAGAATTAAAACTACAGCTCTAAATTAAAGTGATTGCTTATTTTTGACTAAAAAAACAACAAAAAAGCTGTTACAGACCCAGCACAAGGCTCACTAGGAGACGAGGGTCGGCAACATAAACAAGACGAGACAGAAGTTATAACAAACAATAATCTTTTATTGAGAGAGGTTCCGCCGTTAAACCCACTAAGGAAGACCCACTGGTCCTGTAGAAAAACAAACAAAAGACAATGAGTGGAGGACATCCACTAACACGACTCTAAGGCGGCCCAGGTAGGGAGATAACTTAGAGAGGTTTGGATAACTACAACATAAATTTATCCCACTGGGAGAGGAACAAACAAAGGAACTAAAATCACAGCTGGAGTCTCCCATAGCTAGAGGGAGGAGAGCCTCCCCTGGGAGACAGGTTAAAATAAAAGGGAGGCCAAAAAGCCCCTAAATAGCTGGCTGGTCCACCACACAGCCTAGTCTAAAGGTGCTGTAGGTGGCAAATGTTCAGTCCCCTTCACACCAGAGGAACAAACAAAACAGGAGGCACAGAAAAACCTCCAATTCCTATAAAAATACAAGAGAGCTTTCTTTTGTTTCAGCTGAGCAAGAGCAGAGGAGATTATACAGAGAGCTTTAACTCAGCTTCCATTAAAACAGGAAGCAACAACCAAGAACCTCGAAGGTTCACTCAAAATGACCAGAGCTCTGTTTGACTCAGTCACACTTAAAATAGGAGAGCAGACTCAAAGCCACAACTAACAAGTGAGTGTCTTAACCAAGTGGCTGTGTAATTAAAAACCATACTCATCCCTCTGGGATCTCGAAAGGTTTAGGGATCCACACACACGCTGAGGGAATCCAGCACAGGGATCCGTCAGTCTCTCCCCACGGGTCTCTGCCCTTTTCGTCTCAGCTCAACAGGCTTCTCTCGGTTCGCCTGCTCGCCTCTGCATCTCGTCTCTCGGATCAACTGCTCGCCGTTCCGCCTCAGAACTCGTCTCAACTGCTCGCCTCAGTTCAGCTCTCGTGATCAGCAGCTCACTTCCGCGTTTCAAGTCTTTTTCTCTCTCGACTCCTCTCCTCTCTTTATTTCGGCGTCCTCAATTAGCTGACGCGCCGCAGCTGTGAGCGCCGGCAGCGGGAGGAGAAGTGTTTCTCAGAGGCACCGCGAAACAGGGCCGGACCTCAGAGGGGGCCCAGCAGGGGGGGCCGTAACAAAAGCCAATGTTAAAATGTAAAAGTAATATTGGTATAAAATATTTAAAAGTGGTGCTACTTATTTAAAGATGACACTTTTTAAATTTAATAATAAACATATTTTTAAAAGAACATTTAGTGTTTAATGTTTTTCATATACATATACATTTTTGACTCTGACACTCCACCATGAACTCTAAAACACAGGACTTACCAGTTTTTTTGCTGCTTGCTGCCCGCTATCAGATGTATCATTGGTCATTGATTCCTTCAAGACTGAGTTATCTGAAGAAAGTAATGGCTGTAAAAATAGACATGTTATGTTCATAACAGAGATTTGACTTTGCTTTTTAAAAAAACACTATCTTTGTCGGTGCCGCTATAGTTTGATGTACATATTTTACCAGGACCAGTCATTAAACATTTAATGAGCTTCATTTTTTAAGTTTTATATTGAGAGCATACCTGTGAATTAAGCTGAGATCCTTCTTTGAGGGGACTGTCCAACTGCGAATTTAGCTGTGGGTCAAGGATGACAAAAGGCATGTCAGTAGGACAGAATTTTTAAACATAATAGCAGTATTGATTAAAAGATTATTACAACACTAGAGAGGTTGCTGAGGTTACTGATTCTAAAGTTTGGAGACAATATTGCACTAATAACAAGTGCTGTGATAATGAAATAGAAAATCATGAGTAAATATTGTCCATGTCTCTGGATATAAGAAATATACCTTAAGCCCCTTTAGGGCAAAGTTTTGGTTAAAGATTTGGTTAACTCATTTATTCAACACATTTGCAGTGGTCTCTGGTAGGAGTGAGTGCTTTTTAAGCTGTACTCTGGGAAAGAAAGTCCTGGTGTACCAGTTTCAGGAACTATAAGTGAGCCACATCAGAGTTGATTTGCATTCGTATTTCCTGATATGTGGACATCTCTCCTCTGATTGGCTAACAGCAACGCAACTCGACCACTGACTCTGCTTGCTCTGCAATGTTGATGTTTTATCTCCACAAATAACACAAGCCTGGAGGAGTTCTACTGTGTGGTGGAGTTGCTAATGCTAATGGTTAGCTTCTACTAGCCGAGACGTCCTCTGCTGTTTCCTAGACGCTAAACCAACAACAGCCTTCCGCATCATGAGCCAAGATGGGTGAGTCCATGAATGTTAAGTGACAATAGCTACGTTTACATGGGTACAAGTAATCGGAATGAATGCCCTATCAAATCAAAAATTTGTCATGTAAACATGTAAATCATGTAAATGTAAATAACATGTAAATGTAAAAATTGGCCAGGACTCCCTTGAAAATGAGGTTTTTAATCTCAATGGGACCTTCCTGGTTAAATAAAGAATAAATAAATAAAATAAAAATCGGACTATACTGATCCAATGCGGCCTGATCGGAATGAATGAGAGAATAAGAAAATAAAAATAGAGGGAAAAGACGAGCAGACAAGATGGCGTTTGTTTACAATTTTTAGGCTGCACTTTTTCTGATCCCTCACCTAGGACCTGTGTTCCATGGGTGGCCCTACCAGAAAGCCTGGTACTCAATGGTGAAGGCAAAATGTTTACTATTCAACTAAATTTAGATCCTTGCATACCATCACAAAACATTTTAATGTTGCATGAAAATAAATGTTTTGTAGATTACTCACAAGGGCATCCAGTTCTGCAAGTTCTTGAGCAAGTTTTGCACGTTTCATCAACATCATGGTAGTTTCTTTTTCTTTAGCATTTTGCTCCATTTCTGCATTTTTGTGATAACATAGGCTTTTGGAACAGTGCTGTTGCAATTTCCTCATTAGTGACTAGAAAAGATAAAAAAGAAAAGAAAAGAAATAAATGTGGACCTAGAAGGCTCAATAGAAAAAAAGATGAAACAGCAATTACATATGTAAAGGTTGTTTTGTGATGGATTTCTTATGTCTTATTCTAATTTTAGGAATTATCAGAAAAAATCTAGATTGATCTATTTGCATTTTCAAAATCGGATATATAAAGAAGGATTTTTGAAATGTAAACCTACCTGGGTTTCATCTTGGTCATCAGCATCCTGCTTATGGGCTTCAGCAGTGGAATCGACCCGGAAACAAAAACGAAACTGCATTGAAAAACCTAAAACTGATCCAACTGCTCGTACCAGTAAGCCAGACTTCCTGCTTTTGGGAAGAGTTGTAACACATACACTTGACCTAAACCAAAATGGGGACAAACAACCTAAGAACATCAATAAGTAGTACAAATCAATGAGTATATCAAATCACTGCTAGTTGTAGAGTGTTACATGTTTTAGAATTTGATTTCTTCTTTTGAGCCTAAATAAAAAAATAAATGAACTGAAAATTACATTGAACAATATACTGTTTTCCAAAATCTGCAACATAATGAAAGATTTTTGAAATTTAAACTTACCTGAGCATCATTTTTGTGATCAGCATCCTGTTCATGGACTTCAGCAGTAGATTCAAACTGGAAACAAAGACAAAACTGCATTGGAAAACCTAAAACTGGTCAAAATGCTCTCACCAGTACGCCAGACTTCCTACTTTTGGGGACAGTTGTAACACATACACTTGACCTAAACCCAAATGGGGACAAACAACCTAAGAACATCAACAAGTAGTACAAGTCAATGAGTATATCAAACCGCTGCTAGTTGTAGTGTGTTACATGTTTTTGACATTGATTTCTTTGTTTGAATCTAAATTTGATTTTTAAAAATGGACTAAGATTTACATTGACTTTTGTACTTTCTTCCAAACTCTGTGACAAAATGAAAGATATTTGACAATTAAACCTACCTGAGCGTCATCTTTGTGATCAGCATCCTGTTCATGGACTTCAGCAGTAGATTCAAACTGGAAACAAAGACAAATCTGCATTATAAAACTAAAACTGATCAAAAAGCTTTCACCAGTACGACAGACTTCTTACATTTGGGGACAGTTGTAACACACACACACTCAACCTGAACCCAAATGGGGACAGCCTACCTTAACACACCAACAAGTAGTATAAAATATAGGTTTATCAAACAGATGTTAGGTGTAAAGGGTATGACATGATCTGGACATTGATTTCTTCTTTTGAATCTTAATAAAAATAAATTAATGGACTGAAAATTCCATTGACCTGTATTATTTTTCCAAAATCTCCAACATAAT
>SSNS01000078.1:1141-19223 GCA_006937985.1 Aphyosemion australe
TAACAGCTGTGAATGTGGACAGTCTAGCCTTAAATAGTCCCGCCCCTACTTCAGCTAAATGCTTAAAGGAAATCCATTACAAAACATGGATCCACTATGCCGGATTATTCACGGTTAATTGTAATTTACGTTACTTTCAAACTCTTCCTATTTTTAATTGGATTAAATGCTTTCCAGATTGTGTGTGTGTGTTTTACTAAATGATGACACACACACAATGTGGAAAGCATTTAATCAAATAAAAGAATTAGGAAGAGTTTGAAAGTAACGCAAGTTTTAGAAAGTCTAGGATGAATCTTCACATCATCAGACTCAGCTGATTGTTTTATTAGTTCTTTTATGTTAAAGGAGTCATCACCTGAAATCTTCACTTTTACACTTGAAAAAATGTCTATAATGGCTTCCTAATGATTTTTCCCTGGCTGAGAAGCCGATATTTAACATTAGCTACGTTTACATGGGCATAAGTAATCGGAATAAACGCCCTATCGGATCAAAAATTCATCGTGTAAACATGTCAATCGGAATATTCTGATCCGATTCGGCCTGATCCGAATGAAATTTCATTCCGATTGAGGGAGGTGGTTTTGTCCGATCGTTAAAGTTCATTTCATTTCAGGACCAAAATATTCAGTCTGTTAGTAAAGATTTGACTTTGGGTCTTGATGTTCTGCTCAGCTCTAGTACCTCTGTGGTGTCTTGAGTAGAGGAGGGGTAAAAACCTTCATTGGGCTCATCAGGTAGGAACCCTGCATCTTTGGTGTTTCACTGATTTAGGCCCACAACACCTCTACTGAACGGCAACACTTGTGTCCCTGGTGAGTCCTACTGCTGCTATCTGAGTGTATTTGAGGCTTCTTCATTTATTCCCCTGATCAGCAGCGCTTTCCATGGCACTGTTAGTTCCAGGATGTAGAGGACCTGCTGAGATGACTAAAGAACAAGTAAACACAGTCTGGTAAAAACATATCAAGTATGGTTTTGTATTTGGCTCAGTGAATTATTTCATCAGCAGCGAGACAAATCCTTCCTTTTGATGATTCAATGTTGAAAATATCTTTATAACATACTATTAATGCAAGGAGATAGATGATCCACTGTGGTGACTCCTGAAAGAAAAAGTGCAAAGAGAAAGAAGATGAATGCATCACCTGCAATCATCATATGATGATTGTGCTCTTTTTTGTCGTAAATGTGTCATTTTGATGAACAGAATCATTTCTGCTTTTCCTAAAGTTGAAACCATGAATTCATTCATGTTTGTAGTTGTAGTTTGTGTCCATGAGCAGCAGCAGGACTCAGAGAGGCTGGTGTAGTTTGAGCTGTTGTCCAGATGGAGGCGCTGTAGGACAAGTAGAGCAGCTGTTTGTGAAGGAGTTTTAACAATAATAAAAGAGATTTAATCAGCTGTAAAGATGTCCTATTATTGTTTGTGTGGTGCCAATAGTTTAGTGATGAGTGTAAAAGACTGGGTCTCGCTGTATTACTCAGGCTGAACTACAGCATCTATTCTCAGGTGTGATCCCACTACTGAACGGTACGGGGGCTTTGACCTGCTCCGTCTCCGACCTGGGCCGGTTCACCCCTCCTTGGTCAACCTGGTGGTCCCGGGCTCCCCCAGGATCACCATATTGATACCGACCTTAGTGTGGACACCTGATCAGCATAGTCCACATGCCCCCAGAAGTCCTGAGCTCAAACGATCCTCCAGCCTCAACCTCCCAGTAGCTTGGATTACAGGTGCGCGCCACCACACCCGGTGAGGATCTGAGAACCAGACAGGACATTTAACTGTTAGATGACGTCACCAAGAGTCACAAGAAGGACTGATTTTGAACATATTGTCGTGGGAATTTTTAATAAAGCAATGAGAAAGCAGTCCATGATTCAATCAAAAGGTTTTAATTCCAATATTGCAATATGAGAATGACGAGACAATCAGCGGAGACTCTTCCCAGGGCAGTCCCAGCAGTGTGTCCTGCCCAGCAGACTTCCCACTCTATTTATCCCCCTTGACCCCCCCAAGGGAGAGAACAAACAAAAGATGGTCTTACAGTGTTATCTAAAGGGGGTTGCATCAAATGGAAAAGAGCAACACCCCCCCATCAGCAACTACCACTGTAGAGAACCAGACAGGAGATTTAACTGTTAGATTAGACTGTTGTGTGTGTGTATCATCATTTAGTAAAACACACACACACACACAACCTGGAAAGCATTTACTCAAATAAAAAAATTAGGAAAAGTTTGAAAGTAACGTAAGTTTTAGAAAGTCTAGGATGAATCTTCACATCATCAGACTCAGATGATTGATTTATTAGTTATTTTATGTTAAAGTGTTCAGCTTAATGTTCCTCCTCTGAAGACTCACAGCTGATTTAAATCTTACCTGATGAGACATCAGTCGTTCCTGTGATTCTTGGTGACGTCATCTAACAGTTAAATCTCCTGTCTGGTTCTCAGATCCTCACCGGGTGTGGTGGCGCGCACCTGTAATCCAAGCTACTGGGAGGTTGAGGCTGGAGGATCGTTTGAGCTCAGGAGCTCTGGGCTGCATGTGGACTATGCTGATCAGGTGTCCACACTAAGCTCGGTATCAATATGGTGATCCTGGGGGAGCCCGGGACCACCAGGTTGACCAAGGAGGGGTGAACAGGCCCAGGTCGGAGACGGAGCAGGTCAAAGCCCCCGTACCGTTTAGTAGTGGGATCACACCTGAGAATAGATGCTGTAGTTCAGCCTGAGTAATACAGCAAGACCCAGTCCTTTACACTCATCACTAAACTATTGGCACCACACAAACACTCAGTAGGACATCTTTACAGCTGATTTAATCTGTTTTATTATTGGTAAAACTCCTTCACAAACAGCTGCTCTACTTGTCCTACAGCGCCTCCATCTGGACAACAGCTCAAACTACACCAGCCTCTCTGAGTCCTGCTGCTGCACATGGACACAACTACAAACATGAATAAGTTGATGGATTAAACTTCAGGAAACACAGAAGCAATTCTGTTCATAAATGTGACACATGTGCAACAAACAGCTGGACAATCACAATAAAATGATTGCAGGTGATTAATGATTCACTTTGATGTTCAAATATATTTTAATCTGAAGGACAAAAAGTTAGGATTTCACTCTAGCTGCTGACATCATGAGTAACTGACACAAATGACAATGAATGAATATATTTTTATCAGGGCGTGTTTCCAGCAGAGTGAAAACTTGACTTAGATTGTTTTATTGGTCCTGAAATAATTTAAACCAACTTTAAAATAAAAAAGGTCTTTATAGCAAAAGATTTTAAATAAAATAAAAACATTTTTGTTTCATACAACTGTTTATCTCAGTTGGTTCATGTGATGCTATGGTCACGTGTGTTTCTGATGAGAACATGTTAAAAACATATAAAACTTGTGTCAGTTGCATGTTGTGATGTTTTTGTGGAGCAGATCTGATGCTGAACGGTCAGAAGTTTAAACCATCAACACTTTCATGTTTGTAGTTGTAGTTGTGTCCATGTGCAGCAGCAGGACTCAGAGAGGCTGGTGTAGTTTGAGCTGTTGTCCAGATGGAGGCGCTGTAGGACAAGTAGAGCAGCTGTTTGTGAAGGAGTTTTAACAATAATAAAACAGATTAAAGCTGCTGTAAAGATGTCCTATTAATGTTTGTGTGGTGCCAATAGTTTAGTGATGAGTCTAAAAGACTGGGTCTCGCTGTATTACTCAGGCTGAACTACAGCATCTATTCTCAGGTGTGATCCCACTACTGAACGGTACGGGGGCTTTGACCTGCTCCGTCTCCGACCTGGGCCGGTTCACCCCTCCTTGGTCAACCTGGTGGTCCCGGGCTCCCCCAGGATCACCATATTGATACCAAACTTAGTGTGGACACCTGATCAGCATAGTCCACATGCAGCCCAGAGCTCCTGAGCTCAAACGATCCTCCAGCCTCAACCTCCCAGTAGCTTGGATTACAGGTGCGCGCCACCACACCCGGTGAGGATCTGAGAACCAGACAGGAGATTTAACTGTTAGATGACGTCACCAAGAGTCACAGGAAAGACTGATGTCCCATCAGGTAACATTTAATTGTCGTGGGAATTTTTAATAAAGCAATGAGAAAGCAGTCCATGATTCAATCAAAAGGTTTTAATTCCAATATTGCAATATGAGAATGACGAGACAATCAGCGGAGACTCTTCCCAGGGCAGTCCCAGCAGTGTGTCCTGCCCAGCAGACTTCCCACTCTATTTATCCCCCTTGACCCCCCCAAGGGAGAGAACAAACAAAAGATGGTCTTACAGTGTTATCTAAAGGGGGTTGCATCAAATGGAAAAGAGCAACACCCCCCCATCAGCAACTACCACTGTAGAGAACCAGACAGGAGATTTAACTGTTAGATTAGACTGTTGTGTGTGTGTATCATCATTTAGTAAAACACACACACACACACAACCTGGAAAGCATTTACTCAAATAAAAAAATTAGGAAAAGTTTGAAAGTAACGTAAGTTTTAGAAAGTCTAGGATGAATCTTCACATCATCAGACTCAGATGATTGATTTATTAGTTATTTTATGTTAAAGTGTTCAGCTTAATGTTCCTCCTCTGAAGACTCACAGCTGATTTAAATCTTACCTGATGAGACATCAGTCGTTCCTGTGATTCTTGGTGACGTCATCTAACAGTTAAATCTCCTGTCTGGTTCTCAGATCCTCACCGGGTGTGGTGGCGCGCACCTGTAATCCAAGCTACTGGGAGGTTGAGGCTGGAGGATCGTTTGAGCTCAGGACTTCTGGGCTGCATGTGGACTATGCTGATCAGGTGTCCACACTAAGTTTGGTATCAATATGGTGATCCTGGGGGAGCCCGGGACCACCAGGTTGACCAAGGAGGGGTGAACCGGCCCAGGTCGGAGACGGAGCAGGTCAAAGCCCCCGTACCGTTCAGTAGTGGGATCACACCTGAGAATAGATGCTGTAGTTCAGCCTGAGTAATACAGCGAGACCCAGTCTTTTACACTCATCAGGAGGATAATATCACAACACAAACTCCAAGTCTTATTTTTTACACAACACAGCAGCTTCTTTAGGTTTTCTTTTGCTTTATGGATTCCTTCTATCTTCTACCTCAGCCATGATTTCTACAGCGCCTCCATCTGGACAACAGCTCAAACTACACCAGCCTCTCTGGGTCCTGCTGCTGCACATGGACACAAACTACAACTACAAACATGAAAGTGTTGATGGTTTAAACTTCTGACCGTTCAGCATCAGATCTGTTCCACAAAAACATCACAACATAAAAATTGACACAAGTTTTGTGTTTTTAACATGTTCTCATCAGAAACACACGTGACCATAGCAGGGGCGTGTCCAGGGAGTGGCCTGGGGTAGCACATGCCACCCTTGAAATCTGAATTAACCACCTCAGGTGCCACCCCACTGAGTTCCATTTAAATTGACTTTTGTGGACTACAGGCCAACAGAACATTTATTTTTATTCTTTATTATTTTTTCATCATATTGACATAAATAGTATTTAGAATAACCATGTCAGTCCCACTCCACTCCAGTTGGTGGCGGTAATGCACCAAGAAATGGCTTGCAAGCTACCACTAAACAGCTTGAAGAAGAAGAAAAAATTAGTCACGACAACATAGGCTGTGTCCAAATCCAGGGGTTGCATGCTCATGAGCACCCGTCCTCACTGGTCTCTGGAGAACGTGTTATTCCGTGACCGGTTAGACCGGACGTTAACAGCTGTGAATGTGGACAGTCTAGCCTTAAATAGTCCCGCCCCTACTTCAGCTAAATGCTTAAAGGAAATCCATTACAAAACATGGATCCACTATGCCGGATTATTCACGGTTAATTGTATGATTTATTACATGAGTTATGATTTACCAATATTATGAACTGTAATTAAGAACAAGAATACAAAAACACAAATGAAATTGATGTTTGTAGTTGTAGTTTGTGTCCATGAGCAGCAGCAGGACTCAGAGAGGCTGGTGTAGTTTGAGCTGTTGTCCAGATGGAGGCGCTGTAGGACAAGTAGAGCAGCTGTTTCTGAAGGAGTTTTAACAATAATAAAAGAGATTAAATCTGCTGTAAATATGTCCTATTAATGTTTGTGTGGTGCCAGTAGTTTAGTGATGAGTCTAAAAGACTGGGTCTCGCTGTTTTACTCAGGCTGAACTACAGCATCTATTCTCAGGTGTGATCCCACTACTGAACGGTACGGGGGCTTTGACCTGCTCCGTCTCTGACCTGGGCTGGTTCACCCCTCCTTGGTCAACCTGGTGGTCCCGGGCTCCCCCAGGATCACCATATCGATACTGAACTTAGTGTGGACACCCTAACCCTGGCTGTGAGTCTTCAGAGGAGGAACATTAAGCTGAACACTTTAACATAAAAGAACTAATAAAAACAATCAGCTGAGTCTGATGATGTGAAGATTCATCCTAGACTTTCTAAAACTTACGTTACTTTCAAACTCTTCCTTTTTTTAATTTGATTAAATGCTTTCCAGATTGTGTGTGTGTGTTTTACTAAATGATGACACACACACACACACACAATGTGGAAAGCATTTAATCAAATAAAAGAATTAGGAAAAGTTTGAAAGTAACGCAAGTTTTAGAAAGTCTAGGATGAATCTTCACATCATCAGACTCAGATGATTGTTTTATTAGTTCTTTTATGTTAAAGGAGTCATCACCTGAAATCTTTACTTTTCCACTTGAAAAAATGTCTATAATGGCTTCCTAATGATTTTTCCCTGGCTGAGAAGCCGATATTTAACATTAGCTACGTTTACATGGGCATAAGTAATCGGAATAAACGCCCTATCGGATCAAAAATTCATCATGTAAACATGTCAATCGGAATATTCTGATCCGATTCGGCCTGATCCGAATGAAATTTCATTCCGATTGAGAGAGGTGGTTTTGTCCGATCGTCAATCCGATTGGCGTCCATGTACACAGCCATTCGGATCGTTGGGGTAAAATAATGCCCACTGCGCATGTGTGCAACTTCAGCGTGGCCTCTTCGCCTCTGCGCATGCTCAGGACAGATCGAAAACATGGCGGGCGGTAAACAAGTGATCTGTTGCCGACGCTATTTTTTTACTGGAAATACTACTCAATATTACTGAACGTCTCCATGGCCGGACGGCTACAAATGCCGAGTTATACACTCAAGTGCAACTAAAGATGCAGCACGCGGGAATTCACCGAAGCTAGAGAAAAAGCAAATAAAATGCAAGGGAAAAGACGTGCGGACAAGATGGCGTTTGTTTACAATTTCTCTTCCGGGAAAGGCAACTCTGCGCATGCGCAACCTGTGGTGCGCGCATCGCGGCGTGATCAGATCATTCCAGTTAGTGTCCATGTAAACAGAGATTTGAGATTTCTGATCAACCAAGATTTGAATCGGATTGGGGAAATTTGGCGCATGTAAACGTAGCTACTGACGCGTTTGTTTAATCTTGCCTTCTTCAACCAGCTCACATGCACCCCACGAGCACGCGCATTCCAAAACGACAACTTGAGCTCTGGCCTATATGCCGACACAAAGGTCGAATATAAACAAATATGAACCAGCAGTGAACAAACAAGCACATCAAAGCTCATTTCATAACGTGAAACGCATAAATTATGTCTTACCGTTGACGACTCGTGTTATAATCCGTGTTATGGGAGACAAAACTCTGATCGGTGTGTGTATTCCATCTTTACAACAGCATAAGAGCCGATGCCTGGCTGTTAGCTTGCTTTGTCCCAACTCAACAACAAGCGAGGGCGCCATTACGCACGAGGCGAGGGCTCGTTCATACACGGTTAGATCCCGTAGGTCACTGCCAGGTCAGGTTCAGTTATAACTGTTGTTGTTTTGGAGCGAGACGCTGAAGCTGCTTCCTGCTTCCTTCCACCAATCAACACGCTCCTCAGTCCCGCGCGTGTCCGAGACAGCCGAAAAAGCGCGCGTGATCTCGCGAGAAAATATGACCTTTACAGAAAAGGATCAATAAAGCACATTTTTAATTTATTTTTCCAATACAATTTATTTTAATGGTCTAAAAGACTATAATAGGACGTAGATATCCACGGTATTATAGGTGATGACTCCTTTAAAGTGTTCAGCTTAATGTTCCTCCTCTGAAGACTCACAGGTGATTTAAATGTTACCTGATGAGACATCAGTCCTTCCTGTGACTCTTGGTGACGTCATCTAACAGTTAAATCTCCTGTCTGGTTCTTAGCTCCTCACCGGGTGTCGTGGCGCGCACCTGTAATCCAAGCTACTGGGAGGTTGAGGCTGGAGGATCGTTTGAGCTCAGGACTTCTCAGATACTATGGACTATGCTGATCAGGTGTCCACACTAAGTTTGGTATCAATATGGTGATCCTGGGGGAGCCTGGGACCACCAGGTTGACCAAGGAGGGGTGAACCGGCCCAGGTCGGAGACGGAGCAGGTCAAAGCCCCCGTACCGTTCAGTAGTGGGATCACACCTGAGAATAGATGCTGTACAGCCTGAGTAATACAGCGAGACCCAGTCTTTTACACTCATCACTAAACTATTGGCACCACACAAACACTCAGTAGGACATCTTTACAGCTGATTTAATCTGTTTTTATTATTGGTAAAACTCCTTCAGAAACAACTGCTCTACTAGTCCTACAGCGCCTCCCTCTGGACAACAGCTGAAACTACACCAGCCTCTCTGCACTTTGATGTTTTAAATTTATTTTAATCTGAAGGACAAAAAGTTAGGATTTCACTCTAGCTGCTGACATCATGAGTAACTGACACAAATGGCAATGAATGAATATATTTTTATCAGGGCGTGTTTCCAGCAGAGTGAAAACTTGACTTAGATTGTTTTATTGGTCCTGAAATAATTTAAACAACTTTAAAATAAAAAAGGTCTTTATAGAAAATATTTTAAGTAAAATAAAATAAAAAAATGTTTGTTTCATACAACTGTTTATCTCAGTTGGTTCATGATGCTATGGTCACGTGTGTTTCTGATGAGAACATGTTAAAAACATATAAAACTTGTGTCAGTTGCATGTTGTGATGTTTTTGTGGAGCAGATCTGATGCTGAACGGTCAGAAGTTTAAACCATCAACACTTTCATGTTTGTAGTTGTAGTTTGTGTCCATGTGCAGCAGCAGGACTCAGAGAGGCTGGTGTAGTTTGAGCTGTTGTCCAGATGGAGGCGCTGTAGGACAAGTAGAGCAGCTGTTTGTGAAGGAGTTTTAACAATAATAAAAGAGATTTAATCAGCTGTAAAGATGTCCTACTGAGTGTTTGTGTGGTGCCAATAGTTTAGTGATGAGTGTAAAAGACTGGGTCTCGCTGTATTACTCAGGCTGAACTACAGCATCTATTCTCAGGTGTGATCCCACTACTGAACGGTATGGGGGCTTTGGCCTGCTCCGTCTCCGACCTGGGCCGGATCACCCCTCCTTGGTCAACCTGGTGGTCCTGGGCTCCCCCAGGATCACCATATTGATACCGAACTTAGTGAGGACACCTGATCAGCATAGTCCATAATGTCAGAATACCTGAACTCAAACAATCCTCCAGCCTCAACCTCCCAGTAGCTTGGATTACAGGTGCGCGCCACCACACCCGGTGAGGTTCTGAGAACCAGACAGGAGATTTAACTGTTAGATTAGACTGTTGTGTGTGTTTATCATCATTTAGTAAAACACACACACACACAACCTGGAAAGCATTTACTCAAATAAAAAAATTAGGAAAAGTTTGAAAGTAACGTAAGTTTTAGAAAGTCTAGGATGAATCTTCACATCATCAGACTCAGATGATTGTTTTTATTAGTTCTTTTATGTTAAAGTGTTCAGCTTAATGTTCCTCCTCTGAAGACTCACAGCTGATTTAAATGTTACCTGATGGGACATCAGTCTTTCCTGTGACTCTTGGTGACGTCATCTAACAGTTAAATCTCCTGTCTGGTTCTCAGATCCTCACCGGGTGTGGTGGCGCGCACCTGTAATCCAAGCTACTGGGAGGTTGAGGCTGGAGGATCGTTTGAGCTCAGGAGNAGTGTTTGTGTGGTGCCAATAGTTTAGTGATGAGTGTAAAAGACTGGGTCTCGCTGTATTACTCAGGCTGAACTACAGCATCTATTCTCAGGTGTGATCCCACTACTGAACGGTACGGGGGCTTTGACCTGCTCCGTCTCCGACCTGGGCCGGTTCACCCCTCCTTGGTCAACCTGGTGGTCCAGGGCTCCCCCAGGATCACCATATTGATACCAAACTTAGTGTGGACACCTGATCAGCATAGTCCACATGCAGCCCAGAGCTCCTGAGCTCAAACGATCCTCCAGCCTCAACCTCCCAGTAGCTTGGATTACAGGTGCGCGCCACCACACCCGGTGAGGATCTGAGAACCAGACAGGAGATTTAACTGTTAGATGACGTCACCAAGAGTCACAGGAAGGACTGATGTCTCATCAGGTAACATTTAAATCACCTGTGAGTCTTCAGAGGAGGAACATTAAGCTGAACACTTTAAAGGAGTCATCACCTATAATACCGTGGATATCTACGTCCTATTATAGTCTTTTAGACCATTAAAATAAATTGTATTGGAAAAATAAATTAAAAATGTGCTTTTTTGATCCTTTTTTGTAAAGGTCATATTTTCTCGTGAGATCACACGCGATATTTCGTCTGTCTCGGACGCATGCGGGACTGAGGGGTGCGTTGATTGGTGGAAGGAACCTGACCAACGGGATCCAACCGTGTATGTACGAGCCCGAGCCTCGCCTCGTGCGTAATGGCGTCCTCGCTTGTTGAGTTGGGACAAAGCACGCTAACAGCCAGGCATCGGCTCTTATGCTGTTGTGAAGATGGAATACACAAACCGATTGGAATTTTGTTTCCCATAACACGGATTATAACACGAGACGTCAACGGTAAGACATAATTTATGCGTTTCACGTTATGAAATGAGCTTTGTTGTGCTGGTTTGTTCGCTGCTGGTTCATATTTGTTTATATCTGGCCTTTGTGTCGGCATATAGGCCAGAACTCAAGTTCTCGTTTTGGAGTGCGCGTGCTCGTGGGGTGCATGTGAGCTGGTTGAAGAAGGCAAGACTAAACAAACGCTTCAGTGTTAAATATCGGCTTCTCAGCCAGTGAAAAATCATTAGGAAGCCATTATAGACATTTTTTCAAGTGGAAAAGTAAAGATTTCAGGTGATGACTCCTTTAACATAAAAGAACTAATAAAACAATCAGCTGAGTCTGATGATGTGAAGATTCATCCTAGACTTTCTAAAACTTACGTTACTTTCAAACTCTTCCTATTTTTAATTGGATTAAATGCTTTCCAGATTGTGTGTGTGTGTTTTACTAAATGATGACACACACACAATGTGGAAAGTATTTAATCAAATAAAAGAATTAGGAAGAGTTTGAAAGTAACGCAAGTTTTAGAAAGTCTAGGATGAATCTTCACATCATCAGACTCAGATGATTGTTTTATTAGTTCTTTTATGTTAAAGGAGTCATCACCTGAAATCTTTACTTTTCCACTTGAAAAAATGTCTATAATGGCTTCCTAATGATTTTTCCCTGGCTGAGAAGCCGATATTTAACATTAGCTACGTTTACATGGGCATAAGTAATCGGAATAAACGCCCTATCGGATCAAAAATTCATCGTGTAAACATGTCAATCGGAATATTCTGATCCGATTCGGCCTGATCTGAATGAAATTTCATTCCGATTGAGAGAGGTGGTTTTGTCCTATCGTCAATCCGATTGGCGTCCATGTACACAGCCATTCGGATCGTTGGGGTAAAATAATGACCACTGCGCATGTGTGCAACTTCAGCGTGGCCTCTTTTCGCCTCTGCGCATGCTCAGGACAGATCGAAAACATGGCGGGCGGTAAACAAGTGATCTGTTGCCGACGCTATTTTTTTACTGGAAATACTACTCAATATTACTGAACGTCTCCATGGCCGGACGGCTACAAATGCCGAGTTATACACTCAAGTGCAACTAAAGATGCAGCACGTGGGAATTCACCGAAGCTAGAGAATAAGCAAATAAAATGCAAGGGAAAAGACGTGCGGACAAGATGGCGTTTGTTTACAATTTCTCTTCCGGGAAAGGCAACTCTGCGCATGCGCAATCTGTGGTGCACGCATCGCGGCGTGATCGGATCATTCCAGTTAGTGTCCATGTAAACAGAGATTTGAGATTTCCGATCAACCAAGATTTGAATCGGATTGGGGAAATTTGGCGCATGTAAACGTAGCTACTGACGCGTTTGTTTAATCTTGCCTTCTTCAACCAGCTCACATGCACCCCACGAGCACGCGCATTCCAAAACGACAACTTGAGCTCTGGCCTATATGCCGACACAAAGGTCGAATATAAACAAATATGAACCAGCAGTGAACAAACAAGCACATCAAAGCTCATTTCATAACGTGAAACGCATAAATTATGTCTTACCGTTGACGACTTGTGTTATAATCCGTGTTATGGGAGACAAAACTCTGATCGGTTTGTGTATTCCATCTTTACAACAGCATAAGAGCCGATGCCTGGCTGTTAGCTTGCTTTGTCCCAACTCAACAACAAGCGAGGGCGCCATTACGCACGAGGCGAGGGCTCGTTCATACACGGTTAGATCCTGTAGGTCACTGCCAGGTCAGGTTCAGTTATAACTGTTGTTGTTTTGGAGCAAGACGCTGAAGCTGCTTCCTGCTTCCTGCTTCCTTCCACCAATCAACGCGCTCCTCAGTCCCGCGCGTGTCCGAGACAGCCGAAAAAGCGCGCGTGATCTCGCGAGAAAATATGACCTTTACAGAAAAGGATCAATAAAGCACATTTTTAATTTATTTTTCCAATACAATTTATTTTAATGGTCTAAAAGACTATAATAGGACGTAGATATCCACGGTATTATAGGTGATGACTCCTTTAAAGTGTTCAGCTTAATGTTCCTCCTCTGAAGACTCACAGGTGATTTAAATGTTACCTGATGAGACATCAGTCCTTCCTGTGACTCTTGGTGACGTCATCTAACAGTTAAATCTCCTGTCTGGTTCTCAGATCCTCACCGGTTGTGGTGGCGCGCACCTGTAATCCAAGCTACTGGGAGGTTGAGGCTGGAGGATCGTTTGAGCTCAGGAGTTCTGGACTTCCTGTGGACTATACTGATCAGGTGTCCTTGCTAAGTTTGGTATCAATATGGTGATCCTGGGGGAGCCCGGGACCACCAGGTTGACCAAGGAGGGGTGAACCGGCCCAGGTCAGAGACGGAGCAGGTCAAAGCCCCCGTACCGTTCAGTAGTGGGATCACACCTGAGAATAGATGCTGTAGTTCAGCCTGAGTAATACAGCGAGACCCAGTCTTTTACACTCATCACTAAACTATTGGCACCACTCAAACACTAAGTAGGACATCTTTACAGCTGATTTAATCTGTTTTTATTACTGGTAAAACTCCTTCAGAAACAACTGCTCTACTAGTCCTACAGCGCCTCCATCTGGACAACAGCTGAAACTACACCAGCCTCTCTGCACTTTGATGTTTTAAATTTATTTTAATCTGAAAGACAAAAAGTTAGGATTTCACTCTAGCTGCTGACATCATGAGTAACTGACACAAATGACAATGAATGAATATACTTTTATCAGGGCGTGTTTCCAGCAGAGTGAAAACTTGACTTAGATTGTTTTATTGGTCCTGAAATAATTTAAACAACTTTAAAATAAAAAAGGTCTTTATAGAAAATATTTTAAGTAAAATAAAATAAAAAAATTTTTGTTTCATACAACTGTTTATCTCAGTTGGTTCATGTGATGCTATGGTCACGTGTGTTTCTGATGAGAACATGTTAAAAACATATAAAACTTGTGTCAGTTGCATGTTGTGATGTTTTTGTGGAGCAGATCTGATGCTGAACGGTCAGAAGTTTAAACCATCAACACTTTCATGTTTGTAGTTGTAGTTTGTGTCCATGTGCAGCAGCAGGACTCAGAGAGGCTGGTGTAGTTTGAGCTGTTGTCCAGATGGAGGCGCTGTAGGACAAGTAGAGCAGCTGTTTCTGAAGGAGTTTTACCAATAATAAAACAGATTAAATCAGCTGTAAAGATGTCCTATTAATGTTTGAGTGGTGCCAATAGTTTAGTGATGAGTGTAAAAGACTGGGTCTCGCTGTATTACTCAGGCTGAACTACAGCATCTATTCTCAGGTGTGATCCCACTACTGAACGGTACGGGGGCTTTGACCTGCTCCGTCTCCGACCTGGGCCGGTTCACCCCTCCTTGGTCAACCTGGTGGTCCCGGGCTCCCCCAGGATCACCATATTGATACCAAACTTAGTGTGGACACCTGATCAGCATAGTCCATAGTATCTGAGAAGTCCTGAGCTCAAACGATCCTCCAGCCTCAACCTCCCAGTAGCTTGGATTACAGGTGCGCGCCACCACACCCGGTGAGGTTCTGAGAACCAGACTTTGAGGAAAGTCAAGTTTTTCAGGCCGTATTTACTTGCTGCTCCATTATCTCTGTGTGATTGTTCCATCATCATTTAGTAAATAAACAAAATTATGGGGACCCCCTGGTATCTTGTGGAGACCCCATTTGGGGTCCAGACCTCTGAGTTATCACACTGTTTAGTAAATAAAACACACACTAAAAAACAATTATCTAGCCAACCAATCTCTAAACCCACTTATCCACGCAGGGTCACAGGGTGAAAAACAAATAATCAAATCAAAACATATTAAAAGTTTGTAATTAACGTAGGTCTTAGAAAGTTTAAGATGAATCTTCTCATCATCATTATTAAAGTGTTCAGCTTAATGTTCCTCCTCTGAAGACTCACAGGTGATTTAAATGTTACCTGATGAGATGTTGGTCTTTCCTGATACTTGGTGACGTCATCTAACAGTTAAATCTCCTGTCTGGTTCTCAGATCCTCACCGGGTGTGGTGGCGCGCACCTGTAATCCAAGCTACTGGGAGGTTGAGGCTGGAGGATCGTTTGAGCTCAGGAGCTCTGGGCTGCATGTGGACTATGCTGATCAGGTGTCCACACTAAGCTCGGTATCAATATGGTGATCCTGGGGGAGCCCTGCACCACCAGGTTGACCAAGGAGGGGTGAACCGGCCCAGGTCGGAGACGGAGCAGGTCAAAGCCCCCGTACCGTTCAGTAGTGGGATCACACCTGAGAATAGATGCTGTAGTTCAGCCTGAGTAATACAGCGAGACCCAGTCTTTTACACTCATCACTAAACTATTGGCACCACACAAACATTAATAGGACATCTTTACAGCTGATTTAATCTGTTTTATTATTGGTAAAACTCCTTCACAAACAGCTGCTCTACTTGTCCTACAGCGCCTCCATCTGGACAACAGCTCAAACTACACCAGCCTCTCTGGGTCCTGCTGCTGCACATGGACACAAACTACAACTACAAACATGAAAGTGTTGATGGTTTAAACTTCTGACCGTTCAGCATCAGATCTGTTCCACAAAAACAACACAACATAAAAATTGACACAAGTTTTGTGTTTTTAACATGTTCTCATCAGAAACACACGTGACCATAGCAGGGGCGTGTCCAGGGAGTGGCCTGGGGTAGCACATGCCACCCTTGAAATCTGAATTAACCACCTCAGGTGCCACCCCACTGAGTTCCATTTAAATTGACTTTTGTGGACTACAGGCCAACAGAACATTTATTTTTATTCTTTATTATTTTTTCATCATATTGACATAAATAGTATTTAGAATAACCATGTCAGTCCCACTCCACTCCAGTTGGTGGCGGTAATGCACCAAGAAGTGTCTTGCAAGCTACCACTAAACAGCTTGAAGAAGAAGAAAAGATTAGTCACGACAACATAGGCTGTGTCCAAATCCAGGGGTTGCATGCTCATGAGCACCCGTCCTCACTGGTCTCTGGAGAACGTGTTATTCCGTGACCGGTTAGACCGAACGTTAACAGCTGTGAATGTGGACAGTCTAGCCTTAAATAGTCCCGCCCCTACTTCAGCTAAATGCTTAAAGGAAATCCATTACAAAACATGGATCCACTATGCCGGATTATTCACGGTTAATTGTAANTCGGTATCAATATGGTGATCCTGGGGGAGCCCGGGACCACCAGGTTGACCAAGGAGGGGTGAACCGGCCCAGGTCGGAGACGGAGCAGGTCAAAGCCCCCGTACCGTTCAGTAGTGGGATCACACCTGAGAATAGATGCTGTAGTTCAGCCTGAGTAATACAGCGAGACCCAGTCTTTTACACCCATCAGGAGGATAATATCACAACACAAACTCCAAATCTTAGTTTTTACACAACACAGCAGCTTCTTTAGGTTTTCTTTTGCTTTATGGATTCCTTCTATCTTCTACCTCAGCCATGATTTCTACAGCGCCTCCATCTGGACAACAGCTCAAACTACACCAGCCTCTCTGGGTCCTGCTGCTGCACATGGACACAAACTACAACTACAAACATGAAAGTGTTGATGGTTTAAACTTCTGACCGTTCAGCATCAGATCTGCTCCACAAAAACATCACAACATAAAAATTGACACAAGTTTTGTGTTTTTAACATGTTCTCATCAGAAACACGTGTGACCATAGCAGGGGCGTGTCCAGGGAGTGGCCTGGGGTTGCACATGCCACCCTTGAAATCTGAATTAACCACCTCAGGTGCCACCCCACTGAGTTCCATTTAAATTGACTTTTGTGGACTACAGGCCAACAGAACATTTATTTTTATTCTTTATTATTTTTTCATCATATTGACATAAATAGTATTTAGAATAACCATGTCAGTCCCACTCCACTCCAGTTGGTGGCGGTAATGCACCAAGAAGTGGCTTGCAAGCTACCACTAAACAGCTTGAAGAAGAAGAAAAGCTTAGTCACGACAACATAGGCTGTGTCCAAATCCAGGGGTTGCATGCTCATGAGCACCCGTCCTCACTGGTCTCTGGAGAACGTGTTATTCCGTGACCGGTTAGACCGAACGTTAACAGCTGTGAATGTGGACAGTCTAGCCTTAAATAGTCCCGCCCCTACTTCAGCTAAATGCTTAAAGGAAATCCATTACAAAACATGGATCCACTATGCCGGATTATTCACGGTTAATTGTAACTTACGTTACTTTCAAACTCTTCCTATTTTTAATTGGATTAAATGCTTTCCAGATTGTGTGTGTGTGTTTTACTAAATGATGACACACACACACACACACAATGTGGAAAGCATTTAATCAAATAAAAGAATTAGGAAAAGTTTGAAAGTAACGCAAGTTTTAGAAAGTCTAGGATGAATCTTCACATCATCAGACTCAGCTGATTGTTTTATTAGTTCTTTTATGTTAAAGGAGTCATCACCTGAAATCTTTACTTTTCCACTTGAAAAAATGTCTATAATGGCTTCCTAATGATTTTTCCCTGGCTGAGAAGCCGATATTTAACATTAGCTACGTTTACATGGGCATAAGTAATCGCAATAAACGCCCTATCGGATCAAAAATTCATCATGTAAACATGTCAATCGGAATATTCTGATCCGATTCGGCCTGATCTGAATGAAATTTCATTCCGATTGAGAGAGGTGGTTTTGTCCGATCGTCAATCCGATTGGCGTCCATGTACACAGCCATTCGGATCGTTGGGGTAAAATAATGCCCACTGCGCATGTGTGCAACTTCAGCGTGGCCTCTTCGCCTCTGCGCATGCTCAGGACAGATCGAAAACATGGCGGGCGGTAAACAGAAGTGATCTGTTGCCGACGCTATTTTTTTACTGGAAATACTACTCAATATTACTGAACGTCTCCATGGCCGGACGGCTACAAATGCCGAGTTATACACTCAAGTGCAACTAAAGATGCAGCACGCGGGAATTCACCGAAGCTAGAGAAAAAGCAAATAAAATGCAAGGGAAAAGACGTGCGAACAAGATGGCGTTTTTTTACAATTTCTCTTCCGGGAAAGGCAACTCTGCGCATGCGCAATCTGTGGTGCGCGCATCGCGGCGTGAT
>SSNS01000078.1:19374-70030 GCA_006937985.1 Aphyosemion australe
AAGGAGTTTTAACAATAATAAAACAGATGAAATCTGCTGTAAAGATGTCCTATTAATGTTTGTGTGGTGCCAATAGTTTAGTGATGAGTGTAAAAGACTGGGTCTTGCTGTATTACTCAGGCTGAACTACAGCATCTATTCTCAGGTGTGATCCCACTACTGAACGGTACGGGGGCTTTGACCTGCTCCGTCTCCGACCTGGGCCGGTTCACCCCTCCTTGGTCAACCTGGTGGTCCCGGGCTCCCCCAGGATCACCATATTGATACCAAACTTAGTGTGGACACCTGATCAGCGTAGCCCATGTCGTCCTAGAGCCCCTGAGCTCAAACGATCCTCCAGCCGCAACCTCCCAGTAGCTTGGATTACAGGTGCACGCCACCACACCCGGTGAGGATCTAAGAACCAGACAGGAGATTTAACCGTTAGATGACATCACCAAGAGTCACAGGAAGGACTGATGTCTCATCAGGTAAGATTTAAATCAGCTGTGAGTCTTCAGAGGAGGAACATTAAGCTGAACACTTTAACACACTGAAAAAAATTTGGAGTGACATTTACTTAAAAAAAGCTAGGAAAGGATTTACACTCAGAAAGTGCTTGTAAATTTTACTCAGGCTATTTCTAAGTAATATTTACTTACTAGACCCTACTTTGTTTAAAAAATATACATAAGTACATTTCACTGGAAATACTCACATTTAGATTGTAACTTTCACTCACATTACCAACGCATGTACACCCAAAACCCAAGTAAATGTTACTTGATGTTCATTTGCATTTATTACTCATATTTTTTTGTAATTTTTTATGTAATTATTAAGTAAAATTTATTAATAATATATTAGTTCATTTTAATAAAAATATTTTACTGTTTTAGTACAGGGATATTGCACCTCATAGTTAAATTTAGTCTTTTTACACATTTCCCAGAATTAGAGAAGTGTTAGAAAAAAACAGTAACCAGGCTGTAAGTGAATGGCAACTGTTTTTCCAATTCACTTACATTTTTTTCGCTAAAGTAAACAAGACTGTTGTCAGATCAAGCGAATAACTGGGCTGGTTACAGTTTTTTTTTCTCTCACTCATAATACTGGGGATTGTGACAAAAGATTAAATTTAAAGTGCAAGATTCGTTTAAATAATACATTTTTCTGCAACAAATATCTGCTGCTTAAAGGATAGTTCAGACTTTTTTATTAAACATTAGAATTACGTTCTTATAAAACAGTGCACATGTACATCAAGTACATATAAAGCAGTGCAGAACAAGAAAATCTATATTGAAAATCTGTATCGTACAAACAGCAACAGATAAAACCACTGTCAGAACACTGACAAAATATAAAACCGGTCTTTTTGGACAAACGTCCAATGACACTCAAACTCCTATAGTTAAATGTTTTTGTGGAGATTTTTTAACATTCTCCAGATAAATAGTCGTAAATTGACCAACATTTGAAATAACAATATGTTGATCTGTTTCTGCTGGACAAAAGCAGAAGTACGGATCATTCCAGTTAGTGTTCATGTAAACAGAGATTTGGGATTTCCGATCAACCAAGATTTGAATCGGATTGGGGAAATTTGGCGCATGTAAACGTAGCTACTGACGCGTTTGTTTAATCTTGCCTTCTTCAACCAGCTCACATGCACCCCACGAGCACGCGCATTCCAAAACGACAACTTGAGCTCTGGCCTATATGCCGACACAAAGGTCGAATATAAACAAATATGAACCAGCAGTGAACAAACAAGCACATCAAAGCTCATTTCATAACGTGAAACGCATAAATTATGTCTTACCGTTGACGACTTGTGTTATAATCCGTGTTATGGGAGACAAAACTCTGATCGGTGTGTGTATTCCATCTTCACAACAGCATAAGAGCCGATGCCTGGCTGTTAGCTTGCTTTGTCCCAACTCAACAACAAGCGAGGGCGCCATTACGCACGAGGCGAGGGCTCGTTCATACACGGTTAGATCCCGTAGGTCACTGCCAGGTCAGGTTCAGTTATAACTGTTGTTGTTTTGGAGCGAGACGCTGAAGCTGCTTCCTGCTTCCTTCCACCAATCAACGCGCTCCTCAGTCCCGCGCGCGTCCGAGACAGCCGAAAAAGCGCGCGTGATCTCGCGAGAAAATATGCCCTTTACAGAAAAGGATCAAAAAAGCACATTTTTTATTTATTTTGCAAAAAAAAAATGTATTTTAATGGTCTAAAAGACTATAATAGGACGTAGATATCCACGGTATTATAGGTGATGACCCCTTTAAAGTGTTCAGCTTAATGTTCCTCCTCTGAAGACTCACAGGTGATTTAAATGTTACCTGATGGGACATCAGTTGTTCCTGTGACTCTTGGTGACGTCATCTAACAGTTAAATCTCCTGTCTGGTTCTCAGATCCTCACCGGGTGTGGTGGCGCGCACCTGTAATCCAAGCTACTGGGAGGTTGAGGCTGGAGGATCGTTTGAGCTCAGGAGCTCTGGGCTGCATGTGGACTATGCTGATCAGGTGTCCACACTAAGTTTGGTATCAATGTGGTGATCCTGGGGGAGCCCGGGACCACCAGGTTGACCAAGGAGGGGTGAACCGGCCCAGGTCGGAGACGGAGCAGGTCAAAGCCCCCGTACCGTTCAGTAGTGGGATCACACCTGAGAATAGATGCTGTAGTTCAGCCTGAGTAATACAGCGAGACCCAGTCTTTTACACTCATCACTAAACTATTGGCACCACACAAACACTCAATCTTATTTTTACACAACACAGCAGCTTCTTTAGGTTTTCTTTTGTTATAGGATTCCTTCTATCTTCTACCTTAGCCATGATTTCTTCAGCGCCTCCACCTGGACAACAGCTCAAACTACACCAGCCTCTCTGAATCCTGCTGCTGCACATGGACACAAACTACAAACATGAAAGTGTTGATGGTTTAAACTTCTGACCGTTCAGCATCAGATCTGCTCCACAAAAACATCACAACATGCAAATAACAAGCCTCTGAAAAACACACAAGTTCAACAACTTTTCCACATGTGATTCCATCAGAAACATGTTGGTTGTTGATTTAAAAGACGTTTTGTTTTAAAGTTCATTTCATTTCAGGACCAAAATATTCAGTCTGTTAGTAAAGATTTGACTTTGGGTCTTGATGTTCTGATCAGCTCTAGTACCTCTGTGGTGTCTTGAGTAGAGGAGGGGTAAAAACCTTCATTGGGCTCATCAGGTAGGAACCCTGCATCTTTGGTGTTTCACTGATTTAGGCCCACAACACCTCTACTGAACGGCAACACTTGTGTCCCTGGTGAGTCCTACTGCTGCTATCTGAGTGTATTTGAGGCTTCTTCATTTATTCCCATGATCAGCAGCGCTTTCCATGGCACTGTTAGTTCCAGGATGTAGAGGACCTTCTGAGATGACTAAAGAACAAGTAAACACACTCTGGTAAAAACATATCAAGTATGGTTTTGTATTTGGCTCAGTGAATTATTTCATCAGCAGCGAGACAAATCCTTCCTTTTGATGATTCAATGTTGAAAATATCTTTATAACATACTATTAATGCAAGGAGATAGATGATCCACTGTGGTGACTCCTGAAAGAAAAAGTGCAAAGAGAAAGAAGATGAATGCATCACCTGCAATCGTCATATGATGATTGTGCTCTTTTTTGTCGTAAATGTGTCATTTTGATGAACAGAATCATTTCTGCTTTTCCTAAAGTTGAAACCATGAATTCATTCATGTTTGTAGTTGTAGTTTGTGTCCATGTGCAGCAGCAGGACTCAGAGAGGCTGGTGTAGTTTGAGCTGTTGTCCAGATGGAGGCGCTGTAGGACAAGTAGAGCAGCTGTTTCTGAAGGAGTTTTAACAATAATAAAAGAGATTTAATCAGCGGTAAAGATGTCCTATTATTGTTTGTGTGGTGCCAATAGTTTAGTGATGAGTGTAAAAGACTGGGTCTCGCTGTATTACTCAGGCTGAACTACAGCATCTATTCTCAGGTGTGATCCCACTACTGAACGGTACGGGGGCTTTGACCTGCTCCGTCTCCGACCTGGGCCGGTTCACCCCTCCTTGGTCAACCTGGTGGTCCCGGGCTCCCCCAGGATCACCATATTGATACCCAACTTAGTGTGGACACCTGATCAGCATAGTCCACATGCAGCCCAGAGCTCCTGAGCTCAAACGATCCTCCAGCCTCAACCTCCCAGTAGCTTGGATTACAGGTGCGCGCCACCACACCCGGTGAGGATCTGAGAACCAGACAGGACATTTAACTGTTAGATTAGACTGTTGTGTGTGTTTATCATCATTTAGTAAAACACACACACACACACACACACACACACAACCTGGAAAGCATTTACTCAAATAAAAAAATTAGGAAAAGTTTGAAAGTAACGTAAGTTTTAGAAAGTCTAGGATGAATCTTCACATCATCAGACTCAGATGATTGTTTTTATTAGTTCTTTTATGTTAAAGTGTTCAGCTTAATGTTCCTCCTCTGAAGACTCACAGCTGATTTAAATCTTACCTGATGGGACATCAGTCTTTCCTGTGACTCTTGGTGATGTCATCTAACAGTTAAATCTCCTGTCTGGTTCTCAGATCCTCACTGGGTGTGGTGGCGCGCACCTGTAATCCAAGCTACTGGGAGGTTGAGGCTGGAGGATCGTTTGAGCTCAGGACTTCTCGGATACTATGGACTATGCTGATCAGGTGTCCACACTAAGTTCGGTATCAATATGGTGATCCTGGGGGAGCCCGGGACCACCAGGTTGACCAAGGAGGGGTGAACCGGCCCAGGTCGGAGACGGAGCAGGTAAAAGCCCCCGTACCGTTCAGTAGTGGGATCACACCTGAGAATAGATGCTGTAGTTCAGCCTGAGTAATACAGCGAGACCCAGTCTTTTACACTCATCACTAAACTATTGGCACCACACAAACACCCAATCTTATTTGTTACACAACACAGCAGCTTCTTTAGGTTTTCTTTTGCTTTATGGATTCCTTCTATCTTCTACCTTAGCCATGATTTCTACAGCGCCTCCATCTGGACAACAGCTCAAACTACACCAGCCTCTCTGGGTCCTGCTGCTGCACATGGACACAAACTACAACTACAAACATGAAAGTGTTGATGGTTTAAACTTCTGACCGTTCAGCATCAGATCTGTTCCACAAAAACATCACAACATAAAAATTGACACAAGTTTTGTGTTTTTAACATGTTCTCATCAGAAACACACGTGACCATAGCAGGGGCGTGTCCAGGGAGTGGCCTGGGGTAGCACATGCCACCCTTGAAATCTGAATTAACCACCTCAGGTGCCACCCCACTGAGTTCCATTTAAATTGACTTTTGTGGACTACAGGCCAACAGAACATTTATTTTTATTCTTTATTATTTTTTCATCATTTTGACATAAATAGTATTTAGAATAACCATGTCAGTCCCACTCCACTCCAGTTGGTGGCGGTAATGCACCAAGAAGTGTCTTGCAAGCTACCACTAAACAGCTTGAAGAAGAAGAAAAGATTAGTCACGACAACATAGGCTGTGTCCAAATCCAGGGGTTGCATGCTCATGAGCACCCGTCCTCACTGGTCTCTGGAGAACGTGTTATTCCGTGACCGGTTAGACCGAACGTTAACAGCTGTGAATGTGGACAGTCTAGCCTTAAATAGTCCCGCCCCTACTTCGGCAGATGTCCTCCCGTCACCTAGCAAATGCTTAAAGGAAATCCATTACAAAACATGGATCCACTATGCCGGATTATTCACGGTTAATTGTATGATTTTTTACATGAGTTATGATTTACCAATATTATGAACTGTAATTAAGAACAAGAATACAAAAACACAAATGAAATTGATGTTTGTAGTTGTAGTTTGTGTCCATGTGCAGCAGCAGGACTCAGAGAGGCTGGTGTAGTTTGAGCTGTTGTCCAGATGGAGGCGCTGTAGGACAAGTAGAGCAGCTGTTTGTGAAGGAGTTTTAACAATAATAAAACAGATTAAATCAGCTGTAAAGATGTCCTATTATTGTTTGTGTGGTGCCAATAGTTTAGTGATGAGTGTAAAAGACTGGGTCTCACTGTATTACTCAGGCTGAACTACAGCATCTATTCTCAGGTGTGATCCCACTACTGAACGGTACGGGGGCTTTGACCTGCTCCGTCTCCGACCTGGGCCGGTTCACCCCTCCTTGGTCAACCTGGTGGTCCCGGGCTCCCCCAGGATCACCATATTGATACCCAACTTCGTGTGGACACCTGATCAGCATAGTCCATAATCCAAGAGCTCCTGAGCTCATGCAATCCTCCAGCCTCAACATCCCAGTAGCTTGGATTACAGGTGCGCGCCACCACACCCGGTGAGGATCTGAGAACCAGACAGGAGATTTAACTGTTAGATGACGTCACCAAGAGTCACAGGAAAGACTGATGTCCCATCAGGTAACATTTAAATCAGCTGTGAGTCTTCAGAGGAGGAACATTAAGCTGAACACTTTAACATAAAAGAACTAAGAAAAACAATCAGCTGAGTCTGATGATGTGAAGATTCACCCTAGACTTTCTAAAACTTATGTTAATTCCAAACTCTTCCTAATTTTTTTATTTGATTAAATGCTTTCCATGTTGTGTGTGTGTGTGTGTGTGTGTGTGTGTGTGTGTGTGTGTGTGTGTGTGTGTGTGTGTGTGTGTGTGTGTGTTTTACTAAATGATGATAAACACAAACTCAGGAGCTTTGACTAATATTTTGAGCAAAGCTTCATTTAATATATTGAGGTGAACATTTAAATGCATATTCTCACACTAGAAGGACAGGCTCTTATTGTGAAGGAGATGTTAGAGGAACTGGGTGAGCTTCCTGGCGGGAAGTCAGCTTTGTCTTTTTCTTGAGTTGTTGGAGGTTCGTGATTAAAAGGTTGAGACTGCAAATACCTTTTCTCGTCTCCTTCTTGCCAACTTCCACAATATTTTACTTCTATTTGACAAACAGAAATGACAAAAAGATCCTGAATCAGCCTTAAGAGTGACTTGAACAACAAGCACATTAGCCTAAATAACTAGAGGAGCTGGTAGTTTGTGTCCATGTGCAGCAGCAGGACTCAGAGAGGCTGGTGTAGTTTGAGCTGTTGTCCAGATGGAGGCGCTGTAGGACAAGTAGAGCAGCTGTTTCTGAAGGAGTTTTAACAATAATAAAACAGATTTAATCAGCTGTTAATATGTCCTATTATTGTTTGTGTGGTGCCAATAGTTTAGTGATGAGTATAAAAGACTGGGTCTCGCTGTATTACTCAGGCTGAACTACAGCATCTATTCTCAGATGTGATCCCACTACTGAACGGTACGGGGGCTTTGACCTGCTCCGTCTCCGACCTGGGCCGGTTCACCCCTCCTTGGTCAACCTGGTGGTCCCGGGCTCCCCCAGGATCACCGTATTGACACTGACCTTAGTGTGGACACCTGATCAGCGTAGCCCATGTCGTCCTAGAGCGCCTGAGCTCATGCAATCCTCCAGCCTCAACCTCCCAGTAGCTTGGATTACAGGTGCGCGCCACCACAACCGGTGAGGATCTGAGAACCAGACAGGAGATTTAACTGTTAGATGACGTCACCAAGAATCACAGGAAAGACTGATTCTGATCACATTTAAATAAAAAAAACAATATCATAAATATTTAATGATGAACATGTATAAAATCCCTAAAACACACATTAAAACTTTTTTCAGAAGCTGAAAGAAAGAACTGTACCAAATATCATTGTAGATTTTCTCAGATGTTTATTAAAGCAACATTCCGCAACTTTTACACCTTAAAATTATGTTTTTTTGTAAAGTTTTTGCGTCGTAGTATTATCTATTATGTTCATTTTCATACCTGTGATAGTGTTGGGGGGTCCCACGTCTGCTTACTGCACTATACAGTTTTTGAGCTTCGGGTAGCCGCTAGAAGTACTGACTGGGTGTCGCTTTACGGCAAGATATGGCAAGCCAAAGGGATAAAAAAAGCGTGCGTTATCTCCGCCAAAATGTGCGTCCTGAACGCGCATTTTAACGCCAAAGGGGGCAAAAACTCACGTGTTCTAAAAGCAAGCATTATGTCCGCCAAAATGCGCATCTTGAACCAGTGTTTTGGCGGACATAATGCGAGTTTAGAACTCGCATTTTTTTTATCCCTTTGGCTTGCCATAATTGTATAACGTAGACTCGCTGTTTAGCAGTGGCAGATTCACCAAAGAAAGCTAGAAATCCCTTTTCAGAGGAATATAGGAAAAGAACAGAAGATCGTGATAGAGCAAGAGCAAAGACCAGAGTTAATATTGGGCCGTCTTTTCCTCGCTGGAGAGCTCTTTTAGAAAGAAAGGCATGAACTACGGACTCTGACCTAGCCGTGCTGCTAATGGCTAGGTAAGTAATACATTATTTCACCAGGGTTATTGTGTTTGGTCGGGCATAAAGTTGTTATACAGTCCTGATAAAACTATTTATTCAATGTGTGGAGGTGGAAACGTTTGTTTTTGTTGTTTTGCCTGACATTAGGAATGTAAACATGCCTCTTATGCCCCAGAGAGAGATTTAATGTTACGACAGTGACGTTACGCAGCAAGCCTCTAGAGAGCGACAGAGACCATATACCGTAAATCCTCTAATATTGGCCTGTATTCCATTACCGGCCGGGTCTCCTATATTAGCCGGTCTCGCTGTCAGCGGGGGTAAATAAAGGCCGGTCTCTAATAGTGGCCGGGGCTACTATTAGAAACAGCGTGTGTGTGTGTGTGGTTTTTTTTTTTCGGAGATCGACGGTAAAGTGAGCCCTCACTCGATTTTTCGAGGCGCACGTATACCAAGGTTTACGGTAACAGCGGACTAGTGGATCATAATCTCCGGCTGCAAGATGAGCAGAAACAGAATGGAAAATGCTGGTTTGCAGTGATCACTTCATCACAGGTAAGGGCTTACTAAAGGTTTTTTATGGCGTTTTATTGAACAGTTATTTAGAAACGCAGCTACAAAAACAGCAGGTAAACAGTTTGATACTGTTTTCATGTGTCCTCACCGCATATAGCTTTTAGAGTGCTAATGTTTTTAGCAGTTAGCTCAGTGTTGTAACGTGGCAGGTAAATAGTTTGATACTGTTTTCACGTGTCCTCACCGCAAATTGCAAACTGTTTACCTGCCACGTTACAACACTGAGCTAACTGCTAAATCATTAGCACTCTAAAAGCTATTTGCGGACCGCAAATAGCTTTTAGAGTGCTAATGTTTTAGCAGGTAGCTCAGTGTTGTAGCGTGGCATTAATACCTTAATAAAATCAAACAAATGTACCAGAAATGTGGATTTAAAAAGGCTTAAAACGTTAGTTATAAGTAGATCCTAGCACGTACTCACCATTAGCATTAGCTATCATTACGAGTTATTTACGTAACTAAAATAGCACATCTCACGAGCATAAACAAGACAACGGTCATTTAAAGCTTCTCCGGATCTCTAAACTGTTAACCAACCTGAAATAAAATAGTTGTAGGCTTTCAGACTCATAAAAGGCTTTTGGTTTGCAGTGTAATATGAGATTTTCCACACGAGATAGTTTTATAGTAGAGCAAAACACTTCCTGTCCACTGTTTGAGTTCAGCTCGGCGGCAGGGTCACGTGAGTGAAACCCACCAATCATCACTTTTGATTTGCACGTGAGACTTCAGTCACCGCTCAAATAGACACAAAATCTTGTTTTTATTCATTCTACTGGTAGTTAATTTTGTTCAAATTGAAATATAGGCCTGCCTCTAATTCTGGCCTCCTTCCAATAAAGGCCTGAACCAGGATGCGCTTGAGTAAATAAAGGCCCGGGCCTGTATTAGAGGATTTACGGGAACTGCAAAGTTGCGGAATGCTGCTTTAAAAGACTGAAATTAACAAGAACCTAAATAATAAAAGACTTTAACTTGTTTTTTTATTGTTTGCTTTTGTTTCTTAAAGGTGTCCTAGAATGCAATTAATCAACAAAAAACTGTTTATATCGTTTATTAATGATTTTGTAAATGTGTCTACTTTGCTTGGCTTGGTTTTGTTTGCAGATGACACAACATTGTTTTATTCTGGGTCAAATATACAAAATGTAATTCAAGTGATAAACAGTGAGATGGTTAAAGTAAAACATTGGTTTGATATAAATAGACTAACATTAAATCTTGATAAAACAAATTTTATAGTGTTTAATGATAAACAAAATAATGAAGTATCTATAAATATTGATGGTGTGGAAATTCAAAGAGTAAAGGGTAAAGGAAATCAAATTTCTGGGAGTCATGATTGATGAGGATCTTAGTTGGAAATCACATATAGGATATATAAAAGGTAAAATGGTCAAAGCTATTGCGTATTACACAGAGTCAAGTATTTACTAAACAGTTCTGGGTTGTTAGCACCAGGCCCGGCGCCATGGGCGGGCCTGGGCGGGCCCGGCCCGCCCATTCACAGGTCGTGCCCGCCCAGGACAGATTACAACACCTCATGCAAATTTTGGCTCAAGACGAACAACAGAGGGCGCTCTAGGTTACTATTCGGGAGATTTAGATGCAGTAAAAGAAGATGCTACAGTAGCTTGCTAAAATTAACATTAGAGCTTGGTTTAGCAAACAGTAAAACAATGCTAGTACAAGCAGAGATAATGCATCATCAAAAAGGCAAGTACAGCCAGAAGTTGCTGCTACAAGCGCTTCCGTTCCTCCCCAGCACAGTCGCAGTTCACACTTCTTACCAGCGGGTGGCGGTAACGCACCAAGTCATTGTTTACCAGCCATGAATATTATCAAGAAGAAGCACGCGGCTAAGAGTAGCATGCTAACTAGTATTCGTGATGTAAACATTATGAGAAATACGTGGAAAAAGAAGAATTTACTAAGGTTTTAAACGGCAGGGCAGGATTTGGAGGAAGACTTGTGGACTAAGTACTTTATTGGAGAACATTAACTGGACGTAAGGATTGTTTTTGTTAGAGATGATGACTCTGTGATGTGCAGGCGCAGCTATGAACGGTGAGTTGGAAATGTTTTTCTAAGAGGTTTAGTAAAATTAGTTACTGTGTCTTAAGTTTTGATTGCATCTTTAATTGGTATACATGATCATTATCAAACAACGAAGACTCTTATCTTTCCAGTTAGTCATGTAGAACAAGGCAAATTTGACCCGGAAGTATATACGCCTTGGCGCAACAGATGGTGGTGTTATGATCACGTGATGAATTAATGCTGAGCTCCAGCCAGCAGCTATATGAAAATGAAAGTAAACATGGGCATATGTTTAGCTTTTGTAAACAGAATCAACTGAGATGGTAAACTGGAGCGATGCAGGGCTCCGGGAGGTTCTCTCCATTAGAGCTGGAACTCAGATCAGCTCACGGGGAGTGTGGAGGACAGCCGCCTTGTGAAAAAACTTAATGAGCGTGGCTTTGATCGCAATAAAAAGCAGGTTATGTCAAAAATAAACGGAAGTCCGTGACAGCAAAGAGACCGCCCCCATGTCCCCTTTATACCGCCATCGCGTAATCTTTTATATATATAAAAAAAGACACGATTGCGCCACATTACCGCCATGGTCTGAGCTCATATAAATGACCTTTGGCTCCCAGGTGCCGCCTCGGCGTTGAGGCAAATTGGCCGCACTGTTTTATAAAAGAGGCTTCTGTATGTAACGTCCACCGGACAGATTATAAACATGCAAAGGGGTTACTTAAGACGGTTTACTGAGCTGGGCCCCCCCAGAAAAACCCACCGCCCCCCCAGGCAAAGTCCTCTGGCGCCGGGTCTGGTTAGCACTATATCATTCATTAATTGAGCCATATTTGGCATATTGTGTAGAAGTCTGGGGGTCAGCATATAAAACCTACATTCAACCACTGTTTATTTTACAGAAAAGAGCTTTGAAGGTCATCAGTAACACCCGTTATAGAGATCCATCTAATCCTTTATTTTATAAACATAAAGTATTGAAATTTCATGATCTAGTGAGCTGCTAGTGAGGATACTACTACTTATGTATAACGCTAATAGCAATAGTTTACCTGTTAATATTCTGAAACTGTTCAAAAAAAAGAGTTGGTAGTTATAAATTTAGAAGAACATGTGTTTTTGAGATGCCTAAGATGGTGTTTGTGAAGCATTGAGTTAAATGAGTAGTAATATTGTAAATATTCTAGAAGTATTGAAGAGCTGAAAGAGCAATAATATTGAAATTTAAGTTTCTCTTATTTTAATTTAGTATTGTAAAAAGGGGCAGAACTTTATAAGATTTTTTCTTCTCTCTGCTCCTTTTCATTCATTGTTTGGTAATTTATTTAAATGCTGTTCGTTTTTTGTTTTATTTGTTTGTTTGTTTGTTTTATATTATGAATGAAATAAAGAAAGTAAAAAAAAAAAACTATCTAAAACAGAGCTTTGAGCCTCCAAAAAGCATAAGATTTTGTTTTTTGGCTTTCATCTGTCCCAGGAGCCCTGATACAGGCCGTTCTAAACCCCCTTACTCAGGCCTTCAGTGAAAAGAGCTGTTTACCCCTCCCACTCGGCCAGGACATGCTGATTGGTTGGTTTCCCCAGAAGGCCTCAGACACATGCAGGTTTGAGGAGGCGTGGCTCCCCCTTATGAAGTGTTAAAGGTCCTATGTGGGATATTCATAGAAATCATGGTAAAAATTGCGACTCTTTAGCGCCATGCAGTTCAGAGTAAGTATTGCAGCTACGGTGGCCCACTCAAAAAGGCAACAACTCCAGCGTTCACTCCAGCCATCTGGTTCGTTTTTTTATAAAAAGCATGAGATTGATTTATTTCCAATCTCTGTAGCCTAACCCACACAAAGCATCTAACTACTCCATCAGTTAAAAAACATTTTTTAATGACTGTTCAGTCTTAATGCATAATGCCACGCGTACCCCCCCTCCCCCCGACGAGACGACGCGCGCACCCCCACGCCCCGCCGCGACGAGGCGGCGCGATCCGCTGTCGGTACCAGATCTGCTCGGGTGCAAGATCGGCTCGGGGTCCTTCGCCTGCCGATGATGACGTCAAACTACGGCAAATCCACTCGGATTTCACACATAAGTTTTGGAAAGAGTTTAGCAGTTTTGTCTTGTTTCTTACCGCCTAAATATTTGCTTTGTAGCTGTTTTTGTTAATAAAACATCATATTGTCGTAGTTTTGTAAAAAATGTGAAACAACATAAAACCATCAGCAGACTTCCAAAAAGCACAACAGTTTTTATATGTGGAATAATTGTAAATGTATTTACAGAATTAGCAGCCATTTCTGTTTTTATGTGGAATTCTGTATATTTTGTTAGTTCTTAAATCCATTCATTCATTCAAAATGTTGCTTGCTATTTGTTCAATAAAGTTATTTTATTTTTATTTTGCCCCTTTTCATCAAAATCAAGAGCTGCTGAGGATCTCTGTTTATCAATTGGTATTTTTGGTTTATTTTACGTTTCCTTTGGCAAAACAAACATATTTTCCCCGAAAAGTGTTTGTTTTTGGACTACAGGACTACAACCACAAGGACTACAACCGCAATTTTGTTCAAACCAATCAAAATCTTCATTTTATCAACGTGCTACCGTAACTTTTATGAACGTGGTATCGTAACTTCTGTAAGTCTTACGTTCAGCCAATCATCAAGTGTGACGTCATCGGCAGGCGCAGGACCCCGAGCCGATCTTGCCCCCGATTCACACACGGAGGAGGGGTGGCATCAGCTGTGGCGTCCGGTGTCATGTGGATCTGAGCAGTGGAGTAAACAAGCGTCTGCCGGTTAGCCATCAGCTGATCGTGGCACAAGGTGTGAGCTGCAGTGAAGATCGAGATGGAGCTAAAGTCAACCACTGGCTGTTTAGCGATCGGATAGCCGATGCGGTTTGGCTGGAGCCGGGGACACGCTGTGGAAATAAAGTAACTAATGCTAACGTAGCCACCGGCTAGCGGACGACCGCTGAAGCGTGTTGGGAGAGACACGGCAGGCTGCGGTAAGAGAGGAGACTTTAATAGAAGGAACTTTCTTGAAGAAGGACTTTGGAACTGATACGTTGGGACTGGATTGGGAGCTTTATTATGAAGAAAAGAAATGATCAGCTGAGGTGAGTCAGGAACAACACTTGGAGGCTGGTGTCTAGCTGTAGCGGGCGGGGTTCTCATCATATCCAGCTGCTGAGTGTTGGAAATCAATAAGACCTGACATATTTGATGTGTCTTTTGATTTCATTGTTTGTTATTCAACCTAAAAAAGTACAGCAACGGTGTAGCAGCTAGTCTCATCTCTTTAGTTGTATTGTCAGACGCCATGCTTCCATGGCGTACTGCTGCCCTCTGCTGTTTCTTTCAGGTTACAGTCATAGTGCAAACGCATAACGTGGAGCTCATATGTCCCTAAATAGCTACCGTATTTCAAGATGGAGGATGACCATGGAGTGTCGACCACAATTTATGTATTAAAAATGTAAAATTTGAAGCTGAGAGGAATATTTAGAATTGATGTTGGTGAGAAATATTAATGAAAAAGGACAAGTTTGTGCACTGGATGCACAGAATTTGGTAGTAAACAGGTAAAAATATTACACACTGGGGCTTTAGGGAAGGCTTTCTCAGAACAGAAGTTTTTCTCTCACCTTTTTCAACTTTCTAATTTACATAAAAAGTAGGTCAAACACGGCTTTGACTTTTTGGCATGCTACTTTTGACCACCCAAGCTGCCTTATTCAACAACAAGGAAAATGTTGGTTTACATTTTAGGTCCCCTTTAAAGACCAACAGAGTAAAAATTCAAATATCAAAAAGTCTGTATTGATGATAATCAAACATTTGCTCATAATTTAAAATAACGTTTATTATGTCACTTATTTTATTTGTCAGTTTTATATTTTTTTCTGTCTGTGTCTCATTTTGGGAGCTGCTGACAAACAAACGTTATAAATATGGTTCATTTCTGTTCTGTCATGAAGTGATGAGAGTCATCAGCAGCAGATTTGTTGGAGTTCTGCAAACAGAAAATTCCAGCTCCTCTAGTTATTTAGGCTAATGTGGTTGTTGTTCAAGTCACTAAGGCTGATTAAGGATCTTTTTGTCATTTCCGTTTGTCAAATAGAAGTAAAATATATTAAATGAGGCTTGATTCAAAATATTAGTCGCAGCTCCTGAGTTTGTGTTTATCATCATTTAGTAAAACACACACACACACACACACACACACATACAACCTATAAAGCATTTAGTTAATTAAAAAGTTAGGAAAAGTTTGAAAGTAACGTAAGTTTTAGAAAGTCTAGGATGAATCTTCACATCATCAGACTCAGCTGATTGTTTTTCTTAGTTCTTTTATGTTAAAGTGTTCAGCTTAATGTTCCTCTTCTGAAGACTAACAGATGATTTAAATGTTACCTGATCAGAATCAGTCTTTCCTGTGACTCTTGGTGACGTCATCTAACAGTTAAATCTCCTGTCTGGTTCTCAGATCCTCACCGGGTGTGGTGGCGTGCACCTGTAATCCAAGCTACTGGGAGGTTGAGGCTGGAGGATCGTTTGAGCTCAGGACTTCTCGGATACCATGGGCTATGCTGATCAGGTGTCCACACTAAGTTTGGTATCAATATGGTGATCCTGGGGGAGCCCGGGACCACCAGGTTGCCCAAGGAGGGGTGAACCGGCCCAGGTCGGAGACGGAGCAGGTCAAAGCCCCCGTACCGTTCAGTAGTGGGATCACACCTGAGAATAGATGCTGTAGTTCACCCTGAGTAATACAGCGAGACCCAGTCTTTTATACTCATCACTAAACTATTGACACCACACAAACACTCAGTAGGACATCTTTACATCAGCTTTAATCTGTTTAATTATTGTTAAAACTCCTTCAGAAACAGCTGCTCTACTTGTCCTACAGCGCCTCCATCTGGACAACAGCTCAAACTACACCAGCCTCTCTGAGTCCTGCTGCTGCACATGGACACAAACATGAATGAGTTGATGGATCAAACTTCAGGAAACACAGAAGCAATTCTGTTTATAAATGTGACACATGTGCAACAAACAGCTGGACCATAACAATAAAATGATTGCAGGTGATTAATGATTCACTTTGATGTTCCAATATTGTTTACACTGAAGGACAAAAAGTTAGGATTTCACTCTAGCTGCTGACATCATGAGTAACTGACACAAATGACAATGAATGAATATATTTTTATCAGGGCGTGTTTCCAGCAGAGTGAAAACTTGACTTAGATTGTTTTATTAGTCCTGAAATAATTTAAACCAACTTTTAAAAACATTTCTTTATAGAAAAGATTTTAAATGAAAGAAAAAACATTTTTGTTTCAAAAAACGGTTTATCTCAGTTGGTTCATGTGATGCTATGGTCACGTGTGTTTCTGATGAGAACATGTTAAAAACATATTAAACTTGTGTCAGTTGCATGTTGTGATGTTTTTGTGGAGCAGATCTGATGCTGAACGGTCAGAAGTTTAAACCATCAACACTTTCATGTTTGTAGTTGTAGTTTGTGTCCATGAGCAGCAGCAGGACTCAGAGAGGCTGGTGTAGTTTCAGCTGTTGTCCAGATGGAGGCGCTGTAGGACAAGTAGAGCAGCTGTTTCTGAAGGAGTTTTAACAATAATAAAACAGATTAAAGCTGATGTAATGATGTCCTACTGAGTGTTTGTGTGGTGCCAATAGTTTAGTGATGAGTGTAAAAGACTGGGTCTCGCTGTATTACTCAGGGTGAACTACAGCATCTATTCTCAGGTGTGATCCCACTACTGAACGGTACGGGGGCTTTGACCTGCTCCGTCTCCGACCTGGGCCGGTTCACCCCTCCTTGGTCAACCTGGTGGTCCCGGGCTCCCCCAGGATCACCATATTGATACCAAACTTAGTGTGGACACCTGATCAGCATAGTCCACATGCAGCCCAGAGCTCCTGAGCTCAAACGATCCTCCAGCCTCCACCTCCCAGTAGCTTGGATTACAGGCACGCGCCACCACACCCAGTGGGGATCTGAGAACCAGACACAACATTTAACTATCTATTTCTTCTAATGCCAAATTGTGTTGCTCAGGCTTTTACAGACTCATGTTTTGTGCAGACATCAATTCTCACTTCTATTCTACTTTGTCATAAGAACCTTTGAATAAACAGTAAAAACTCAAAGTCAGAATCTTACAAGTTTTCTTCATTCCTAATCATTTCCATTATTATTTAAACAATTTATTCTGGAAACACTTTAAGTTTGTTCATCTATAAAACTTTAATTATTCAGCATATAAAGGAACACGGTGTAATTCTTACATCTGCCCTGATGGTGGACTAGTTTGAGCTATTAGAGGTTTGCTGTGTGACCAACTGTTGAGTTAGAGCCTTCTCTCCACCCCTCTAGGGGTGGATGTGAAGGTTAAGGGGATGAGGGTCAGAGCGGAGCATGTGAAGGGTTCTGGCATCCCGCTACGGTCTAGCAGAGTGAGTGCATTGTTCTCTGACCTAAATTTCCTGACATGGAATTGAAGGGAAAAAGGTCAGCGTGAACGGGACGCAGCAGCATCTTCCCTCTCTGTTCTGCACTCACTGGTCAGAACCATGACACAGTCCAACTGTCAAACAGACTTTAGAGTAAACTGAGGAATAAATGTGTGCTACTCAATGTATTTACACTGGAGAAAGCTCTGATGCTTATGCATTCACAACTCTTAAGTCCCTTAGATTCGATTTTAAGGAGAAAAAATTACTCAGCTGAATATTTGATGGGGAAAATGTCCAAAATGTATAAACTCTGATTAAAACAAAAATCTAATTATCAGTTCAATCATATAAAGTTTAACCAAATTTGTCTTTATATGACGTACTCCTAGCAGAAGTCATACAATGTTATTCCTGACTGAAACACACATTTTGATGTATAATTTCCATGTTTTTTTTTAAAGCTGCATGTTGTGAATCTATGGAAGCCCATTCCTGCCACTCAGATTAAAAAAATATCATCTCATAACTATGACTTAGCTATCTCATTATAATTCGATACTATCTCATAATTATGAGATAGCAAAGTCATAATTATGAGATTTCTTTTTTATCTGAGTGGCAGGAATGGGCTTCCATAGAACAGACAGAAATCAAGTCAAAATCACAATTTAATTAAATAAAAAAATAATTGTTAAGTCTAGAGGGAAATTTAATATTTAAGTTAGTTTAAAGGGTCATCTGGCATCAGGCTTCTCCATGTTTTTCGTTTTATGATCAGCTCCAGAGCGGTCTCCAGGACAGAGCCAGAATTTTTAATCTGCTTGTTTAATCTTCCACCAGATAAAATTTCTCTCTCCACAAGCAACGTATAGAAGATGTGTTACATCTTGCTGCAAATATCTGCAGGATCTCAGCTTCCTCAATGAGTCCAGTCTGCTCCTCCCTGCTGCATCTCAAGTCCAGTTTGTTGTCCTCATGAACACTGAGGTGTTTATATTCCTTCACCACCTCCACTTTTTCTCCCATGATGTGTTTGGCATAATCCTGATCCTCCTTAAACCCACAATCACCTCTGTTGTTGTTTTTTATTCAGGTTCAAGATGCAAAACTGGTCCACCAGGTCATGTCCTAGGTCTCTTGTCTGTCTCTGATACACCAGACAACTGCAGAGTAACACATCTGCAGGACTCTGAAAGTGTACAAAGTACAAAGGAACAGTACGAGTGAAGCTCCCTGTGGTGCTCCAGTTTGTCAGCATTTATCCAAGGGACTTTGCAGGTGTCCACCTATGTCTTCAGGAGATTCTAACATAATAAATCAAGCTGGATTGTATTAAATGGCATCCAATTATGCCCAAATATTGGTTTTATATTTAATCCTTTTTAATCTAAACAGTAGAATATAGGAATTCTTGTCATTTTTGATGCATTCTGTTCCTGTTTTTTCTCATCTGTTTTTAAAAATGTTGCAGAGACGTTGAATCCGTGTGTGTTTTCTTCCTCGCCAGCATCTCAGACACACCCAGGTACATCATTACACTTGTGGGCGTGCCTTGACCTGGTTCCACTCTGCATGGAGGAGGGAGAAAACATGAATCTCATTCTCTTTTTCATCAGCAACACCGACTTCATTCTTCCTTCTGATGAGACGGGGGATCAAATCATAGTAGAGAGTGGAGATTTACAGCAGACCATTAAAGCTGAGGTGCCCTGCTAATGAACAATCACACTGAGAGGGTACAGGCTCTGTGGAGCTCATCGATCCAGAGTGCTAATGAAAGATGCTAGACTGTACTGGGACCTTGTCGTGTCAAAGGACAACAAGGTTCTCCTGGATTATTTTAATCAGAGATTATAAATTACATGATATGATGTGCTGCTTTGAAAGTTTAGGTGTTGTGCAGAAATGTCAAACTGAGAATAAGATTGGTGCCTTGTGTTAACAGTTGGATCCTTGTTTATGCTAATGCATCACTCACCATCATACACCCCTTTAATTGCCTCCCCCCTTGGGTTATTGACGTCCAGCCAGCAGCCCCAGCTGTTTCCTGGTGATGCCAATCATCAAACTGTGGTGTGTTGTCATCAGACCTGTGTCGTCCCGTGGGAGAGGGGAGGTGAGTGCTGTAATTAGTGGAAAATGAGCCCATCTGAGTGGGTCTCGGGGGTTTTAGGACACGTGGCGGACCTGTGGGGCCCTACCTGTGGATCTGATTGGTTACATTAACACAAAAAATGCTTTTAATGGTTAAAGAAGAAACGTCACCATTGTGGAGATTTTTTTGCTGTAGATTAAAATCCTCAAAGTCAAAAAACACTATTAGTGTTAAATTATAATGTGTTTCTCTTAAAGATAAATATGCAATCCCACGCTGCACAAAATAACTACAACAGGCTGCAGGAAACATCAAATACACAGTCAAAAATAGGGGTACAGAAAGGGTACGTTGTGCTCCAAAGTAAAAAAAACAACATTAACCCAGTCTACGGGCAAATATTGGACCTCAGAGAACTTATCTGTATATTTTTCATTGTCTGAAAGGTATGTTCCTTTGTATTAAAAACTAACCCTAACCCCTGGTTAAAGGTGCAAAATGGTACCTTTGAGGGTACCACCCATGTGGCAAGCCATTGTACCCCTAAAGGTACAATTCTGTACATTAATTTAAAAGAGTGTGTAGCGTCTAACGCAGAAACAGCAAACTAATAAACCCAAATCTTCTTTGTGAAATAAATACAATATTTAGAGCATATGCAGGCCAAATCCATGTTTAAATACCAGTCAAATCAAATATAGGGGTTAAAATAAAAAAATATTGTATCATTCATTTTTTTCATCTAATAAAAAAACATAAAAATTTCTGATTCCAATTTTTATTTTGGTGAAAAAAAATTGCTGCCTTTGTTTTGCATGTTTCAAATGGATTTTTTTTTTAACTTGGAATAAAAATCCAAGATTCTTGGACAGGAAATCACGATCTGCCATTTTTCTAAATTATAAACAAGTCAAATTTTGGACACGAATGACTTAAAATCAATAAAAGAAAACAAATCCTCTAAAAGGGAGCTGAAGAAGAAGCCAAAATAACACCTGTACTGTGCTGCCTATGTAATAAATGCATGTGTTTTGTGTCTGAGTTTAATGTGCGGTGCGGTTTCTGCCTCTGAGCCTGCTGGTGTGTGCAGATGTGTGACAAACGCTTGTTTCCCATCTGTGTCTGCTGCTGATGAGTAAAGCTGTGAAATAGATCCAGCTGGAGATGCGCAGTGGAGCCCGAGGCCTCGTGGGAAATCATCCACACCTCTCCGCCGCACTGTGTCCGCTCCTTAAGGACCCCAGAGAGCTATCAATAAGTGGGTAATTGAATTTTAAGCACAAACACTGCTGTCAAACAGGCGTCTCTCTCTCTCAGTCTCTCTCTCTCTCTCTCGCTGCGTGTGTGTGTGGTGTGGATTCATAGCTGAGTGAACATGGTGATGCTGTCATCACACCCAGAGGGGTTTTGCACAGGAAGGATGAATGTTTAATCCATTAAAACACTTTGCAGGCTGTGATGATGCAGAGTGACTCGTTGAAGGAGGTGAAGTGACGAAACAGCCCCTGAACCATGTGGATCTTCACTTCCGTCTGATTAAACACAATTACCAACACACACACACACATGCAAAGAGGGGTTGCACAACAAGCACATTTGTAGATTTTCTTATGTGTTAAGGTTAAAAGGTCATGTATTTTATCAGGCTTGCACAAAGCTGCAGATGAACATCAGAGATTCTTTTAGGCTGATTGTTTACTTTTTTGGATGTCTGATAATATTTAATGCACATTTTTAAGCTAACTTGTTAATTAAAGTTATTATTTATGAGATTTGTTTTCTTTCAAAATTATTTTCTTTGCATACGCAGATGTGGTTTTCTATGAAAAAGTTACAATCAACATTTTACCTGCTATAAATAGCTCTTTGAAAAACCTCAGTTTGAAGAAATGGAGATTAGTTCTCACCGTAGTTATACGTTAAGATAAACCGAGTCTCTGCCTTCTTCTGTTGTTGAAAAGTAAAAACTATTATTTTAATTATTTAATTAGTTATTGTTGTTGTGTTTTTATTATTTTCTTATTAGGAAGCATTCCACTTTGGTTTTGGCTCTACTTAGACTAGCCATTAGCTTATCAATCCAGAAAAAGGATTGAGGTGAGAAAATTGCTCCTGATTCTGAATTCAGACACGATGTCTGCTTTACTTCAATCAAAGGCGACAGCCATATTTTACAAAAACAGGCTGCTGTGTGGGGAGTGATTGATGAGAAAGTGAAAAAAATTCTGCCCTGACTGTAAATGAAGTATGTGATCTGCATAATAAAATTCTTCTAGGAGGAGAAAGACAAACTCATGTCCATCTGTAGCTGCAGAAGTTTAGGTACTTCATCCACATAATGATTCAGATATTCTCCCAAAATCTCAACAAAAAGCCCGTTGTCGTGTATCTTGTGGACTTCTCATTTATGACACAGTTACAGATAAACAAACAACCTCCTTGAACACTTTGAAGCTGCTTGAGATCCAAAGCAGATCCTGAGTGTGTTGTGTGATGCCTGCTGCAGCAAGTCTGTGATGTCACAGGCACACACACCTCAATAAACACAGTTTGTCAGCGTGATCGTTAGGTTGCACTCGTGATCCAAAACGAGTTTGCTAGCTGTGGTTTTCTCATGCTGTTCTCACAATGGGCCGTGTACGGGAGCTGCCTGGTGGCATTGCTTAATTAGGCGAAGAGTTGATTCATTTGCACTAATTGACAGCTAATTAAAGAAGTGAGGGCACATCAAATCGACGTCCCTCTGAGCAGCGCCGTGGCTGCAGGGGGATGTTGCAGAGAGGGAATGATCAAATATTGAATCTTCTGAGTACCACCCGCCGTGTGTGTGTGTGTGTGTGTGTGTGTGTGTGTGTGTGTGTGTGTGTGTGTGTGTGTGTGTGTGTGTGTGTGTGTGTGTGTGTGATTAGTTAAACAGTGCAGAAATGCAGCCTGTAGAGTCCAGCTGCTTCTGATCCAAACTTTTAATCTACAGCTCCAAGACAGATCAAATGACTTGTTAAGAGTTTGTCGCACCTGCAAACATTTAATTTAAGGAAGTAAAAGATTATTGAGGTTTAGAGTAAATCTGACACAGATTAAATCTGCCTCTTGATCCTTGGTGGACTTGAAGCTACTGTCAGTTCAACACAGTCCTTTCTGTTTTGATTTTAGAGCACAATTTCTTCAGATGCACACACACACACGCAGTTAAGTTACACACATAAACACACACACACAGAGAATTATAAACACACACACACACACGCAGTTAAGTTACACACATAAACACACACACACAGAGAATTATAAACACACACACATACACACACACAGTTAAGTTACACACATAAACACACACATACACACACACAGTTACACACAGAATTATAAGCACACACACACTAATGCACACATACACACAGTAACATGCAGATGAGCGCGCTCTCTCTCACACACACACAGTTACTTTACACACATAAGCACACACATACACACACACTGATACACACATAGTTACACACAGAAGCACACACACACGCAAACACACGCACACATACAAACACACACTAATACACACAGTAATATGCAGATGCACGCACACACACACACACACACACACAGTTAAGTTACACACATAAGCACACACACACACACTGTTACACACATAGTTACACACATAGTTACACACAGAATCACACACACACTAATACACACAGTTACATACACACACACATATAGTTACACACAGAAACACACACACTTTTGGATTACTTTTTGGTAGTTATATATATATATATATATATATATATATATATATATATATATATATATATATATATATATATATATATATATATATATATACATATGTATATATATAACATTATATATATATATATAACATTTTATATATATACATATATATATATATATAATGGAAAATTCCTAGTTTTCTCACTTTTTTACTTTTAGTCTCATAACAACATTTATGAGGACATGAATCCTTAATGAAATTGTCTTTTCCTCTGTGTTCTTAACTCAACACATTGTAAACTCTGCTGCAGGACACTGACATACATTGGCTGAAGTTTGGATGTTTAAACCCCCCCCCCCCCCCCCCCCCCCCCCCCCCCCCCCCCCCCCCCCCATCCCCATAGACACACACACAAAAAGAAACCTTGTTGAGTCCTCCTAGCCTCTCTGCTCTCCTCTGGGACCCCGCTCTCTACAGGAGAGCAGGAATAGCCTGTCTTCATGTGTGCTGGTGCTGCCCATGTGAAACAAGAAAAGACAATTAGGGGCTTATTAGGGTCTCGGGAAGACGTCCCTCACGGGGCGTCCGCTCGCCGGCTTGGCCCCAACCCTGAACCACTGCCATAGCTCCAAACAGTCAGGGGCATTGTCTCACCTAATTACGCTGAAACCAGGGGCCCCTTTTTGTGTTGCTACTGCCGTCCCTGTCCACTTCCCCTTCTCTGGCCCAACTGTCCATCCCTGTCTACTGTGGAAGTGTGCTAATTAGACAAGAAACGGGTCCAAGTATTTATGTCAACTCTAGTTAGGAGAAGCCACTTGACTACTATTATTTTAAAGTTTTAGCATTTTAACTCCCAGAGAGTTTTCCTCATTGTTGCAGGCAGCAACACATCTGCACAAGCAACAGGACAGGGTTCCCAACAAACTTCAGAGCATGAATAAATGCATGACATGGCAAAAGCATGAAATTATTGCCCTAATTAATGAATGAACTGGCGAACAACCGGTGGCACGTTGCTGGGACCGTGAGAGCTTTTTGTTCACCCTAATAGGATGTTTTGATCAACGGCTGTGGTGACCCAGTCTGCTTTTTAAAAGCCCGGCTCTGGGAAATGGCAATTAGCTAGATTAGAGGAGCCATTTCTGGAGCTTCTAACAAAGAGCAGACAGACTGAGCATGGCTCAAAAACAGCCTTTTGTGATCATCTTTTTAAATTCATAACCTCAAATGACTTTTTGGAACATTTAGATTTTCTGTTCAATACCAAGGGAACATCTGCCATCAACACTTCCACTTTATGGGGTGCCATTTCTCAAACAGTCATAATTTAACAGTGGTATTTTGGGTTATTTAACCTATCATAAGAGAAAAAAAGGGAATTAATTTCTCAAAGTCATATTTTCACCATGTTATTCATACATTTATAAATGTTGAAGTTCCCAAATAAATATTTAGTTGGCAAGCTAAATATTTATTTTAGAGTTAAATATTTATTTTACAAACTAAATATTTAGGTCAGACCTAAATATTTAGTTTGTAAAATAATTATTTAATTTACTAACTAAATATTTAATTTGGAGCTAAATATTTGGTTTAGAAACTAAATATTTAGCTCCAAATTAAATATTTATTTTCCAAAATATTTAGATCCCAGCTAAATATTTATTTTGGGGATACACATAAATATTGATTTTGCAAACTAAATGTTTGGCTCCAAAATAAATATTTAGTTGGAATCTAAATATTTATTTTGGAAAATAAATATTTAATTGAGAGCTAAATATTTTGTTTGTAAACTAAATATTTAGCTCCAAATTAAATATTTAGTTAATAAATTAAATATTTTTACAGACTAAATATTTAGGTCAGACCTATTACTGCTGCTAAATTATGACTATTTAACTTTACAAATGGCACCCCATACCACTTGAATAAAAGCACAACAAGAGCAGTTTTTGCTTTCAGAGAACTTACAAAACTCAACTCAGTTCTCAAAAGAAAAGAAAAAACAGCACAATCATCATCATCATCTGTTGAATAATACAAGCATGTGTTTTGGGTGCAGACCCGTGATGCAGATCCTGGTGATGATCTTGGTGCTGATGCAGATACTCCTGCAGGTGCATACCCTGGTCCTGATTTTGGTGCAGCCCATGCAGGTTCTGTATTATTCCTGTCATCAAAATAAAATCAGATCCATGTTCATGACGCAGATTTGTGAATTTTAAGATTTTTAAGTTTTGCCTAACAAAAGGCATCAGATAGTGACCACCTGGACAAGGTATCTTATCAGCTCAACATGTTTTCCTCTTTAGGTTTCAGACTAAAAACCAGATGAGCAAAAACCGACTCCAAACGGACCCATTCGGGCTGATCTGCATCAGATCCCATCACTGATGCAGCATGAATCTGACTGACGGTCTAAACGTGGCAGCCGGTCGCACGCGGGTGCCACGCAGTCCCACGGGAGCAACCTGTTTATTTATGTATTTATTCATGATGCCCCATTGAAGACGCGTCTTTGCAGCGCGTCCCTTCATCTCCATAAACTGCCCAGATGTCCGAAAGCGTGCCGCAAATTATCTGCGAGTCTCCGCAATAATTGAATAATAGCTGATTAGAGAAGATTAGGAGATCGAAGGAAAAAGTGGAAAACGAGAGTTTATTTACCCCTCGTGTTTGAATTCAGAGGTTTTAAATTGAAGGTTTTATTCCCACCCCAGCGTCCTATAAATACATTCTCTGCTTCTTTAGATTTTCTTTTTTATCAAACTCAAATTAAAATAAAAATTAATAATAACCCTATGGGGGGGGGGATAAATGTGCGCCTTTTGTGCTTTAGCGTTTGTCTCGCATTTAATTGCCACCCTGGTGTGTCCTAAATACCCCGAACTGGGGCATCTTTATTATGTGACCTGTCAAAGAATAATAATATAAAAAAGCTTAATAACCCATCAACAGATGCGCAGACTGCTCCCAGAGACAAAACGTTTAGTGAGGAAACCTAATTAGAATATGCAAATCAGAGCGAGTTATTTACGTTACAGAGGAAGATGCATCTGCAAACGACTGAGCTGGTAAATTCACTGAGGTGTGGTTAGATTTCTAAATAGGAATTAGACTTTATTTAGTTTGGTGTCAGTATGTTCGGAGTTTAATTATTTAAGAGAGAAGAAAAAATAAATTAAGTTCAAATTTGAGAAGTGAGATGTTTACTTGTAAAAATGATAAAAACGTGACTCTAAATTGACCTTCTTCTACGTTTTTATCTTTTAAATATCATTTTAAAAAAGCTTAATTATCACCAAATCTGTTTTATTCCATGATTCTGATTCTGATCTGTTCAGATTTGGATTTTCAGAGGAAATGCACCTGAAGCGTTGATTTTAGCAGATATATATATATATATATATATATATATATATATATATAACCATGATCCTACACAAAAATGTAATTTTTTTTAATTCTAAGGAGCTTCATCCTCCTGACTCTGTCAGGAACATGCGCTCTCTCCTGATTGGCTCCCGCCTGTTGCCTGTTGGATAAAAAGCGCAGCTTCGATGAGGATAGAGATAACGAGAGATCATCAGGGGAGTAAACCCACCACCATGACGGGGAAGGACGGACTTGTGCTTTCAGACTCAGAGAATAAACAAAACCCAGCATCAAAAACCAGAATGAACCACGGGGACTCCAAGCAGCAGCCGGGCCCGGTCTGGAAGATGGCCCCCACTGCGCAGCGGCGCACGGGCTTCGGGATCCAGGAGCTGCTCGGCCTCAACAAGGAGCCGCCGGCGGTCACACCGAGGCGGCCGCTGGAGGTCCTGCCGCACAGAGCGCACGTCCTGGCGGCCAGGTCGGCCCTGGGACACGGAGGGCTGGGGATCAGCATGGGTCTGCTGGGGCCGGACGGGATCCACTCGTTCTACAGTCAGCCTGCGTTTCTGGAGGTGCTGTCAGAGGCGCAAAGCGTGCACCTGCAGCCGCTGCACCGCGCGGCGCATATGGAAGCACAGATAGAGGCGCAACATTCCGGTGCCAGCTCCGGTGAGTCCCTGAAATCTGAGAATACATTTAAGCTGGTTTTCTACTTAAAAAAACGAGCAGGTTTTATTTGTTTTAGAAAATGTTTTTATGTGTAAACTTTTAGTTTGCCATAAAAAAGACTAATAGCTAAAAATAGGTTTACAGATTTTCTTCATTTAATACTGAAGAGAAATTATTTTATTGTAGAACGAAATCTGTGTCCAAATTTAAAAAACGAAATATATTTCTCTCAGCAATGTTCGGCCTTCGTACACAAAATTTATAATTTCTTTTTTTATTCTAGAGAAGATTCTTATAATCAAATGAAAAATATTGTCTTTATTTATTTGTTTGTTTGTTTATTTATTTATTTATTTATTCATGTTATTTTATTACAGATTCAGATGATTTGAGCTCCTCTGGAGATCAAAAATTCTCAACATCATCAATGAGTCAGAGCAAGAAAAGAAAGAAAAGAAGACACCGGTAAATAAAAGACATTATTATTATTATTATTATTATTATTATTATTATCATGTTTGAGGCCTTGTGTTGGTCACATGATATTTCGTCATAAATTGTTTTTGTGAAAATATTTTAGTAACAAGAAGCAAAAAAAACATTTTCATGTGACTTCATTTGTAACATTTGCAGATTTTTTAAAAGCAAATACCTTTTGCCTGCTGTGTGAGAGGATTCAGCTGTTTCATAAAATACCTGAATTATTTAGAAATAAATTAGAAATTGATTAGAAAAAGTTATTGATGTTTTTTCATAACTGAATGAATAAATAAATGTTTCTTTTGTCTGCAGAACCATTTTTACTTCCCATCAGCTGGAGGAGCTGGAGAAAGCTTTTAATGAAGCGCACTATCCAGATGTTTATGCTAGAGAAATGCTGTCGATGAAGACCGAGCTGCCTGAGGACAGAATACAGGTGTGTGTGAATGCATGTGTGTGTGTGTGTGTGCATGATGTAATTCGTTAATAGGAGTCTCTCTCATGCACTGAAGTGAAACCAGAGAGAAGTGAATTAGAGGTCAGAGTTCTGCGACCGGTGTGGAGTGTTTTAATTTCCCCTGATATTTGAGCCTCCTGTCCTCCATCGACCAGACCTGGAAATGAAGTTATTTTTCAATCCGCCTTTTTGCATCTTTCTAACTCACTCTCTGACTCTGCTGCAGTTATAGAAAAATACTCTTGATTCTTAGATGGAAAATCAGCTATTCGTTTTTTAAATAAACCGAAATCAAAACATTCGTCGCCATAAACCATTTTAAAAATCCCAGATGATGTCTTAATTCTTCTGAAGTCCAAAATGAAAGCGACATTTATTGTAGGTTTAACTTCAAATGAATAACATGAAAAATTGCATCTGAAATGACCTTGAGATGAAATAAAATAGCATTTATTCTCTATTCTAGTCCTGCATAACGCTCAGTTTCACACGTAGCTGCAGCGATTCATCACCTAAAAAACAATAAATAAATTATTGGAACAGAAAACGTTCTGCCGTGGCTCATTTCACCTTTCAAACCTCAATAGTATCAGAACAGATGTGACATTTTAATAGTTTTGTTTTGATTTTTTTAGATGAGCAGGATTTTACCATAAAATATCAGTTATAACTGAAGGAAACCCTGAATTTAAATCAGCTATAATGTTTTAAATGATCTCTTTTAAATTAAATTTCAAATAAACTTTAATAAAACATAAAAAATAAACATGAATTCATGCTTTTTTCACATATCAAAAACCGTTTAGTTATAAGACTGTATTTTAGGATTTTCCTCTTTTGTTGCAACACATTTTTTCCATTAAAATAAATATTGTGAAATATATGATGCAGCTTTTTTTTTAAATAGAAGTTTTAATCAGCAGGTAGATGCATGTTTTATATTTGAAAAGCTGTAAGTTCAAAAAATACAAACGCTGACCCTTCACCCGTTAAACTACATATCCAGTGTGTGTCTTTAAAAAAAACTCAGTGAAATAATAAAGAGACAACAAATGTTGTGAATGGTTCTTCTGCATGCAGGTCTGGTTCCAGAACCGCAGGGCCAAGTGGAGGAAGCGGGAGAAGTGCTGGGGCCGCAGCAGCGTCATGGCAGAGTATGGTTTGTATGGCGCCATGGTCCGTCACTCCATCCCGCTGCCGGAGTCCATCCTCAAATCAGCCAAGGACGGCGTTTCAGACTCCTACGCTCCATGGTTACTAGGTAGGTAGCTGTTAAAGGACTAATATTTTTGTATGCAGGGGCGGTTCTAGGGAGGGTCCAAGGTGGGCCAGTGCCACCCTGACAGCAAGCTTGGACCCCCCCTGTGCCCCCCCTGCTCTAAGCAGATCCTAAACATTAATAAGTTTGTGTTTTTGCAATAATTTAGCTTAATACAAAATGAAATGCATAAAGGCAATGTTTGTATTTTTGTTTTGTTTTTTTACAAATGGGCCTTTTTAACAAACAGCTGGCCCCCTCCTAATTATAGTCCAAAACCTCCCCTGATTTTATGTCAATAAAGAGATTATGTTTAGAGTGAGAAATCCATTTTTTGTAGTTTGTTGTCATAGTTTAAGTTTTTATACTGACACATCTCACCTCATCAGTTGCATTCAGTTTAATACTGACATCCCAAAGGGATGCAGGAATCTGCCATAGTCCCATTTGATATAAATCTAATCCTGCATTCCTGTGAGATTGGGCCGTAATCTGCTGTATTCTGGGTGAGAGGTAACCTGGTTCGTATGAGGCTCAATAAGGGCATCCGTGTGTCGTTAAAATGCTGCAGTCAATAAGAGTGTTAATCCTTCCTTATCAGGACAGATTAGTCTTCATCACCTCGTGTCAATTGATTGGCTTGGATCAATTTGGTCGCTCTAATTGAATGAGAGTCTCCTTCTAATCACCCCTCTGTCTTTGTTCGCTTTCACTTTTCAGTTCCATCAGCTTCAGAACAAGACTTCACTTTAAACATAAATTCTGTCCTAATATGGTTCTCTTCCTTCCAGGTATGCACAAGAAGTCAGCTGAACCTTCACACGCCTCCCCAGGGACACCCAGCAGCCACACGCCACCACCTGCTCAGGAGAAAACGACGGACAACACGCCAGAGGAAGAGAGGAGCGACATCAGTTTACCATTTTCTAAAGAGGAACTGAGGGAGAACAGCATCGCTGTGCTGCGAGCGAAGGCGCTGGAGCACAGCGCTAAAGTTCTGGGGAGTGCTTCGGACCCGTCAAACAGCCATACGACACAAACCAAGGAGGGAGAGGAGCAGGAAATGACAGAAGCAGAGATGAAGATCTAAGCAGGGCTGCAGGATACAGAGTTGAATCCTGATACGTCGTTAAACAAACTCACTCTGAGTTTCTGTGACCTCTGACCTCCCAGTTCAGCTCACTACTGCCACACTACAAATAGATGGTACCAAATCCTGTACTGAACAGGAACCTGAAGGGTTGTATATCCAGCTGTTCATAACTCTGATGTACATACATACAGATGTCCGGCCGTTCCAGCACCAAACATCTGTGTCTCTGTATAAATGTGACTGTAGTTTAATTAAAAAGCTCTTATATTTAAAACGTTTTACTGATGCAGCTTCACTGTGTGGCGCAGAACTTAAAGGGGAATTTGTCTGACAGCAACCCAACATGAGACAACAGAAACGAGCACGTTCAAGTCAAATCCAGATGTTTTACAGCATTTTTAACTTGGAAAAATGTTCAGTTAAGAAAAAGGAATGTAATTCCAAAAATATTTTGTGCATCAGTAGAATAAAGAATAATTTAAAGCAGCAATCCGGAGTTTTCCCCTTTCGGGAATTATGTATGATTTTTCAGAAATCCGTAAAAGTGATGATCTTATCATGTAGTGCGATATAATGTAAGCGATACGTCTTTTTTTTTTTTTGCCCCGTAAAATCCGTGCAATAGGAAACTGAGCGCCGACCAGAACTAACCAATAGCGTTAGACTACTGCTTACGTGCTTCAAATTTAAGGAAGTACCTCGGCTGATGCAGAGTTGATGAACTTTTCACGGAGAAGTAAGCCTTTAAAATATAAATATATGAAAACACAACATGACATGAGAATAATACTTGTAAAACATGTTTTAGCTCTGTTTGTCGGCTACAGAAGAACATTCATAAACAAGAAACGTGCGGTCGCCATCTTAAAAACCCGGATCGACCGACTCTTGGTGTGATACGCTTGTCAGCCACTAGATGGTGCCATCAGGTAAAAGAAATACTCCGGATAGCTGCTTTAAGGAGAAAAAAATGGTAATATTAATGTAGGAATAGAGCTTAAATGATCACCAGCTGAAGTCCTGAACAACCACTGTCAGGTTTTATTTACTGCTAAAAATACAAACACCTGCTCAAAATCTGGGAAGAAATATCCTGGATAATAAAGGGAATCAAAATTAAAAGAGATTTTAAAAAAGGACGGAGGATGACTGTTACAGGTTACCCTTTAAACACCTAAAACACAACTATGTCTTTATGTAGTATGACAGAGAATGCAGCTATTTTGTTTAACACCATCTAGAGGTGTCAAACATCAAACATTCTCATAATATGAGAATAAATTAAGGATGTTTAATCAATACATTTGCAGTGGTCTCTAGTAGGAATGAATGCCTTGTAAATTGTACTCTGGGGGGGGGGGCACTAGTGTGTGCCTGTTTCAGGAAGTAGAAGTGAGCCACATCACAGCTGAGCTTCAGACTGCAGGATTTTGGGATCTATAAGCCTTTCGTCTGAGAGCCGTTTGCCTCAAAGAGCCGTTCAAAAGACTGGCTCTTGCCACCAAGGAGTTTTTTTGACTATCCTGTGACCTTGGCTCCCGAGATTGGAGAGCCCAACCAAAGGTCCCAGACTCTGCTTCCTCACTGGAAGGCGTGCCAGTGGGATTGAGGAGGTCTTTGAAGTATTCCGCCCACCGATCCACAACGTCCCGAGTTGAGGTCAGCAGCACACCGTCCTCATTGTAAACAGTGTTGGTGGTGCACTGCTTTCCCATCCTGAGACCTCACACACTAACTCCGGCTCTTTCCCCACCAGAGAGGTGACATTCCACGTACCAATAACCAGCTTTTGTAACCGAGGATCAGATCGCCAAGGTCCCTGCCGCCGGCTACCACCCAACACACAATGCACCAGACCCCTTTGGCCCCTCCCACGAGTGGTGAGCTCATGGGAAGGGGGACCCACATCTCTTCAGGCTATGTCCAGCTGGGCTCCATGAGTGAAAGCCCGGCCACCGGGCACTCGCCAACGTGCCTCAACTCCAGGCCTGGCTCCAGAGGGGGACGTTCGGGCGAGGGAATACTGTGTTCTATTGATATTGATCATCATAAAGGGTCTTTGGGCTGTGCTTTGTCTGATCCCGCACCTAGGACCTGATTGACACGGGTGACCCTACCAGAGGCAGAAAGCCTCAGACAACTTAGTTCCTAGGATCATTGGGACAATCAAACGCCTCCACCATGGTAAGGTCGCAGCCCAGGGAGGGGTGTATATATATATATATATATATATATATATATATATATATATATATATATATATATATATATATATATATATATATATATATATACACTGCTCAAAAAATAATGGGAACACAAAAATGAAACATCCTAGATCTGAATAAATGAAATATTCTTATTGAATACTTTGTTCTTTACTTAGATCAATGTGCTGACAACAAAATCACACATAAATTATCAATGGAAATTAGATTTATCAACCCATGGAAGTCTGGATTTGGAGTCACACTCAAAACTAAAGTGGAAAAACACACTACAGGCTGATCCAACTTTGATGTAATGTCCTTCAAACAAGTCAAAATGAGGCTCAGTAGTGTGTGTGGCCTCCATGTGTGTGTATGACCTCCCTACAACACCTGGGCATGCTCCTGATGAGGTGGCGGATGGTCTCCTAAGGGATCTACTTCGAGACCTGAACTAAAGCATCCGCCAACTCCTGGACAGTCTGGTGCAACGTGGCATTGGTGGATGGAGCGAGACATGATGTTCCAGATGTGCTCAATTGGATTCAGGTCTGTGGAACGGGTGGGCCAGTCCATAGCATCAATGCCTTCATCTTGCAGGATCTGCTGACACACTCTAGCCACATGAGGTCTAGCATTGTCTTGCATTAGGAGGAACCCAGGGCCAACCGCACCAGCATATGGTCTCACAAGGGGTCTGAGGATCTCATCTCGGTACCTAATGGCAGTCAGGCTACCTCTGGTGAGCACATGGAGGGCTGTGCGGCCCCCCAAAGAAATGCCACCCCACACCATTACTGACCCACTGCCAAACCGGTCATGCTGGAAGATGTTGCAGGCAGCAGAACGTTCTCCACGGCGTCTCCAGACTCTGTCATGTCTGTCAGTGCTCAGTGTGAACCTGCGTTCATCTGTGAAGAGCACAGGGCGCCAGTGGTGAATTTGCCAATCTTGGTGTTCTCTGGCAAATGCCAAACGTCCTGCACGGTGTTGGGCTGTAAGCACAACCCCCACCTGTGGACGTCGGGCCCTCATACCACATTCATGAAGTCTGTTTCTGACCGTTTGAGCAGACACCTGCACATTTGTGGCCTGCTGGAGGTCATTTTCCAGGGCTCTGGCAGTGCTCCTCCTGTTCCTCCTTAAACAAAGGCGGAGGTAGCAGTCCTGCTGCTGGGTTGTCACCCTCCTACGGCCTGGTGTACTGGCCTGTCTCCTGGTAGCACCTCCATGCTCTGGACACTACGCTGACAAACACAGCAAACCTTATTGCCACAGCTCGCATTGATGCGCTATCCTGGATGAGCTGCACTACCTGAGCCACTTGTGTGGGCTGTAGACTCCGTCTCATGCTACTACTAGAGTGAAAACACAGCCAGCATTCAAAAGTGACCAAAACATCAGCCAGAAAGCAAAGGAACTGAGAAGTGCTCTGTGGTCACCATCTGCAAAACCACTTCATTATTGGGGATGTCCTGCTAATTACCTATAATTTCCACCTGTTGTCTATTCCATTTGCACAACAGCAGGTGAAATTGATTGTCGATATATATATATATATGTATATATATACACATATGTGTATATATGTATATATATACATATGTATATATGTATATATACATATATACACATATGTAAATATACACATATATATGTATATATATACACATATGTATATATATACACATATATGTATATATATACACATATGTATATATACACACATATGTATATATACACACAGGTATATATATATACACATAGGTATATATATACATATATATATGTATATATATATATACATATGTATATACATATATTCAATATAAAGCCGCAGACATACAGCTAAAGTCATCTTCAGCATAAAGAACAAAAAGTCCTGGAAGTGATGTACTGTACTTGAAGGCACGAAAAAGTGAAAGTGTCATTATTATTATCTCAGGAACTAAATGTTCAGAGATAACACCATAACCCACCGTCAAACGTGGACAAACATGCTCTTCTTTACATAGTAATCCTTGAATGCAAGCTAAACTTAACCCCTATTCAATCAAATATTTTAATGTGTATAAATGCTCCTGTACTCTCCGCTTTAAATGAGCTGCAATTTGTGGTGCAAACAATTCAACACCTGAGACCATCAGATTCACCACAGGGGCGGCACCAGTCTCCACACCCAGTCTGAGTTAATGTTTGAGACAAGGAGATAATGCAACGGCTGCCAAGTGTGTGTTTGATAGGAAGATCCAGTCTGTGTGTCAGGGCAAATTTACAACACAGATAGATGATGTCATACTCATATCAGTTTTTCTGAGCGTTATGGGTTAGGGTTAGGGTCAGTTTCTATGTTTTGTTTCCAAGGACAAAATATTGAGCTGAAGCTGTAGCCGACAAACAGAGCTAAAACATGTTGTTTTACAAGTATTATTCTCATAGTATGTTGTGTTTTCATATAATTATATTTTAATGACTTAATTGTCCATGAAAAGTTCATCAACTCTGCATCAGCCGAGGTACTTCCTTAAGTCTGAAGCACGTAAGCGGTAGTCTAACGCTATTGGTCAGTTCTGACCGGCGCTCAGTTTCCTAATGCACGGAGCTCTACGAGGCAGGGGGCGGGTTTAGCAAAAAAAAAAAAAAAAAAAAAAAAAGAAGACATATTGCTTACATTATATCACACTACATGATAAGATAATCACTTTTATGAATTTCTGAAAAGTCATACATAATTCCTGAAAGGGGAAAACTCTGGAACGCCGCTTTAAATAAGTTAAACTTCATACCCTTTTGGTCATAAACTATGAGCAAGTTTGTTGGCTTGTTTACGTTGTGTTGTGTTTGTGATGTTTTTATTGTTTTATTATGCCTTGTGCAATATGTTGTGACAAAATAAAAATAAAAAAAGAAAATATGAACAAATCCATAAATGAATGAATAAACAAAAAACAAATAAACAAATAAATAAATAATTAAATAAATAAATAAATATGTGAATGAATGAATAATTAATTAAATAAATAAATATGTGAATGAATAATTAATTAATTAAATAAATAAATAAATAAATAAATATGTGAATGAATAATTAAATAAATAAATAATTAATTAAATAAATAAATAAATAAATATGTGAATGAATGAATAATTAATTAAATAAATAAATATGTGAATGAATAATTAATTAATTAAATAAATAAATAAATATGTGAATGAATAATTAAATAAATAAATAATTAATTAAATAAATAAATAAATAACCCTAACCCACCACCAGCAGGCAAGACGGGTTAAGTGTCTTGTCCAAGGACACAACAGCAGCATAGTAGCTCCTGAGCTCCTGAGCTACTATATGATGATGTCACAACATTCCGCATGACATCATCACAGAGGCACCTTTAGAACTCAGCACTCTAGCAACAGGCAGTCACTCACTTCTTACTGACGAGACAGGTTGTAATCTTGGAGACGCGAGTCACCTCTTACATCAAACTAAAGATGTCGAACAGCGAGATTTCAACTCCATCTTACCTTTCCTGGTACGAGATGTGCCTAAATCCCATGGAAGTAGATTACAACATGGTGATTAATTTTGATTCTGAGTCTGAAAACGATGAACGTTCTGAACAGAAGCAAAACACCTCTTACATCAAACAAAAGATGGCGAACAGTGAGATTTCAACTCCATCTGACCTTTCCTGGTACAAGATGTGCTCAAATCCCATGGAAGTAGATTACAACATGGTGATAAATTTTGATTCTGAGTCTGAAAACGACGAAAGTTCTGAACAGATTTCACAGCAGGAAGAAACGGAGCGACCGAAATCTGAACAGGAATCAATCTTTTCTGTTGAATCAGAGACTTATCAATCTGAGACAAACCAACATGAGTCTGTTGTCTCTCTTTTGTCGACAATCTTGCAGGAGTCGCCTGAATGCAAATGTAAGGAGAACGATGAACTTTTGCAACAGGTTAATAATCTTAAAAGAAAACTCCAAAACAAGAACTGTAGTTTTAATCAAGAGAAGGAGAAAAGAGTGGCAGCTGAGGAAAAATGTACGTTTTTCCAGGAACAAATTCAAGATTTGGTAAAGAGCGTGGATCTCCAGCAAAATACGCTTGTTATATGTGAGAAGAGATTACAGGAGCAGAAAAATATTAATGACAATTTACAAGAAATCTGCTCCAATCTCAGTGGTGAGAAAGACCATGAGTCTGGATTTTCTGGTGTCCCAAGGAGAAATCTCATCGAGACCTTAGAAAATCTGCAAGGGAGGACTCTGGACCTGGAAGTGACGCTTGAAAATCAAAAAACAGAGAGCGTTAAGGCAGAAAAGAAATTCTTCGACAAGCTGGAGAATTTAAAACGGCAACTTGAGGAAAAAAACGTGTTTTGTGAAAAGCTGCAAAACAAATTAGATCAAGAAACTCAGCTTAGACTCGGTTACATGCAGGAGCAGAAGAACGCCGAGAATAGAGTCGCCGTTAATGAGAGTTTAAAGAAGGAGATTAAAGATCTCAACAGAAAGAACGAAAAACTCTCCGAACAGCTTGAAAATGCTAAAACGGAGCAGAAGCAAACAGAAAGAAAACTTCTCCAGGAGCAAAATAATTTCAAACACCAGCTGAAAGAAACAAAGCTGATCTGCGACGGTTTGGAGCAAAGTTTAAATAAAGAAACCCGGCTTCGTCTGGCCCGCGAGGAAGAGCTAAAGAAAAGCCAAAATCAGATTAGCATTAATGGGAATCTGAAGAAGGAAATTATTGAGCTTAAAAAGAGAAACGCGGAGCTGAATGACAAGCTGGAAAACGTCAAGCCTGCAGAAACCCGGACAGACGAGATGACCCAGGAGCTGGAGCGCTTTAGACACCAGCTCCAGGAAAAATCTGTCTGTGAGGAGCTCAGAAACAGCCTGAACAAAGAGAAAGAGCTCAGACTGAACTGTGAGATTGAATTGGAGAAAAACAGAGTTTTAATCCGTGAAAACTCAAATCTCAAGCAGGAGATTAAAGTTTTCACGCAGAAAAACTCTGATCTCGCAGTGATGATAGATGAGCTGCACTCAGAGAAAGCCAGCTCAAACAGGAAATACACAGACGAGCTGGAGGGTTTAAAACGGCATCTTGAGGAAAAAAATGCGTTTTGTGAAAAGCTACAAAACAAATTAGATCAAGGAACTCAGCTTAGACTCAGTTACACGCAGGAACAGAAGAACGCCGAGAATAGAGTCGCCGTTAATGAGAGTTTAAAGAAGGAGATTAAAGATCTCAACAGAAAGAACGAAAAACTCTCTGAACAGCTGGAAAACGCTAAAACGGAGCAGAAGCAAACAGAAAGAAAACTTCTCCAGGAGCAAAATAATTTCAAACACCAGCTGAAAGAAACGAAGCTGAAATGTGACGGTTTGGAGCAAAGTTTAAATAAAGAAACCCGGCTTCGTCTGGCCCGCGAGGAAGACCTAAAGAAAAGCAAAAATCAGATTAGCATTAATGGAAATCTGAAGAAGGAGATTAATGAGCTTAAAAAGAGGAACGCGGAGCTGAATGACAAGCTGGAAAACGTCAAGCCTGCAGAAACCCGGACAGACGAGATGACCCAGGAGCTGGAGCGCTTTAGACACCAGCTCCAGGAAAAATCTTCGGCCTGTGAGGAGCTCAGAAACAGCCTGAACAAAGAGAAAGAGCTCAGACTGAACTGTGAGATTGAATTGGAGAAAAACAGAGTTTTAATCCGTGAAAACTCAAATCTCAAGCAGGAGATTGAAGTTTTCACGCAGAAAAACTCTGATCTCGCAGTGATGATAGATGAGCTGCACTCAGAGAAAGCCAGCTCAAACAGGAAATACACAGACGAGCTGGAGGGTTTAAATAAGCAGCTTGAAGAGAAGAATTCAAGCTTTGAAACCCTGGAAAGACGTTTCACCAGGGAACGTGAGCTCAGAGTCGAAATTCAAGAGGAGCTTGAATCAAAAAGAGGTTTCTGTGAAAAACTGGAGGCCCAGTTTAGAGAAGAGCAGAACCTCAGACTCAGTTTGCAATCTGAGCTCTCAGAAAGACAAGAAACAGCTGAGGCGACAGAGGATCTCTCGACCAGGTTACAAAATATGGAAGAACGAGAGTCCAACCTGAAAAAGGTTATAGTTAAACTCAACCTGGATCAACTGAGAGCTAACAGGCAGCATCAAAAAGAATTGGAGATCCTAAAATCTCAACTTGAAGACGCCCAACAAAGATCTGAACCCAAGTTTCAAAAGCAAGAAACGGTTCTGGAGAGTCTGCCAGAGAGTATAATCTCTAGTATAAAGGCAGCTGAAGAATATTTGGACAAAGATCAGGAATTGAAAACAGAGGTTTGTACTGCGGCTGAAACTGGCACGGAGAGGATTGAAACAGTGGAGACCAGCTCAAGTCTGCCTGCTGGAAACGACTCGACAGCAGAGGACGACTCGAGGTCCCAAGATGCGCCACAAACCGTCAGAAAACAGAGCAAAGTCTCTGTGTGGAGGCGCTTCAAGAAATCTATCACTCCGGCACGTCGACGTCGATATAAAGACAGATTATCAAACGATTAACCCCCCCTGCCTCCTATAAGAACAAATGGGGCTGCGTGGTGGAACAGTGGGTAGCACTGTTGCCCCGCAGAAAACGTTGCAGATTTAAATCCCAGGTAAAGTCTTTGAGTTAGCATGGTCCCCCATGTATGCATGGATTCCCCCACAGACAGAAATTGGAGACTCTAAATTGTCCCTAGGCCTGAGTTACTCTGTTACTGGTATATAAGGCTTGTTTCTACGCCTCTTGCTTAGTGGTTGCTGGGCAACAGCACAAAAATAACAATTAGGGAGTTAAAAACCTATCTGAGAAGTTAAAACATCCACTGCCTCACTCAAAAAACTTTATTAGACAAACAAAGAAGACAATCCCCCTCCCAAACACATAAGAAAAACACAGGGTATCATGGTGGAACAGTGGGTAGCACTGTTGCCCCGCAGTTAAAGTTGCAGCTTTAAATCCCAGGGACAGTCTTTGACATAGCATGTTCCCCCCATGTATGCATCATGGGTTCCCCCACAGATAGAAATTGGAGACTCTAAATTGTCCCTAGGCCTGAGTTAGTCTGTTACTGGTAAATAAGGCTTGTTTCTACGCCTCTTGCTTAGTGGTTGCTGGGCAACAGCACAAAAATACCAATTAGGAAGTTAAAAACCTATCTGAGAAGTTAAAACATCCACCGCCACCCTCAAAAAACTTTATTAGAGAAACAAAGAAGACAATCCCCCTCCCAAACGCATAAGAAACGAGGAAAAATGTGGGAATGTCTTCTCAAACCCCAGTCAGTCGTGGCAGACGGCTGCTCATACTGAGCCAGGTTCTGTTGGAGGTTTCTTCCTGTTAAAGGGGAGTTTTCCTCTCCACTGTCGCTACATGCTTGCTTAGTATGGGGATTGCTGTATAGTCTCTGACACAACAAGTCAGTGACTCCATGCAATCTGCTGGGTTTCCTTAGGAAACGTTTAACCAATTGGAATAATTAACTGTTAGGTTTAATTGGAATGCTGTGTAAAGTGACTTGAGTAACTATCTGAGAAAAACACCTTTTGCTTCTCCCACTAATCTGAAAAGTTAACCGCCCTTCAAAAAATTAATAAATTAAAAATTAAAACATATATGTAAGTAAAAACACCTCCCAACTATCCAAAAAGAGAAAATTAATCAAATCACAAAGTAACTCATGTAGAATCAGGCCTAAAGGTTTCTTTTTCCTGCATTTTGAGGTCATTTATGTATTTCTTGATGCAGGTTTGCTTTTCCTTGTCAACACAAAAAGTCAAAGGCACTGGTAATGGTACTCTCTAGAATGAGACGGGGTTCGATTCCCTGTGGTGCCCTGCTGATTGTACTGACATAAACAAAAATATTTTAATGTAAAGCTAAATGTTTCCATGTTTGCCGCACAATTCATTTTTTCCATTATTAATATGTGAGCTGTGTTTTGTAATAGCCTCATGAAAATCAAAAATTATGTCAATCCTCTAATCAAGATCTCTCACAAAGCTGGAGTTAAATCAAATAAAATCATCTTTTATTGCTATATTTTCTGGACATGCAAGTGAATCGAAATGCTGTTTCTCTCTCTTTCTTTGTAGTACAGGTAAAGTAAGGTCATGAAAGGTAAATTAATGTAAAAAGGTCAAAGTAAATAAAGGTATAAAAGTTTTTAAAGAATAAATATAAAAGTCAGGAGTCATTAGAGCAAAGGAACATTGTGGTGTAGCAACTGTAAAATGTGCAAAATGTCTTTTAGCAGAGTATTGGTAATCGGTATTCTAAATTCTATTTATGTGTTTTGTGGTTTTGACTGTGTGTTATGATATCATTACCAATTAGCCTAGTGAACTAGACCAAATTCTTGCCTTGCAAAGTTTATATAGGATGGCTTGCCAGGCTAATTATCAATCACATTCTATCAGAATAGTGCGACAAACTGCAAGTGGACCTGGGTAATCACCTGTAAAGAGTAAGTTTGAAGTCAGTGGTTTGTATTCAGAGCTATAAACTTTCCAATACATCAGACCATGATTTTATTATTTTGTATTCAAAGATTAATACTGAAATGGGTTTTCTCCGCAGGGTGTCTGGGCTCTCCCTTAGAAATAGGGTGAGAAGCTCGGCCATCTGGGAGGGGCTTGGTGTAGACCTGCTGCTCCTCCACATCGAGAGGAGCCAGTTGAGGTGGCTCGGGCATCTGGTTAGGATGCCTCCTGGACGCCTCCCTGGTGATGTTTTCCGGGCACGTCCAACCGGAAGGAGACCCAAAGGAAGACCCAGGACATGCTGGAAGGACTATGTCTCTCGGCTGGCCTGGGAATGCCTTGGGATTCCTCTGGAAGAGCTGGCCCAAGTGGCTGTGGAGAGGGAAGTCTGGGCCTCCCTCCTGAGGCTGCTGCCCCCACGACATGACTCCGGATAAGCGGTAGAGAATGGATGGACTAATACTGAAAAATGTCATGATTCAAAAACCCAATCCAAAAGATAAAAGTGGCACCCAAAGTATCCTTCCTGAGTTTACATTTCCCACAATGCATTGGTCAAAACTGTTGACAGTGGCTAGGGAAACACGGCTACCTCCACAAACAGGTTTGTCTTTGGTAGATTGTTTTATAAAAGTGGAGTAGATGATCTTGGAAAAAGTTGTTCAAGCAATCAACAATTAAAAAAACCACGGCCCCACAACATCCAGAGCCTTAAGGAATTCTGGGCGGATCTCATCCACCCCTGGGGCCTTGCCACCAAGGAGCTTTTTGTCCAAGACATGTGGTCACAGATCAGATGAGACGACGACAAAGTCGATCATTGAACTGCAGCCTAAGGTATCCTGGTGCCAAGAGCACATATGGACGCCTTTATGCTTGAACGTGGTGTTCATGGACAATCCATGACGAGCACAATAGTCCAATAACAAAACACCACTCGGATTCAGATCAGGGGGTCGTTCCTCCAAACCACACCCCACCTAGTCTCACTGTCATTGTCCACATGAGCGGTAAAGTCCCCCAGCAGAATGAGGGCGTCACTGGAAGTAGTAGTTACTCTCCAGCACCCCCTCTAAGGACTCCAAAAAGGGTGGGTAGTCTGAACTGCAGTTTGGTGCATAATCACAAACAACAGTCAGAACCCGTGCCCTCAGACGTGGGCGGAGGGAGGCGCCATCTCCTCATTCATCGGGGTAAACCCCAATGTAGAGGCACCAAGATGGGGGGCAAATAGTATGCCCACCCCTGCTCAGCGCCTCTCAGTGGGGGCAACTCCAGCAACCCGGTGTCACGGCATTTCGTGACATAGTCACGAACTGCAATGTAATTTTTCGTGCTCGTGGACACGGGTACGTCTTTTTTTTCGTGCTACTCAACACGAATTTCAGCGTCATTGAAACGCATGGGTGCTTCATTTTTTAATCATTTACAACTGCAGCGCTACTTTTATTTAGCGTTTGACCCTTAAATCAATCTTTTGACACACGATTATCCTTGTTTTGTTTTATTTCGCTTTATTTTTGACGAGTTTTTATGGATTGAAATACAATTGTTTGTATTTTTCCCAGGTTGCAAATGTCCTATTTTATTATTTAACAACAACAGAAAATACTGTTTTAATAAGGAAGAAACGTGTGGGAGATCGCTTTGAGATTGCTTAAAGAGAAACTTACTTTTCATTTAACACAAATCGGCATGTTTTATTGCGAAAGAACCGGAAGTTCCTCTAAACAAGAGCCAGAAAAAACTACAATGCCCATGAGGTCTCGAGAAAGACGGGAAGCTTCCATGTTTTTGAAATAGCATATAAAATGTACTACGATCCTCTTGCAGATTGTATATTAGTACGTTTTAATCATTTGGTCGTTTTGACTTCAATTTTAACGTACTTTTGTCCTGCTTCCCTGAATTAATGCTGTGATTTTACCATCAGGCTAGGAAAAACAAACTCTTTCATCCTATGTTTATTAATTTAAAACAGAAAAATGACTATTTAAAAAGGAAGAAAAGTGTGGGGGTCGCTTAGATTATGGTTAAAGAGAAACCTATTTTTCAGTGAACACAAATCGGACCGCAGCGTGTTTTATTGAGAAAGAACCGGAAGTGCTTGAAGTCCCGGAAGTACTGTCTTCCAGCTTGACTTCATTTCCTTTGTCCTGAGTGTTCAGCCGAGTTTTCATCAAAACTGTTGAGACTGAAGCGATTTGAAGAGAAAGTTATGATGAAAGACAACTATTGCATCATAAACTACACATAGTGTTAGTTTTATAGTAGAAACCACGTTTAATCCTAGAAATATTTGTGTCTGATCGTCGGGACTAAGAAACGGAATGCAGCCATCTTGCGGCAGACCAACTGAAAAAAAAAAAGGAACACACCAACTTTTACCAACATATTGCATCAAGTGTTTTAATACAGATACAAAAAAGTGGGCTAATAAAAGTAAACTTAGCTGTTCATTTATCTCATGTAGGTCCCCTTTGGTTAGTTTTCATTAATATTCAATTTATAGTAATTGTAGGTCCAGTCGTCTGAATTGAATTTAGGTGTGTGTGTGTGTGTGTGTGTGTGTGTTTTACTAAACGATGATACACACACATAATAGAATAGAATAGACTTTATTGATCCCTCAGTGGGGAAATTCACTTGTCACAGCAGCACCATCACTCAAAAGGTAATTAGAAGAAGATAAAAACAAGGATACATGTATTTACACATAGGCAGTAATCTAGTATTGTAATCTTAGATCACTAAAAAAAAACCACAAATAAAGATAAAAACAGACTTGGTACCAACACTATGCAGCATACTGTAAGAGACACAGACAACAATGTGAATCCGGTATTGCACAAGTATAGAACACATGAATATTGCATTGGTGTTATTGTGTACCAGGATGATACCAGCACAGCTTAAACTGAGGAGTTCTACACTCTTACAGCAGAGGGGATGAAAGATCTACGATAGCGCTCAGTTTTACATCTGGGATGTCTCAGTCTACCTCTGGAGGAGCTGTCCATGATTTCCACAGTGGAGTGCAGTGGGTGGGAGGGGTTTCTTAAGATGGAGGTCATCTTCCCCAGCATCCTCCTCTCACACGTCTCCTCAACAGAATCCAGTGGGCAGCCCAGAACCGAGCTAGCTTTGGTAGCTAGCTTGTTCAGTCTCTTTCTGTCTCGGTCAGAGCTGCCGACACCCCAGCAGACCACAGCAGAATGAATAACAGAGCCAACAACAGAGTGATAAAAGGATTTTAGCAGCTGGGAGTTAACTCTGAAGGACCTCAGCCTCCTCATGAGATAGAGGCGGCTTTGGCCCTTCTTATACAGAGCATCTGTGTTGTGGGACCAGTTCAGTTTACTGGTGAGGTGAACACCCACTCATAAACTCAGGAGCTGCGACTAATATTTTGATCAAAGCCTCATTTAATATATTTTACTTCTATTTGACAAACAGAAATGACAAAAAGATCCTGAATCAGCCTTAAGAGTGACTTGAACAACAACCACATTAGCCTAAATAACTAGAGGAGCTGCTATCTTCTGTTTGCACAACTCCAACAAATCTGCTGATGATGACTCACATCACTTCATGACAGAACAGAAATGAACCATATTTATAACGTTTGTTTGTCAGCAGCTCACAAAATGAGACACAGACAGAAAAAAATTATTATCTGATATTTGGTACAATTCTTTCTTTCATTTTTTTTTAAAAAAGCTTTAATGTGTGTTTTAGAAATTGTATACATGTTCAGCATTAAGTAATTATGATATTGTTTGATTTAAATGTGTACAGAATCAGTCCTTCCTGTGACTCTTGGTGACATCATCTAACAGTTAAATCTCCTGTCTGGTTCTCAGATCCTCACCGGGTGTGGTGGCGCGCACCTGTAATCCAAGCTACTGGGAGGTTGAGGCTGGAGGATCGTTTGAGCTCAGGAGCTCTGGACTTCAGTGGACTATGCTGATCAGGTGTCCACACTAAGCTCGGCATCAATATGGTGATCCTGGGGGAGCCCGGGACCACCAGGTTGACCAAGGAGGGGTGAACCGGCCCAGGTCGGAGACGGAGCAGGTCAAAGCCCCGTACCGTTCAGTAGTGGGATCACACCTGAGAATAGATGCTGTAGTTCAGCCTGAGTAATACAGCGAGACCCAGTCTTTTACGCTCATCACTAAACTATTGGCACCACACAAACACTCAGTAGGACATCTTTACAGCTGATTTAATCTGTTTTTATTACTGGTAAAACTCCTTCAGAAACAACTGCTCTACTAGTCCTACAGCGCCTCCATCTGGACAACAGCTGAAACTACACCAGCCTCTCTGCACTTTGATGTTTTAAATTTATTTTAATCTGAAAGACAAAAAGTTAGGATTTCACTCTAGCTGCTGACATCATGAGTAACTGACACAAATGGCAATGAATGAATATATTTTTATCAGGGCGTGTTTCCAGCAGAGTGAAAACTTGACTTAGATTGTTTTATTGGTCCTGAAATAATTTAAACCAACTTTAAAATAAAAAAGGTCTTTATAGAAAATATTTTAAGTAAAATAAAATAAAAAAATGTTTGTTTCATACAACTGTTTATCTCAGTTGGTTCATGTGATGCTATGGTCACGTGTGTTTCTGATGAGAACATGTTAAAAACATATTAAACTTGTGTCAGTTGCATGTTGTGATGTTTTTGTGGAGCAGATCTGATGCTGAACGGTCAGAAGTTTAAACCATCNCATCTCTAGCTAGGGTTTACAGAGAAAAGAGAAAATATCCAGTGAGCAGCTGTTGTGTCGATGAAAATGTCTTGTTGGGGTCAGAGAGGAACGCCCAGACTGTTTCTAAATGATGAAACACAACATCAGCTCCGATCAGCTCAGGTTCCTACCAAGGTCTGCAGCTGGTCCAGATGGACTCCAGCAGCAGAAGACCACACCAGGTGTCTCTCCTGTCAGCGAAGAACAGGAACCTGAGGCTACAATTCCCACACAACCCGGTCTCACGGCATTTCGTGACATAGTCACGAACTGCAATGTAATTTTTCGTGCTCGTGGACACGGGTACGTCTTTTTTTTCGTGCTACTCAACACGAATTTCAGCGTCATTGAAACGCATGGGTGCTTCATTTTTTAATCATTTACAACTGCAGCGCTACTTTTATTTAGCGTTTGACCCTTAAATCAATCTTTTGACACACGATTATCCTTGTTTTGTTTTATTTCGCTTTATTTTTGACGAGTTTTTATGGATTGAAATACAATTGTTTGTATTTTTCCCAGGTTGCAAATGTCCTATTTTATTATTTAACAACAACAGAAAATACTGTTTTAATAAGGAAGAAACGTGTGGGAGATCGCTTTGAGATTGCTTAAAGAGAAACTTACTTTTCATTTAACACAAATCGGCATGTTTTATTGCGAAAGAACCGGAAGTTCCTCTAAACAAGAGCCAGAAAAAACTACAATGCCCATGAGGTCTCGAGAAAGACGGGAAGCTTCCATGTTTTTGAAATAGCATATAAAATGTACTACGATCCTCTTGCAGATTGTATATTAGTACGTTTTAATCATTTGGTCGTTTTGACTTCAATTTTAACGTACTTTTGTCCTGCTTCCCTGAATAAATGCTGTGATTTTACCATCAGGCTAGGAAAAACAAACTCTTTCATCCTATGTTTATTAATTTAAAACAGAAAAATGACTATTTAAAAAGGAAGAAAAGTGTGGGGGTCGCTTAGATTATGGTTAAAGAGAAACCTATTTTTCAGTGAACACAAATCGGACCGCAGCGTGTTTTATTGAGAAAGAACCGGAAGTGCTTGAAGTCCCGGAAGTACTGTCTTCCAGCTTGACTTCATTTCCTTTGTCCTGCGTGTTCAGCCGAGTTTTCATCAAAACTGTTGAGACTGAAGCGATTTGAAGAGAAAGTTATGATGAAAGACAACTATTGCATCATAAACTACACATAGTGTTAGTTTTATAGTAGAAACCACGTTTAATCCTAGAAATATTTGTGTCTGATCGTCGGGACTAAGAAACGGAATGCAGCCATCTTGCGGCAGACCAACTGAAAAAAAAAAGGAACACACCAACTTTTACCAACATATTGCATCAAGTGTTTTAATACAGATACAAAAAAGTGGGCTAATAAAAGTAAACTTAGCTGTTCGTTTATCTCATGTAGGTCCCCTTTGGTTAGTTTTCATTAATATTCAATTATAGTAATTGTAGGTCCAGTCGTCTGAATTGAATTTATGTGTATGTGTGTGTGTGTGTGTATACAGTGCATCCAGAAAGTATTCACAGCGCTTCACTTTTTTAACTTTTTTGTTTATGTTACAGTCTCATTCTAAAATGGATTAAATTCATTGTGCCCATAAAATTCAACACACAACACCCCATAATGATAATGTGAAAAAAGTGTCTTTGAAGTTGTTGCAAATGTATTACAAATAAAACATTGAGAAATCACATGTATATAAGTATTCACAGCCTTTGATGTGAAGCTCAGAATTCAGCTAAGGTGCATTCTGTTTCCACTGATCATCCTTGAGGTGTTTCAGCAGATTAATTGGCGTCCACCTGTGGAAAATGAAGTTGATTGGACATGATTTGGAAAGGCACACACCTGTCTAAGGCCTCTGGGTTGACAGTGCATGTCAAAGCACAAATCAAGCATGAAGACAAAGGAACTGAGTGTAGACCTCCGAGAGAGGATTGTCTTGAGGCACAAGGCCGGGGAAGGTTACAGAAACATTTCTGCTGCTTTAAAGGTTCCTATGAGCACAGTGGCCTCCATCATCCGTAAGTAGAAGAAGTTTGGAACCACCAAGACTCTTCCTAGAGCTGGCCGGCCTTCTAAGCTGAGTGAACGGGGGAGAAGGGCCTTGGTCAGGGAGGTGACCAATAACCCGATGGTCACTTTGTCAGAGCTCCAGCAGTCCTCTGTGGAGAGAGAACATTCCAGGACAACCATCTCTGCAGCAATCCACCAATCAGGCCTGTATGGAAGCCTCTCCTTAGTAAAAGGCACATGGCAGCCCGCCTGGAGTTATCCAAAAGGCAACTTAGGGACTCTCAGACCATGAGAAACAAAATCCTCTGGTCTGATGAGACAAAAATAGAACTTTTTGGAGTGAATGCCAGGCGTTACGTTTGGAGAAAATCAGGCACCGCTCATCACCAGGCCAATACCATCCCTACAGTGAGGCATGGTGGTGGCAGCATCATGCTGTGGGGATGTTTTTCAGCGGCAGGAACTGGAAGACTAGTCAGGATAGAGGGAAAGATGACTGCAGCAATGTACAGAGACATCCTGGATGAAAACTTGCTCCAAAGCGCTCNCAGAGAGGCTGGTGTAGTTTGAGCTGTTGTCCAGATGGAGGCGCTGTAGAAATCATGGCTGAGGTAGAAGATAGAAGGAATCCTATAACAAAAGAAAACCTAAAGAAGCTGCTGTGTTGTGTAAAAATAAGATTGAGTGTTTGTGTGGTGCCAATAGTTTAGTGATGAGTGTAAAAGACTGGGTCTCGCTGTATTACTCAGGCTGAACTACAGCATCTATTCTCAGGTGTGATCCCACTACTGAACGGTACGGGGGCTTTGACCTGCTCCGTCTCCGACCTGGGCCGGTTCACCCCTCCTTGGTCAACCTGGTGGTCCCGGGCTCCCCCAGGATCACCACATTGATACCAAACTTAGTGTGGACACCTGATCAGCATAGTCCACATGCAGCCCAGAGCTCCTGAGCTCAAACGATCCTCCAGCCTCAACCTCCCAGTAGCTTGGATTACAGGTGCGCGCCACCACACCCGGTGAGGATCTGAGAACCAGACAGGAGATTTAACTGTTAGATGACGTCACCAAGAGTCACAGGAAAGACTGATGTCTCATCAGGTAACATTTAAATCACCTGTTAGTCTTCAGAAGACGAACATTAAGCTGAACACTTTAACATAAAAGAACTAAGAAAAACAATCAGCTGAGTCTGATGATGTGAAGATTCATCCTAGACTTTCTAAAACTTACGTTACTTTCAAACTTTTCCTAATTTTTTTATTTGAGTAAATGCTTTATATGTTGTGTGTGTGTGTTTTACTAAACGATGATACACACACATAATAGAATAGAATAGACTTTATTGATCCCTCAGTGGGGAAATTCACTTGTCACAGCAGCACCATCACTCAAAAGGTAATTAGAAGAAGATAAAAACAAGGATACATGTATTTACACATAGGCAGTAATCTAGTATTGTAATCTTAGATCACTAAAAAAAAACCACAAATAAAGATAAAAACAGACTTGGTACCAACACTATGCAGCATACTGTAAGAGACACAGACAACAATGTGAATCCGGTATTGCACAAGTATAGAACACATGAATATTGCATTGGTGTTATTGTGTACCAGGATGATACCAGCACAGCTTAAACTGAGGAGTTCTACACTCTTACAGCAGAGGGGATGAAAGATCTACGATAGCGCTCAGTTTTACATCTGGGATGTCTCAGTCTACCTCTGGAGGAGCTGTCCATGATTTCCACAGTGGAGTGCAGTGGGTGGGAGGGGTTTCTTAAGATGGAGGTCATCTTCCCCAGCATCCTCCTCTCACACGTCTCCTCAACAGAATCCAGTGGGCAGCCCAGAACCGAGCTAGCTTTGGTAGCTAGCTTGTTCAGTCTCTTTCTGTCTCGGTCAGAGCTGCCGACACCCCAGCAGACCACAGCAGAATGAATAACAGAGCCAACAACAGAGTGATAAAAGGATTTTAGCAGCTGGGAGTTAACTCTGAAGGACCTCAGCCTCCTCATGAGATAGAGGCGGCTTTGGCCCTTCTTATACAGAGCATCTGTGTTGTGGGACCAGTTCAGTTTACTGGTGAGGTGAACACCCACTCATAAACTCAGGAGCTGCGACTAATATTTTGATCAAAGCCTCATTTAATATATTTTACTTCTATTTGACAAACAGAAATGACAAAAAGATCCTGAATCAGCCTTAAGAGTGACTTGAACAACAACCACATTAGCCTAAATAACTAGAGGAGCTGCTATCTTCTGTTTGCACAACTCCAACTAATCTGCTGATGATGACTCACATCACTTCATGACAGAACAGAAATGAACCATATTTATAACGTTTGTTTGTCAGCAGCTCACAAAATGTGACACAGACAGAAAAAAATTATTATCTGATATTTGGTACAATTCTTTCTTTCATTTTTTTTTAAAAAA